>JAOXNO010000001.1:117921558-117933461 GCA_028565335.1 Limnodromus scolopaceus
AAAATCTCCAGAGAAGGGGACTCCACGACCTCCCTGGGCAGCCTGTTCCAGGGCTCTGTCACCCTCACTGTGAAGAAATTTTTTCTCATATTTGAGTAGAACCTCCTATGTTCCAACTTGTGCCCATTGCCCCTTGTCTTCTATGTCAACTTGTGCCCATTGTCCTATTGTCCCTCTAAGTAGGAAGCTGTGGCTTCCTACTTATTTTTTGACCCTAATAAGAAACATTTAGTATGGAAGACAGGTTTATTGTCTTTTCTTTCTCTTAGAACTATGGACAGTGCAGGGGGGTCCATCTGGCAGCAACAAAATTCCTAAGTGGTTTCAAAATTCTGAACACATACCTTAAGATGGGACTGATCTACTCACATCATCTCTAATTCATACATCTTGAAGATGTTAGCATTATTGGAAATTCAGAAAGTAAATTGCTTGACATTTACAAACTAAGGTGAGCATACAAGACTAGTAGAATGGTCCTTGTTTTATTTCAGATTGAACAACATGTTAGGGAATTTCAGAACTCAATGGCTCTGTCTAATCCTTAGCTAGGTCACAGACATTATAATGCCTCAAAGAAATGTCAATGACAAAATCTGCTAGAACTTTAAAAGACCAGAAGTCACCCAAGATATCAACATTGACTAAATACCTGACTTTGAAAAGCTGTATTTACTGCAGCATGTATAAGGCAATATAGAAATTCCCAGTACATGTGGAATGCTATTCTGAGAGATAACATTAACTTACTTGTTACAATCCCTGCCAAAGCTAATACAAACTGGTTTTCATCAGAATCCAAATCCTGCTGTTTCATGTCTTCACTTAATGACTTCACAAAGCTCTCCATGGTCTGTGCAGTGATTGTGAAAAACTTTACTGCTTTGCTCTGCGAGTGCGGAGGAGAAAAAAAGATTATACACACAATAGCAACTATGACTATTAGATGCTACAGCAAAACTGGACAATCTTCAAAACCACTAAACCAAAACTTCAAAAAACAACAGAAAATCGCAGGTATGCACTAAATGACAAGTCTGATCCCCTAATATTTGAAACCATTACCTCAGAAGAAAATGGGAAACTACTCAATGCTACATTCATTTATAAAAATAAACCGTTACATATTTATCTCCTAAACC
This sequence comes from Limnodromus scolopaceus, assembly GCA_028565335.1. Lineage (NCBI taxonomy): Eukaryota > Metazoa > Chordata > Aves > Charadriiformes > Scolopacidae > Limnodromus > Limnodromus scolopaceus. The sequence goes on from JAOXNO010000001.1 coordinate 117,922,701, forward strand.
CACAATAATATATATCAGACAGTAGAATTAAAGCTTATTTTCAGAAGTGAGTGCAATAGATCCAGTGCAATAGCTGGACAAGGTTTTTCCCATTTACTTGGACTACTACAGCAGTATTTGTGAAAACCCTATCCAGCTGAACACTGGAGAGCAGCCTGATGTGGTGACTTGCCATGGATTTCCTAAGAAAACCAATGACATACCCAGAAAAAAAAGCAAAATTCAATTGGATCCTAACAGGATTCATTAATTGCTCAATACAGGATGAAGAACAATGGGCTAGGTAGAAGCTCTTTAGAAAAGGAAATGGAGGTCTCTCCTGGGTCACGGGTTGAATTTACATCAGCAACATCACGTGAGAAAGGTGATCATCACCCAGAGAATATAAACAGGAGTACAGCCCGTAATTATGTTATGCAGTCTTCTCCCCTCAGCTGGAATACTCCTCCATTTTAGGGTATCTCGGTTGAACAAGAAGCCACCTCAAAGGTACACAGCTCAGGGCAGGTCAAAGCGCCTGGTCAGAGGTGTAGCTCACAAAGAAGGATGGAGAGAAACATTTCTGTTTATTAGTAATTCTGACCTGTAAAACATTGTGTGAAATAGCATTCCAACAGAGGATGCTGGTTTTCATCACAAAAATAGTCTAGTAGAAAGCCCATAATCCCAGGTTTCCCGGTGTCTTTAATAATTTTGCCAGTTGTTTTATGAAGCAGCTGAAACTTTAGTCATTCCCGGCAGTGACCCAACGGGACAGCCCAAGAAATGCCAGAACTTTTTTTTGCAAAGGGACTGAAAATTTGAGTATTTTGTCAAAACTACTGCTTTCACAATATGCGCAAAGCTACTGCTAATATTTGTGTATTCTTCCACTGCTGCACACACACCACATCAAAGATGTACAGTTCCTGTCAGGCGACTCCAGCAACGGCAGTATCTGCACAAATGATACTGTGGTCCCAGAGTAACAGGAATGAAGGGATCATGAGGAAAGAGAATGGGAAAAATGTGCACTTCTGCACGTGCTGAATGTACTTTTTATACTTACACAGACGTCACACCTCACTTTAAGAAGCAGAGGGTGCAAGAGAAAATGAAGAGAGCCTACTATAGCAGACTAGTATAAGCTATTATGAAAATATGCATTCAGAAGGGAACATAATAGAGTACTAAGCAAACCAAGTAGTTGGTATGTTGCACAGAAAACATGCAAAATCTTCTATTTGCCAGTCTCTCGGCGTGCTGCTGGTGTCCCCTCTGCTGAACCTTCATTCCAAATAGCCATTAATTAACTAGTGGTGAGGTCTGAGGAGCTGCAGGAGAGACCAATCGGGTTTATAAATAGCAAACATTACGTACGCAGTGCAGTCTCTTATTAGCTTGACAGTATTTTCATGGGACTGAAGAATGTCTCACCCACCGACACCAAGATAAGGACAGCTCTGAGAGCAGCCATTAAGATGCTTGAGCTCAGATGGTGCAATGAACCCTTTGCTGTCCAAGTAACTCCTGTGTGAAAACATCAGTTAATGTGCCAAATTGTTGCTATAAAATATAAAGCTGCTTGTCACCATAGCAGATATCTGAAGTAGTAGACCACCTTGTAGGATCGAAAATTTCTCAAGTTGAAGCAAGCCTGGATGCTGTTCAGAAATCAAAACTTCAGTTTGCATTTCTATGCGAGAGCCCTATCATGTGGGTATCTGGCTGAAGTTTTTTGAAAGGCATCTAAAACAATCTGATGGGAATTAATTTACTTCTTTTTTTGGCACATGCAGGTAGGCATCCTTGAAAACTCTCCCTCATGCTGCTTCTCTGGATGTCTCTTCAAGTGCTCTCTAGAAACATTATGCACGGGCAGAAACAGTAGGAATCTCTCCCCCACTGCCTGTGTAACACTACTTGTGTTACATTTCAAATTTGCTGCTTGAATTTTGACTTTCCCAGCCCATACGGACACAAATTATATTGGTCCCAAGCATCATTTCAGTCAATCTGCATTATAGGACTGTATGAAAGACCTACTTCCATACCTGTGCAGACTGAAAAAAGCTTGAGCACTGCTCTCTAAGGCATGAAATGATTTTGAACTGCCACCCTCCCCATATGCTTAAATATGAGCAAGTTTCAAAGTTCATAGCACCTTCTCAGGGGAGGGAGAATGATGTTGTGTGACTTGTCCAAAAATAATCCAAACCAAAAAAACATGTATGACAAATCCCCTTCATCTTTTAATAACCTGACTCATTGCCAGTTGTAATCGGTGGTTGACGCAATGCCACACAATCCGTTCATGTTTTTCCTAGTAGTCTTGTTGCAAACCCAGGCATCTTTCTTACCATGTTATGTACACCATCACATGAAAAAAAATGATCAAAAATGTTGCTATGACCTTCACCAGAAGTATAGCAGTTCAATGGGCTCTAATGATTGCTGGGAATGACTATAGTAGAAGTATTCTGACCTTCTAGTACCTAAAAGGAACCTACAGGAAACGTGGGGAGGGACTCTTTTATCAGGAACTGCAGTGATAGGACAAGGGATGATGGTTTTAAACTGAAAGAGGGTAGATTTAGATTAGATATAAGAAAGAAATTCTTTACTGTGAAGATGGTGAGGCACTGGAACAGGTTGCCCAGAAGTTGTGGATGCCCCATCCCTGGAGGTGTTCAAGGCCAGGCTGGATGGGGCTTTGAACAACCTGGTCTAGTAGGAGGTGTCCCTGCCCAGGGCAGGGGGGGTTGAAAGGTTAGAACTAGATGATTTTTAAGGTCCCTTCAAACTCTATTCTACGATTCTATTATATCAAATAAACCTAGGAAGAGAAGCATTGCATCTTCACAATTGGGCTATTTACCCTTATAGAAATCATCAGGTAACAGTTTTGGATTCACCTAATTCTACTTAATTTTTATACTTAAGACTGCTTTCAACAATGCTTCTACTAATTTTACTCTCATTTTATAGAAATATGGTCATTTCCATCACTGCTAATGTTTTGTTTGTGGGAAACATACCATTTTAATACCATTTCACAAGTAAGAATGGCTACTCACTAAATACTGTCGAGTCTTACAGTTATAAAATGTTCTGAAAATAGGGAACAGAATTTTATGCTAGTTTTGCTATATCGGGGCTCTGTAGTATCCACCTGCCTTTTTTTTTTTTTAAACTGCTTTATACAGTGTTTTTGCAGGCTTTTTTCCTTAGTAATTGTTGCTGCTTGGATCTTGAATCGTCAGAAATTATCACCAAAAAGTATCACTGTACAGCTTTCTAATATCAAATATAAAATTACAATTGTATTTTGGTGCACCCAAACTGAAAAACCTCTTACAAACACACTAGTTTCCACCTACTATAATAAACTAATCCCATTCACTCAGCTGCTCATCACGCTGCTGAAAAATCGAACCAGATGAAACTGTGGCATCAGTTCACTCAGATTAAATACAATTTTTTCCTCATGTTGGCTGTGACAAGACTGAACTGAAAATCATATTTTCATCTGATCCCTCCTAATTCCATTAGCTGCACTTGGCAGGGAAACTGTGTTAGATGTAATATTACTACTGTCTTTAACTGTTCTTGTTATGGCTTTTTTCAAACAAGCCACCTGCCCACGTTTAACACTGAAGATTTAGCAAGATTCACTAAACACAAAGCAGCTAGGCTCTCTAAATTTCCAAGACTCATGCAAGAATTAAGGCAGCACAAAGATTTAAAGAAGTTGAGGACTGATGGATCTGTCTTCCTTCCGTGGAAACAGCTCTTCCGAGTTCTCTACAGGCATGGGAACTCCTCCATGTGCCAAAGAATTATTTTCTTCTTCTGTTACCTTGCAAAGATACTTAAATTCTGCTAGCTGTAGCCTTGCTTCCAGTTTAACTGTGTGTGGTGGAAAAGAGACAATCCTTGTTTGTTAAGAATTAATCACTGCATTTATTCCCAGACTGCTTCATAACACTTTATAGTTCTAACACTTTTTAAATGAGAATGGATGGTTCCCAAAGAATACACAAGTCGGAAAACATTTTCACAGTCCAATTAGTTTCTGAAATAAGTCCTTACATTAAAGCGTTTTACAGATCAAGGTCCTCATTTTAAGGGCCTAACAGCATTACCACCAATAAGTATTCACCTGCCATACTTACTCCTCCTAGAAGGGTTTTAACAGCTTCCTCATTGCTAGATACACCCCACAACAATGTGCACACCGCTGCACCCATTTCTGTGCAATACTCTGCTTGCTGCAGGAGCTGCTGCTTGGCCTCATTCAGCTGCTGGCGGAGGTCTAGTTTCTCCTGAAATAGCATAAGGAAATTTTGGTTGCTCCTCATGTCAGCCAAATCACGTTTCTAGGCTAAGGGACAGAACAAGAAACATCATGGCCATGTATGAAATGGGGAGAAGGGAATAGAGGGGGTGGGGTGGCAAACTCACAGCAGTTGCAGACACATACCTTCCCTCCTGAGCTGTATCTAAGTAGTAAGTACATTGTGGAGGCTGACAGTAACCAGAAGCCTGTCCACAAGGTCAGACCAAGTGACCCACTGAGACTGAGTGGCACCTAGAGAAGTCTGATAGGAGACACTACTCCTCCTAAGCAAATAGCTTCACATCTCTTCGAGAGAGAAGGGGTTTCAGCATCAGAGGTCAGCCTTTCCAGACACCTTACAAAAGATACTGGAAACATCTTTTAGGCAGGGAGGATTGTTTTGTTTTCCAAAACAGACTTCTGCCTTAGCCAATGTGGTAGAGTTGCTGGATATCTAGGATAAATACTGTTGTCTCTTCCAGCTTTTTTCTATTGGCATATTTTTGACCAGCAGTGGCAAAGTAAGACGGAGTCCCTGGAAAAACACATCTAAGGTTTGAAGTTTGGAGGGCCTTTCATACCAAGAAAGCCCATGCACCATCACACATCCATCACCTAAGCGAGCTGCTCAGTGCTCCTTGCCACAAAGCATAAAGAGAGAACGGAGCAATCCAACACGGCCAGGACCCAAGTTCAATTTGGCAGCATTTTTTTCAACTCACATGGAAAGTTGGCCAGAAGAATACCATGAGATTAGGTATGACACTAGGTCTCACTGGCTTGCTACCAAACGCCACAGAGATAGTGAAGCTGCTGCACTTCTCAGCTATAGAGCTAGGGCGGACAGCGAGATGACGGCAGGGATACCGCAGTCTGTGGTCTCTCTGGGTTGATGAGGGCTCCCTGCTAACTGTGGGGTGGTATCAGACAGCGCTGCGGGGAAAGATACACGGCCAATCAAGAAAAACGATGCTAACTCAAGTATTAAAAGAGAGAGAGAATCGCAGATCACACAGTGTCAAAAGAAGAGAAGGACCTTGCTCTGCCCATTTCGTGGGCATGGCATTTTCACATTCACCACAGAAAGCACCCTCCTCGGCCCAGCCTCCCCTGTGTCTTGAGCTGTCAGGATGAATTCCAGGGAAAGGAGAAGGAATCCTCTACGTCAATTTTGAAAGCAAGTAAACAGAATAGAAACTTTCGACCATGTACTCCCATGAAGATTTTAAAATAAGTATCTTGTCATTTTAGGGGCTCACCTCAATGTTTTGTGTTGAGGATTTGGAAGGAATAGAAACATAAACTCATCTGAAAATTTACGTAACATGATATTAAGCACTATGAAGCTACTTGTTTGTCATCAATAACCTACCTAGCCTTCTGTATCACACCTGACAGCCTGATTTGCATTGCTTTATCATGCTGCTGATGGAACACAGGCTAGGATTTGTAAAATTCAAATTAAATTTATCAAGCAGGTTTCTGTGCATATTTAGTCTCTGAAGTCTCTTTCACCTTATCGTTTAATATATGCAAAACACTGATACTTGCTGCTGATTCCCTGGGCATAGAAGTCTCTTACTACTTAATACTTTGATCATTTTAAAGCACATTTTAGCCAAATTTTATCTTTTAAATAACTCATGCCAAGGCCTATCAGCTTTTCTGCCACCATGTGCACCAGGCATCTTCCTTGTCTAACACCTGTCTTGTCCCTGCCTTTCTTTTCCGCACTGTCCTCATCTTAGGAAAATGTATCTTTTAATACATTTTATTTGCATTTTGCATTTGGATGCTAATACAGAATAGTAAGACATAAAACAGTGTAATACCAAAGCTAGATTCCCCAGCAAGGATGCAAAGCCAGCACAAGAAATGCCAGAATGTTTAATAGATCAAAAGCAACATCAGAACAAAGGTACGAAGCAAGGAAAACAAAATAGTACGTTCAAGAGCCAGGAAAATAAATGGAGCCTGCAAAAGCAAATAACCTAGCTGGAAGCAACGCTCTTGAGAGTTCACATCACGAAGCAATTACTGTGCTATGCAACACCACCATCTTCAGGAAAGGGTCAGGGCATGAGAATACAGCAGTGCTTAAGTACATAACTACGAAAAGACAGACAAAGAAGGCATTAGCTAAGAATAACGTGCACTTTAAGTTTTTCTCAGGTTCAGAAAGCATGGCAATTCCCTAATCAGTGAAACAGCACTGCACAGGAATTTTGAAATGCAAAAGTTGATTTATGATCCCCTAAAAGGGCACTGCTCAACTAGAAAACACATTTATTTTATGTGTATTTCAGTGAATCATTTCCTTTTCCTTCAGAAAATAAATACGTAGAAAATAATTTAGAAACTACACGCAAGGATGCCTACAGCAGAACAGCAACCAAATGAGAAACACCACACAAAGTGATTAACAGGAACAAAAATCACATATAGATACACACCATATTCTTTTATCCCAAAGAGCTAAAGGATTTTACAATGTACGTAAGCACAATCCACTCAGACAAATACACCTTTGTGGCATGTAACAGAAGCCATTTAGAAAACCAGTGTATACTGCACAACAGCAAAGATACGAAAAGAAAAGCTTTGAGCAGGAACACCAAGACAACTACTCTTAGTAAACTATCCATGCTCTAAGTAAAACTTTCATCCAAAAGAAATCACAAACCTAAACTGCCTGCCATTTATTTTGTAATATCAACAAGAATAAAGAGTGGGGCCCATTTCATTAATATCTAAAGCAGCACCATTAAATCTTAAAGAGATTTTGTCCTAGATGTTTATACAATTAAAGATCTCAGTGCACAGCAAAATTAATGAGTACCTATTGCCAAACTGCAATAGCTATCCCAGAAGATACTTGTTTTGAAGTAAGAAATACCCAAATAGACAGCTACTCCATAATACTTCACATTCAAATCAAACCCCATTCCAGAATGACTCGTGAACGCAGATATGCCCTAAAACTGCATCTCTGATCTCTTTGTTTATTCTTTTTCAAAAACAAAATAGTTTCTGGGGATTCACCTGTCTCTGTGCAATCCCAAGGCTGGCAGATGCTAACTCTAGAACCCCAACAAAGTGAGCTTCTGCTGACTACTGAAGATAGCTATCAGCTCCAAGGAAATTAACTTTTGCAGCAAATAATCACAACCAATTCTCACACCTCTGAGAAATTAAGTCGCTAGTCTTTATGATCCTATTTGAACCCCAATGGCTTCACAGAAGACCCACAGTCTAAGAAGTCTGAGGTCTTTGCTATTCCTTCATTGTTAAGAATCTCCCCTCTTATAATCACTAAATACAATATTGACAGAGCAAAAGGAGCCCTGTAATTGTTCTTTGACTCACAGCTGTACATGGGAATTGGATCAATAGGTGCACTGAGGAAGACTATTAAAATTAAATAAAGATACACAGCTTTCAGAAAGCCAAAAGAGAGGCCAGTTTCATTTTGTACATTGCATTGCTTACATTATCTTCTATTGTTGTCTTTGAAAATACATTATAGTTACATTAAAGTCAAAGGAACTGATTCCACAAAGGACTTTTTGATGCCAGCCACATCACAATCTTCCTGAATACCCAATGTTTTACTTCAGTGTGTTAATTTAAAATGAACCATTAGTACTTTAGTTAACTTTACATACACCAAAATGAACCCTGCCAAGAAGCCTATAACGCAACCCCATAGAACTGCTCCTCACACAGTGTGGAAGTTAAGGGAGATCTATGCAGTTACGCAAGACTTAGGTACCCAAGTGGGAGACTGACTGTCGGTTGGTACCTCTATTTGTACATCTTGAATACATTTTTCGTACTGCATCTTATTATATTTTGTCTAGTTGTAATATTGACCCTTTTGCTCTGGAAATATCAAGGGGAAAACCACATCCATTATGAACTTATAGCTAATTAATTTACCCATCACCTGACTATATGAACAGAAATGCCAGATTGTTTTTCAGGCTGATGATGCATTTTGTGACATGAATGTGAAAAACGGATCATTACTGCTTTTGATATTAAAATCCAAGCATACACATCCAAAAACTCTGACCGAAAAATCTACCTTCTTCTCTCTCATGCAATCTGCCTGGGCTGTTTCCAGACGGGCTCTGAAGTGTTCACAATCCATTTTCAGCTGCTCTATTTCCTCCTCCTTTTTCTCCATGTCTGTGACAGAATAAATCAGATAAATGAAGTATTAAGTTATGACCAATGGGCTTGCGCTGAAGAAAAAAGAATCTACCAAGGGCAAATAAAAGGTGCTTTAACTATATGCTTGTGTCAGATCACCTCCTAGTGGCTAAACTGGTATATCGCCAGAATATTGCCACATTTCAACAGCCCTTATAAGTAACTAAAGAAACATGATGTTTCTAATTTAAAACAGCGAGAGACCAAAAGAATCACATCTAGCTGTTGACTACTGTATGCCGATAAGATACCATTCTGAAACTGAGCTGCAGCTCCTCAGGGATTTTTAAAAGTTTACTCAATTTCCTACATTGTTTATTTGTTTTCATGATGGTTTTCATGTCTGCTATCTTTGAAATTCATTGAGTATAGTGAAAATCTAAGAAAAAGAATACCAAGATCAGTCAAAATTGAGTGTTTCAATACAGAATGTACAAATTATATGAATACTAAGAATGAAATGCAAACTACTCTGAATATTTTAAAGTAACATTTATAAAGTATTACTAAACTATTTAAACATTATGTCAGTGACAAGCAAATTTTAGGATTCTCTTAAAAAAATAAAACCCTGATGTTATCAGAAACACATTTCTATTTAGCTTTATTTTAGTGAATGGAAATGAAGTTAAAACTACCATACTTCACAACCATGATGTCTGTTTTTAAAAATTCGCTTTGAAGGAAATTTTTAACAATTGTTGTGTATTGTATTTTACTTTAAAAACCACAGTTCTGGATGCTTAGTATTTATACTGACAAAAAAAAAAAAAAAAGGAAACACATTTAAGTAACTCCAAAGAGTAATGTCCAAACAGCATCTACTCCAATTTCGATTAGTTTAAATAACAAGTTACACACCACACCACCATACCCTTGATCATAAGAGTATGGCTTAACACGCTTCAGATATTTCTCCTTACATGTGGTCAATATTTTTGAATGTATTTAAAAAAAGCATATCAAATTCAATCAAAAAAAGCGATAACATCATTAAAAGAAACAGTCCTTATTATCCAAAGAGCTTGGATTCTGGTATTTTATTTAGTAATTCTACATTGTTTGGAAATAAATTCCTTTCTGTTTTGGTCCTAATTGACAAAAAAGTTATAATTTCAAATATGTACACATTGCTTTGAGTAGCAGGTATGAAAGAAGATGATGTGGCCACAAACAGCTTTTCTAACAACATGGAAAATATTTCCACTCAGCCCTTCTGTGATTCGAAGTCATCAACACCAAGACTTTTTAACAAAAACCAAAGAGGCCAGTCAAGGGTCCACTCCTAGGAAACACATGTGCCAGGGCACGCTCCCCAAGCAGTCAGTTCTTTTCAACCTGCAATCCAACGGAAAAGAATGAAGGGAGGAACGGATTCATTGAGGTTTTTGAGGAATAACTCTAGTCAGTGGTAGGAAACTTTTTTTCCCTCGTCAAGTAAAGAAAATTCCATTCCATGGACCTATTACTATGTAGGTATTAGTCTTAAGTACTTAACAGAAAGATGTCTTGGGCCAGACTAGGGCATGCTCTGCTTATCAGTGGGAGACCAAGAACCTGTCTGTTTACCCTTGCCAGGTAAGTCATCCAGTGGAACACAACTCCCAGTGAAAATCTCCCTTGCTGCAGGGAAACAAGCTCTCCTGAATGAGAAGAATCACTTCCAGCCTTTGAGAGGATGGACCCACTCCAAATCCAGTATCAGCATAGCCAGCAGACACGCAAAGATGCCAAATCCTTCCCTGGCAGACTTCAAAGCTCTTGGAAGCAAAACTAAGCCAGGAGAAGGGGGAATAGTATTTACTGAGTGTTAATACGATGCTACCTGTATCTTTTGAAGTTCTCTAGATAAATGACGAATGTGCCAGCCTCCTGTAAGGTATCACATTTTATGTCAAGGGAAACTAGGCCCATTCTAGAGGGAAAAAAATAGGTAATACTGAAAGCTGATGAAGAGAGATGATTTACTTCTAGCTGTATCTCATTCCTGGAAACACTCCCTATTATGCCTAGTTAGCTCTCCCAGCTGTGCACATCCTTGCTCTGAAAGCAAATTCAAGGCTGCATGCACCAGTCCTGACACTGGACAGCCTCCTGACACACAGTGGTAGGCATTTTGCTGACACTGAAGACAGCAGCTGTGCCCCTGACTCCTGCACACCATGATCCTGCACACCAAAACATAGAGAAGCCCAAGAGGTTCTCCCACTGGCTCAAGTCCCAACCCC
>JAOXNO010000001.1:117933561-117944970 GCA_028565335.1 Limnodromus scolopaceus
TCCTGCACACCATGATCCTGCACACCAAAACATAGAGAAGCCCAAGAGGTTCTCCCACTGGCTCAAGTCCCAACCCCCAGTAATAAAGTTCCTCACCTCTTGACACTAAAATCTTGAGACTCAGACTGTCTACCTCCACCAAGTGAAGAAGCAGCTTTTGCTATCAACTTGCAGGAGCAAGAAATATGAAATGGCATCCTTACACAAACAGGAAATATATAACTTTACCCCTGAAGAGGTGAACCAGACGCTGGGAAGAGGTGGTATTTGCCCCCAAGAGAGACAGTGACTCAAAAGCAGAACAAGGCAATGAGCACAATGGAAGAAGAGAAGGCCTGCTGTAGGTCACACCAGGAGATTTTCTGAACTGGAGACCTAACCTCAAAGCTCTGGGAGGTGGAGAAATTAGTACAATTATGATGAATGCCAACAAGCGGTAGAATTCCAGTTCTACTGATCCAAATGCTAGATCAATGTTAAATGTAATTTTTAACATTTCCACCATGGAGCGAGTTCCACTAAACATACTCTTAATAGTAGAGAAAATTTGTTGGAGCTATTTTTCTATTTCTATTTTTCTATCGGTTGGACTAGATGATCTTAAAAGGTCCCTTCCAGCCTAGGTGATTCTGTGATTCTAAGATTCCTGGAGCCAAACACTCTTCCCGAGGAGGGTAGTGAGAACAAAATGGACCTTTCTTTTTGAAATGAACCACTACCCTGGCAAAAGCCTTAGTGAAGACCCTGACACCAGCCCAAAAAGCAGGTGTTGGTTGCACTGACCGTTGCCAGCTCAGATCTCAGACACCACCTATGGGATGCTCCCATTGCAAATGGGTATCCTATTGACCTAGATATACAAGTGAAACATGCAAAGATCTCACTCAAGGTTTCCCAAAACTATTCAAGATTCCATCAGTCTCACAACAGAATGGGCCAGAAGAGTTAAAAGTCTCTGACCATCATCTGCACTTCTTGAGGAGCAGGAGAACCTGCTAACCACTTCATATTTACAATTCTTAGAAAACTGCAATAGCTGATGAAATTCTAGAGAGATGAACAAATCACTCATTAGACTTCTTTAAGAACAACATGAAAAAAACAACCCTAGTAACTGCCAGGACTCCTGTAAGCTTCATATGCCAACACCAAGAGACTGCATTTAGCAAACAGCGCCAAGAAAGCTCACCATCCTGAGACCAAAGGCTGCTTGTGCCCCTGTGATGTTTTGTGAACCATACGCTCCAAAGCCTCCTTTCAGTCTGCCTTATTGCATGCTGCAGAGGTAAGAGCAGATTGGAGTAGCAAAAATCACCACTTGACTTGTCCAGCTGTAGTGGCAAGAGTCTGAATAAATGTTCAAATGATCTCAATAAAGGAAAGAAAAATCTCCATTGCGGCGATATACTCAAGAGATTTCAAAGGCTGATACATCTTCAGGTATTCCTCCAAAGGACCCAGAGAATACTGGCTAGCCAGCAGAACATTTGAAGGGAAGTCTTAGAATTGCCATGTTGATATCACAGATCTGCTGCTGGAAGGCCCTGAATGTCACCTTGATGCATGGCACAAGGAGCATAAGAAGGACCAGTACAAGAAATCTCGAGACTGAGCACTGATAAAAGCAGTTAAAACAAGAATCTGACTAGTTGAGGATCTCGAACATTTAACGCAACTGGAAACAGTCCTTGATACCATAAAGAGAGCATTTCCAGATCCCACATATCACTTCTTGTGACACAGATGACATGTCAACTGGCAGCAGTAGAGGTGGTAGAGTCTTCTCATCTCTGTTAGGATTTGATGGTATAGAAGAATCTTTCCAAAGTGTGTATCGTTGAGGCAGCTGGAAGTTCTGCCCCAATATAGTACTTGGTATTGGAGACGGGCCTTGAGGCTCTATCTTACTCTTTCTTAGTTAGCTGTTGCAAATTAACTTTCAATTAATCACTTCATTGATCTAGACGTATCTAGAAGAGATACACTCTCTGTAATCTGTCTCAGTGCTTGTCCCGTGTCTTTTCAGACAAAGCCAACTCCTAGCAGAACAGGTGAATGGTACTGTTGCACGTAAGCTACAGGCAAGGGATGGAGCCGACTCAGATTTGGTCCTGATGGCATTTTTGGAGTGGTACAATTGGTAAAAAAATAATGCACAGAGAATCGTAACACTGAAAAACTTGACTCTGGAGACAGCAGTAAAAAGACCCTTATAACAGAGAGTCTTCAACTTTTTTTTTTTTAATTATTATTATGAATAATTATGGCAATAAAAGCATACAAGCTAAAAAACAAGAGAGGCTAAATTCAATGATATTGTCTCTTCCTTCAAATTTAACTTTTTATCCATACTTATTTACCATGGGTTTTTTGCTGTGCATCAGAAGTGACATTCTGAAAAACAGAACACTTTTGCTTTTTCTCAGAGGGATCACTTTTTTCCTGATACAGCTTCCCTTATTGCCTGAACTAATATTGGTTTTATCCACAGTAAAATATTTTTTAAAGATTCATTTGACGTCTAATTATTTCTAACGCAGTTTGTAATTTTCTTCATTACAAACACATTAATTTATTGAAGCATTCATTGAACATCAAGGTTTAATCTGGAATACCTCCATAAACTCTACAACTATTCACGGGGCATGACAGTTTGTTCTAAGTAGTTTTGGCAGAAACTGTAAGAGCTTGTAACATGGTACTACTCACTTGATTCAATAGCATCCAGTTTCTGGAATGTCCCCAGGATATCCCCATTTATTATTTTGGGTAAGAAATCCCGCAATTGCATAACCTCCGTTGTCAGCCTTTCCAAATCCTTCCTTCTAACTTTAACAAATTCCTCTTTGGTCTCAGCCTTCTGAAATAAAAACAAACAAAAAACAAACCAACAACCAACCAAAGACACTGCTACAGCCTTCCAGTGCTTTTCTATATGAATCTCTTCTCTCAGACAAAAATATTCCTCAGTATTACATCATTTCAGAAATTCATAACCTTTTAAAAGAGAACTATCCAGAAATAACTAAACCCAGAAGTCTCCAAGATGGACTCTTTGACTGTAATCTAATTTTTGCCAGTCTGGCCTACAGGAAATCATTCGACCTCTCTGCATCTGTTTCTTCACCTAAAATGTGTGCAATGTACCTCAGAATGCTGTAAGAATTAACATTCACATTTTAATAATGTGAGCAACTATGCATATGCTAAGCTATTATTTCAAGACTGTCGTAAAGGATACAATAACTCACTTTTTTACTTAACTCAGGTGTTTGCAAGATCCTCAGTCACCTTGTATAAATTACAACAGCTCTTTTAGAGAAATATGTATTTTTCCAAAAGAATTCATCTTTTGCAAGGAGCAAAAAAATATTTGCAACTATTGGCAACCCAATCCCACATAAAAGTAATTTAACCCCAAGTTAAGATAAAATGTTTACTAGTTTCCTCTTCTACCATTAAACTAATGTTATAGTATAACTTTAATTCCACAGTCCAAGAGAACATGCATTGATTTTAAAATTATAGGCAAATTCCGTACCAAAAAACTCCTAAACTCCAATTTCTGCTGTATGTACACGTGTGCACTGCTGCATCCTAAAAAGGCTACCATATACCACAGACATAAAAAAGTTTTAACATCCTTTGCATAAAACAGTAATCCACTAATAAGCTTTCACAAAGCAAAACTGTAGCATATCAGTACTGTTTCGCACTGCATTGAGAAAGGTGCAGAAAAAATGAGATGAGAACCTTTATGTACCACACCTTATTTCAGAAGGAAGAGGTTACTACAGAACACCACAAGAAACTGCCTCCTACAGGTACAAAGCCTGCCATCCCCGCAGTCCCTCGGGTCCAGCTGCACAAGACAAATGGCGGTCATTACCACTGACACAGACAACGCTACCCTGGCATTTTTATCTTTTCCAACCATTTCCTACAATTCTCTCTTTCTGCTTCCCTACTTCCTCAGCTTAAACATCTCGTTTCAGTTTTGCTTCGTACCCTTATTTGCCATCTTACAACCCAGACAGTTGTAAGGACGGGACAGGCCGGTTCCAGCTCTCCCGGTTCAGAGGCACCAGAGCTGCAGTAAGTGGTATAGAAGAAATATTTTAACTTGAACTGTATGCTCTAAGCTGCATTTAGGAAGCACTCGTGCGAAGTTAGTATGGCCAAGTGCCACCACATTACACAATTCAAGAAAAATACAGCTCATTTAGGTCTCGGGAAACTATGGAATAAACGTATGGCAACAGGACTCTATAGAGGAATACCATCTGCATGCCAGCAAACAGGAAGGACAGAGAGACAATTCAGTATTGCCCAAATGATGGAGCACAATTTGGTACAGGCATAAAGATAGCTCTGTTCACAGGCAGAAGCTAAATTCAAGTAAAATACACTAATGAAGCACTGGGATTGAGGTAAGAAATATACTGTAAGGAAACAATTCTCAGTTGTAGTCTCCACGGTAAACACACTTCTCTGCAGTTCCAACTGAGAAGTTTTATTTTCTCTGCTTAAGCAGCTACTCAGTACCTCCCCACGATAAAATAGAATGCTAGGGCAAATACAGACCACGGAGAACAAGCCGGAGGGTCCCTCACCCTTGCCCGCAGACATACCACCAACCAACGCTGCGGGTAGGAGCCCACCCGAGCCACCACCACAGCCCCACACAGTGAGCCCCCGGGAGCGAGGCCTCACCTGCCCCACACAACCCACTTCCTGTCACCCCATGGTACAAGGCCCCGCCATCACACCCTCAAGGCCCTCAGAGGCCCAGCGTGCAGCACCAACCACCATCTTCTCCTCCTTTTTCTTCCCCTCCTCCTTCCTTTTTCCTTTTCCTTTTCCTTCCCCTCCTTCTCCTTTCCCTTCTACTCTTCCTCCTTCCCCTCCTCTTCCTCCCCTGGGGAGCCAATCTCCACGTCGGGGCCCCCCCCACCCCTCAATCCCAGGGCAGGCAGGCCCCAGGCGGGGGTAGGCCACGCGCACTACCTGCGCCTCGCCGGCGAGGCCAGCGCGGCGCCACATGGCGCCAACGGCCTGGCGGGAAGGAGAAAGGGCGGGAAGGGCGCGCCGCTGGCGCCACGTCGCGTCACTGACCCCGCCCCCTGCCCGCCTGCGAGGCCTTGAGCCAGCGCCGCGCCGCTGCTGTGACTCCGCCCTCTGATGACGATGAAGGCGGGCGACGGGGGTGTTGGTGACGCCATCAGAGGGCGCCCGGTTCTGCTTGGCGTGGCGCGGCCGGGTCGTGTCGGGCCGCGCCGGGTCGGGCCGGGGACGGGTCATGGCTCCCGCCGCCGTGCAGCCGCCCGAGATCCAGTTCGCGCAGCGTCTGGCCGCCAACGAGAAGCGCATCCGCGACCGCGCCCTGAAGAAGCTGCGGGGCTACATCAGCGTCCGGACCCAGCGTCCTGCCGGTAGGGCCCGGCGCAGCGGGGCGGCTCGGCCCGGCATGGCCCGGGGGTGGCGGGGCTGGCGGGGCTGTAGCGGCGGGGACCGAGGTGGGGCCGGCGACTGGGGCCGGGGCTGTCAGCATTGCGGGGGAAGCGGCGGCGGCCGGGCGCAGGGTGCGGGAAAGCACGTGTAGCGGGGAGCTGCCAGACGGCCCCTGTGCGCCGGCTGTTACCGCGGGGCCGCCACCTGCGGGGACTTTGGGGTTATTTTTTGGTTTGGGGCTGTTTTGTTATTTGTTTTTTGTTGTTTTTTTTTTCTCTCTTTTTGGTTGTTTTTAATTTTTTACTTTTAGGCATCCATTTCATCACAGGGTGCCAGCAGCCCTTGGCGGAGTGGAGGGTCTTTTGAATGCCAGACACCAATATAGATTGGGGGTGGACCTGCTGGAAAGTACTTCTAAGGAAAAGGATCTGGGGGTCCTGGCGGATAGCAAACTATCCATGCGCCAGCAACGTGCCCTTGTTGCCAAGAGGGCCAATGGAATCCTGGGCTGCATAGGGAAGAGTGGGACCAGTAGGTCGAGGGAGGTCATTCTCCCCCTCTGCTCTGCACTGGTGAGGCCACAACTGGAATACTGCATCCAGTTCTGGGCTTCCCGGCTTAAGAGGGACAGGGAGCTACTGGAGAGAGTCCAACATAGGGCAAGCAAGGTGATTGGGAGGTTGGAGCATCTCCCTTATGAGTAAAGGCTGAGAGAGCTGGGACTCTTCAGCCTGGAGAAGAAAAGGCTGAGGGGAGACCTTATTAATGCTTATAAGTATCTAAAGGGAGGTTTGAGGGAGGATGGAGCTGGACTCTTTTCAGAGGTTCGCAGTGACAGGACAAGGGGCAACAGGCACAAGCTGGAACATAGGAAGCTCCACTCAAATATGAGGAAGAACTTCTTTACGGTGAGGGTGACAGAGCCCTGGAACAGGCTGCCCGGGGAGGGTGTGGAATCCCCTTCTCTGGAGATTTTCAAGACCCGCCTGGATGCAGTCCTGAGTGATGTGCTCTGGGCAATCCTGCTTTAGCAGGGGAGTTGGACTAGATGATCTCTAGAGGTCCCTTCCAACTTCAACAATTCCGTGACTCCATGACCCTCGCCCGTAAAGTTTCCCCACAGGCAGGCCAGGCTGGGGCAGAGCGCCAGCTCAGAGGACTGGAGGGAGGATCTGCTTGGCCCTGGGGCAGTGGGGAGAGGGTCTTGCTGGCATCATTGAGGTTGATGGGATGGGAGTGGTGTAGCCCATGTGCTCATTCCTAGGAACAGGACATAAAGGCGCTGAGCTGACCCAGACTGAACTCACGCCAGTATATGGAGTGTTGTCGTGGTTTAACCCCAGCCAGCAAGTAGGACACACAGCTGCTCGCTCACTCTTCCCCCACTAGAGCAGGGAGAAGAGGGAGAAAAGAAGGGGAAAGGAAAAAAGCCTCATGGGTTGAGATAAAACAGTTTAATAGAACAGCAACTGAAAAGGAAAATAATGATATGGTTAAAAGAGTATACAAAATAAAGTGGTACAACACAAGTCGCTCTCACCGCCTGATGACCGATTACCCAGCAATCACAAATCCCTTGTCCCTGGCCGACCCCAATGTATTTACTGAGCACGATGTCTATGGTATGGAATATTCCTTTGGCCAGCATGTCCTGTCTATGCTCCATCTATGGGAAGCTGAAAAAGTCTTTGACTAATGTGAACATCACTTAGCAATAACTAAGTCAATATGTGTCACCAACATTGTTCTCGTACTAAATCCATAACAGAGCAGCTACTAGAAAAAAAATTAACTCTATCCCAGCTGAAACCAGGACAAGCATATAACTGTCTTTTCTGCTATGCTGTCTGGTGCGGTGGTGGCTGCATGTTTCTGTGATTGATATTCAGGAGCATTGGAGGGAGTTGAGGAAAGCTCAGGAGTGTTTCACTACTTGTGCAATTGCAGTCGATTCTCTGTTACTCATTCAGGTTATCTGTTACCTCCCCATTCATGGTATCAAAAGGTTTTTTTCCAACAAGGGTTATTATCCTACTTGGAGCTATATACTGCCACCTTAGATCTAAGAGTTCAGTGAATGGGTACTTAAGTGATGACCATGAAAGCAACCTGTGTCTAGTAATGCCAGTCTGAAGCTGTCTGCACCTGAAGGTGCCTCCTGTGCACCCTCTCCTCAAGGATGCAGGTTATGGGAGGCTTATGAGGTCAGTCATAGCCTTGTGTGAACGCACAAATCCAGTTCAGTTAACTTTCCCGTTGGAGTGGTAAGAAGCACAGAGTGGAGATGTCCAAGAGATTCTGTGATGTTTCTGGACTGCTTTTTCCAGCACACTGTGTTGCAAGTTGGACACAACGTGGGAGGGAAGCTCATCATGAGCATTTGAAGAGCACTGTGTCTAACCTAGTAAACCTTCCCGCAGCATTTGGGAAATCGGTATGGAGGTCTATGCATACCCGCTCCGTTGGCTTTCAGGAAGCCAGCCTACATGTGACACCCCAAGAGCTAAACTGAAACTGGAATGCTGGTTGAACCTGAGATAATTACTTGAAAAGACACTGGGAGATACATGTTGTTTCTTCCCTTTACCCTCTTCCCGTTCCAAATGGTATTTGATCCATTAGCCATGTTTGACAGGGGGAAATGCACATAAGAACAGCCTTACAGGGTCAGGCCAGAGAGCCAGGTGGCCCATTATCCAATTTCTGACAGTTACCATAGATCTAGGGGTTACCTGGGGATTAGTAAGAGCAAGCGAGTGTACATTGTATTCTTCCCAAGTACTCTCTGAGTCTCTAGCTATTTTCAGCTCTGGAGACTTCCTAAGCTGGATGTGGCTTCTCTGCATTCAGTAGTGCTCTGTGCGTCCCATTGCAAAGTGCAAAGATTCATCCAAGTTTGTGGAGGTACCCTACCAGATGGACAGGAGCACTCTAACTGAGGGAAAAGGTTGCAGGTTGAGCTAATGCTTTAGGACACTAGGAAACCACCACAGGGAAATTGTCAGTTGGGATGTGAACCTTCTGCATGTTAAAAGTCAGCCCACTGTGAAATGCAAATGAGTAGGAAACAAGGGTGACTAATTTCCAGAGCTCTTAGATTGACTTACTGTTATGTGCTAGTCAACCTAGAAATATTTAAACAAAGGTTAATTTCTTTGGACTTGGAGAGAAAGCATTATGTTCAGGAGAGATATTTTTTAAAGTTATTTATTAGTTAGCCATTTTATATTCATCCAGTGTTCTGAGAGAGATGAGGCTCATTCGTTAGATAACCCAGCTAGATACTCTTAACTTGAACAGTTGAGAACATGCTAACTTCTGAAAGAGGTGGTGGACTTCACCTGACACTCCCCTCAGTCCCATTTCATAGGTAGGACAGGACAGCTCAGTGTGGTCTGTGCTAAGGCTGAACTCCACGTCACGCTGGGGAAACTTCTTTGAAAAACTAGAGCTTTTCATTTTCAACAAGAAGTTAAGCTCTGCAGAAGGCACAGAACTACTGAAGCTCTGAAGTCGTCGGTGCAGATGTACTTGCATGACCATATAATTCCTTGGAAAGGGACCTTGTTTTCCTTATTAACTCATTCTTTTTAAAATCCTTACCTTGAAAGAGAAGAAGAGCATGCTGTGCTAGACTCATAGTAGGAGGATATATTTACAGTGACAATCAGTAAATGAATTGGTGAAATAATAGTAAATAAAAGTAACTTTTAGTAAAAGAGGGAAGATTGGAGAGCGGTTTCCTATCTGACAGAGCTGCACTTACTTGGGCCCAGATGTATAACAGGTTTATGTCATTTCCACTGAAATGAGCCCATGTGGATCTGGTTCTAGGAGATTACCTAGAACAGGAAAAAATGCAACAGTTTTCGTGATAGCAATGTCAAAACAGCGTAACTCCCAAACAGAAATGCTAACAAGGTTTGCATTGAAGTAGCGTGTCTTAGTGAGTGGTTGTAACATTACTAATCCAAGCTCCTGCACTGTGTGTAGGGACAGAGTTACAATCCAAGCCGTAAAACCAAAATATTTCTCAAGGTAGCTTTAAGGTAAAGGCCTTCAGTTTTGCACAGTGTTGTTGCTAATACAATAGGTTCAGGTTTTAGAATACCTTGCTTGAGTTATTGTTTGCCAGGTGTGGATGGTGGCAGCAGGGCACATAAAGTGGAAAACCCAACCTTGAAAGTTCTTTTTGAGTGACTAGCATAAGAAACTAGCTCTAGAACATTTTGATCAGGGTCCCTTGTCAAATGGATGAGGCCTAGGACACTGGAAAAAGCCCTCCATGTATGAAAAGCAACCCTGTGGCAGCCTGTGTTCCCTAGACAGGGAAGAACTCCTGAGCCAACTTTATAGGTAGGAGATGACATGCCCTGGACATAGCCTAATGCCTGATCCCTCCGTAGAGGTAGTGCTGCCTGTGAGGTTAAGCCTGCTTCTTGCCACTACATATATAGCGTATAATTCTGTTAATAAATGTTGTTAATTTTAATATCTCAATGAATATTAAATCAGTGAATCAAACTTTCATATTTAATCTTAATATTACTGACAAGTCTAAGTTAAATTCATAATTAATGCTGAATATTACTAGACATATTGCTTTCTACGTAGCATTTTTGCATATTTCCTTTGCTCAGCTCTACTTCCTTTCTTTTTAACCAAGCATGACTGTAGGTGATTTAATTAACATGTTTACAATTTTTTGTCTGAGTGGAGAACGGTTCAGTAGTGATAATTGCTTCCAAATTATATGATCCCTGAAGGAGGTGCTTAATTTAGACCTAGCACTAGGTCTCAAGCTTTTTGATGGGCAGACCCCTGAAAATTTTTCAAGTGACAGTGATCTTTTTGGAGAAAATTTGAGCTTACTGAAGACGATTACTCTTTTAATGTGATTTTTTTGAAATTACTTGATAATACATAATAGGCCATAGTTTGAAAATAGCTGTAGGTAGGTTACTGTAGCTACCTTGTAACAGTATGCCGTTATAATTTTACTCCCTAGAAATGCCTTTGATGTCATGAATAATCCACTTTTTAAAACATTCTTGAACAACTATTACCTATAGTAAAATTTTCTTTTCCATGTAGTATTCCCTTCTGTAATGTGTGATTTTGACTAGAATGTGAGTTTTTGTAGTGTTAATAGAGAAAATACTCTTTGCTGTTAAAATTCTGATGATACTGTGCCTCAAGACTAACTCTAAGGAAAGTATTTTCATTATGGTTGCTCAGACTTTTTGATTATGAATTTTAATATCAAAATAAATATGTTGACTGCTAGATGCTTATTCTATCAAAATAAACCCCTAGTGAGGAAAAAACCTATTGGTAAAGCAAGGCTTTTTTTAAAAAACAAAACAAAACAAAAACCACCCAAAAATCCATGTCAGTTATGTTTGAGGATTTGCATATCACCTCTGTTGCAAAATTAGGTGTGATGCCCTCATTTAAAATATCTCTCAGACTTGGGGCTAGAAACATGCCAGAAGGATTTATCAGAATTCATCTCATCACATTTGTGATTTCTTTGAAATATTTGTTACTGTGGTACAAGATAGAAGCTTACTGTCATGGAATTACTGACATATGCTAAGTTGCCTTCCAATTAGCATGCTTACGGTAGGAACCAAGATGTGCTCAAGAGAATATAACAAAAACAAAGAAAAAAGCAGGGAACAGAGGGAACTGCATGAAAATATTCTGGTGGAAATGTGGGATTTTTCATTTTCATTCAGACTTCTTCTGTGCCGTAGGTGGCTTCAGCCAGGATGAACTGCTAAAAGTATGGAAGGGCCTGTTCTATTGTATGTGGATGCAGGATAAACCTCTGCTACAGGTATAGTAACTGGTTTTTATATTTGCTTGAGTGAGTGTCTTCTAAATACACCACAGGGTCATACTAATTTAGAATAGTGAAGATGACCTAAGTGAGTTTTGGTCACTTTTTTTTTT
>JAOXNO010000001.1:117951613-117993773 GCA_028565335.1 Limnodromus scolopaceus
TTATCAGACATTGGAATGGGCTGCCCAGGGTGGTGGTTGAGGCACCGTCCCTGGAGGTGTTCAAAAGACAGGTTGACGTGGTGCTGGGAGACATGGTTTAGTGATGATGTTGCATTTTGTTTGTTGTGTGGGTGATTATTCTTGTCAGAGTTAGGTTGACGGTTGGACGAGATGATCTTGAAGGTCCCTTCCAACCTAGAAGATTCTATGATTCTAGGGAATATCTGGAATTTAGTGGTAACACAAAGTTGCTGGATACTCCTGTCAGTTGGAATTAGATAGTATAGTGTAAGACTGCCTTAAGTTCTTAAAGAAGATCCCCCTACACCAAACAACCAAGAAATTTGAGTGTACACATACAATATTTACTGTACTCATTTTTTTCTTTCTAATCATACAGCTCACAGCAGACCAGAATCTCAAGTTCATTGAGCCTTTCTGCAAAATTGCTGCCACATCAAAGGAGTAAGTTTAACGAAAGGATAAATAGTTTTTAAGAATTAAGAAATTCTGCATATACCACTCCACATGGTAATAAATGGATTGAAAAAGAGTCATAGTATAACTTCAGAATGTAGAGAAAGAAGGATATTTTACTAACGATATGCACAGTCATTTGAAGATGAGAAGATGACTTGTGTTTATCAAAGCTATAGATAGTCTTCATAGATTTGTAAAAATTATATAAACCTCTGTTGGTTGGGTTTGTCTCTTTTTTTTTTTTTTTTCCCCAAACATGCATAGAATAGCTGAGCTGGTTAGATTCTTTGTTGTTGCAGTGTAATATAGAGCAGCATATAAACATAGTGAAATTTAAGAGGGTAACATTGGCAGGACACTGTTTGAATTAAAGGACTTGTGTTTAGGAAGCAGCAGGTTCACTTTCCTCACCTGGAGAGCTAGATGCTCTTCCATTTTCTTCTTTCTTACCCATTTTTCCCTGTGTCCCTCAAATTTCCATTTTTATAATGTGATGGGGAGGGTGTGTATGCTTCTGCCCTTCAACTCTCACCCCTGCTCTTTTGTAACAAAGTCGAGGTACACTGCATGCTGTAGCCACTGGTATTTTTGAGCTCATTGTGGATCAGTCCCCCTACGCCATCGAGGACCTAATGAAAGAACTGGGTAGCAACAGCAATGAGGAGGATGCATCTGAAGAAGACAAACAGGAAAATGAAGAGGTGCTTAATACCACAGGTGAGGAGGAAGTTCTAAATGGCCCTGGTGACAGTCGCTAGGATTTAAAAATCTGTTTTCTTAAAAATACATTTCTGCTCTGAACCAGTCAAACATGTATTCAAGGTGTTGTAAGAATAATTGTGTTTTCCTCTTTTCCCTTCAGATGTGCTTAAACAAAGTGACTCCAAAAGAGCGTGTCACAAAAATGAGTGGTCTCTATAAAACCAGGCAGTATCAGCTTTCTGCAGCAGTGCTAGATGATAACCCAGTCTGGCTTCGGCTCTTGGATGTCCGTAGCATTTTTGAGGAAGATGAGGTTTTGGCATTCTGTGGGAGTTTTAAGTTTAAAAAAAAATATTAAAAAAAAGCTGAGCAGGAAGGGTTTCAATCCAGTCATACTCTGATACAGAGGCAATTTTTTGAAAGGTACTGATAATGCTGCAGTTGTGTATTGCATAACGGTGACATAAAGTAGTTAAATCAGAGCAGGCTCACAAGATAGTGTGAAGAAAAATGCACCTGATCTTCTGTCTATCAGAGTAATGTGTGCTTTCTCAGTTTGCACAAATTAAATATTAATATTCAGTCTTTTTTTTTATAATAGCAGACAGGTGTTTGTCAATAAAATCAGCAAAGAGCTCTGAAAAAACAGAAGAGGATGATGAAAATGCTGATGACGGTATCGGGACAGTTCTGCAGGTTTGTAGCTTATTTGCTCTTACTGATACTCACCCTCTCTTTTCTTTTTTCCCAACCCTTTCAAGAGGTACAGAAGTAAAGGGTGTTAATCAGGTAAACATGTTACAAATTTTTAATCTTCTCCTCTAATATAAGGTGGTATTTATGTAGTGTGTACTCTGTGAGTAGTTTATAAGAAAATAAATCCCTGTCTGAATTCTTCTTTCCTCTTTCCCATGCCTTCTTTTTTCTGCTCCTCCCTTCCTGTTTCAAGAGTTCAAAAATGTATGGTAAAAGCCAAGTTACTGTGGGTGGTAAAGCAGTCAGCATAAGTTTCACTGACAATAAAAGCAAAAGTAATAGGTGATGGGATACGTAGGCAAGAGGATAACGCTGCAGTTTGGGTTGTTTTTAGACCCACTTCCAGCGCACTGTGATGACTTTGACAGATCCACCCATCAAACACACATGCACCTAGATACACTTCATGCATCTGTGGCTTTTAAGCAAGAATTTGGACATGACACACTTTAAATCTGATACTTAGCTAAATATTTGCGGGTGTTTTGTAGTTGGTTGGCTTCTCTCTTGAGTAAGAATTAAGAATGTTTGAGAAAGTGATACAGAGTTCAACGGTTCTGTTAATTGACATGCTGGAGGTGGAGGATGCCATCCAGAGGGACCTGGACAGGCTTGAGAGGTGGGCCTGTGCAAACCTCATGAAGTTCAACCAGGCCAAGTGCAAGATCCTGCACATGGGTTGGGGCAATCCCAAGCACAAATACAGGCTGAGAGAGAATGGATTGAGAGCAGCCCTGAGGAGCAGGACTTAGGGGTGTTGGTGGATGAGAAGCTCAACATAAGCCAGCAATGTGTGCTGGCAGCCCAGAAAGCCAACCACATCCTGGGCTGCATCAAAAGAAGTGTGACCAGCAGGTTAAGGAAGGTGATTCTACCCCTCTACTCCTCTCTTGTGAGACCGCACCTGGAGTACTGCATCCAGTTCTGGGGCCCCCAACATAAGCAGGACACGGACCAGTTAGAGCGAGTCCAGAGGACAGCCACAAAGATGATCAGAAGGCTGGAGCACCTCTCCTATGAAAACAAGCTGAGGGTGTTGGGGTTGTTCAGCCTGGAGAAGAGGAGGCTCTGGAGAGACCTTACAGTGGCCTTCCAGTACCTAAAGGGGGCCTACAGGAGAGACGGGGGGGCACTCTATGAGGGAGTGGAGTGATAGGGCGAGGGGTAATGGTTTTAAACTGAAAGAGGGCAGATTTAGATTAGCTATCAGGAAGAAGTTTTTCACTATGAGGGTGGTGAGACACTGGAACAGGTTGTCCAGAGAAGCTGTGGATGCCCCATCCCTGGAGGTGTTCAAGACCAGGCTGGATGGGGCTTTGAGCAACCTGCTCTAGTGGGACGTGTCCCTGCCCAGGGCAGGAGGGTTGGAACAAGATGATCTTTAAGGTCCTTTCCAACACAAACCATTCTATGATCTGTAAAAGTCAGTATAGATGTGTGAAGGGGGTGTATATTTCAACAGAGAAAAAATACTTAGGGTTTAAAGGAAGTGACTGTTTAAAGGATGTGTTGATAATGTTGATGGTACTTGAAGTGTTGATAACATGAGTCACATTGGGTTATCTTGCGTGAATAAGCTAACTAAGAAAAGCTGTATCATACTTTCCTCCAACAGTTTGATTATAAGGCTGTTGCTGACAATCTCTTTGAATTGGCAAGCAAGAAAAATACTCCTTCCCGTAACAGAAAGCGTCTGTACAAGCTGGTCAAAAAGTGAGTTCTGTTGAAATACACCTTGCATGTGCCTCCTTGTCCTAAACAGCTTTTAGTTTGCTTTCTCTCCGCCTTCACTTGTCCTGGTGACAGTGTGATGAGAGGAGGCTTGTCTCACAGCCCTGGATAGTGTGCATTAGGTGCTTGAAGCCTGTGCTACTGTTCCTCACTGGTACTAGACAACTGCAGCTAGCTGAGGTGTATCTACACTGGGTGGATTTGTACTGCAGGATGTGACAATAGATTGAGTGTAATGCAAGTTACAGAAAAGGGAGAAGTGTTAAATTGCTCTCTTCTCAGTACTTTCAGTGATTTGGTTTGAGTTTTTGAATTTCTGAGGCTGATCCCTTCCGGAATGAGCTCTTTGTAACTTCCTGTGCAAATTATGTTGCTCTTATTTTGACAGAACCAAGTACTGTGCTGATAGTGTTGTTATTGGTGCTCAACCAGTAATACTGTTTTGTTTTTCCTTCTCTTCCTTCCTCCCCGCCTCCAGGTTCCAGGACTTAGCAGAAGGTAAGGACTGAGCAGCATCCAGACACAGTATTTTCTTTCCATTAAGGGATATATAATGTTCCCGTACAATGTGGACTTGGAAATCTCTTTTTTTGTTGTTGGTTTTTTTGTTTTTTTAATGTATATTTCAAGCATACTGTTGTGGGTTTTTTTTAAACCTCATTAAGACACCTTACATGTTTTTGGCGAAATGGCCAAATCCCCTTCACAATTTGAGCAACCCTGTACTTTGTCCTTAAATGACAGAGGATTATTTTTACTTAACTAGGAATCTCTTGTATGATTTTCTTTCAGGTTGAGTGGGGAACAAGGAGTTGATTTTCTTTCTGTGGGAGTTATGCTGTATATGAACAGCATAATACTGTTAATAGAAATAGAACTTTTAGTTTTCAGATACCTTATCCTTCCTCCTCAACAGGAATATTCCCCCAGGATTTTCCCGAAGATGTTTCTACAGATGAAGACGATGATGAATTTAGCAGGGGAAGGCGAAAGAAAAAAGCTGTCAAGCCTTGGGAGAAAAACAAGTTGGAAAAAGTAAAAGGTAAGGCAAGATCAACTTTTGGAAGAGGACAGTCTGCAGTCACTTGTGTAACTTGCCAAAGTATCGGATACTGTTCTGAAGAAGGCAAACCTGTTGTTCAGGATGTGCTGATTCGTATCATGTTGTGATGAAGGTTAAATGTGAAATTAAGGTCTCTCTGATAGTGGTGGGAATTTTGTTACCAATTTTGAGGCAAGTGTCACCTAAAAAATTTCAATCAAAAGCAAATCTGGCAGCAGTTGTTTGCATTGCTCCACTGAGCAGTTCCATCTACTGTAGGAAAACAGTAAAGTGTCAGTCTTCTTAAAATAGCATGACTATTAAAATACTAATAAAGTATTAAAATACTAATAAAATACTAATAAAAGGAATTTAGGGGTGTTTCTGGAAAGGTGAAGAGAGTTACTGAGAAGCAGGTGCAAGTATCTCTAGCACCATGGCTTACATTGACATGGCACAAACCCAATCATACCCAGAAATATCTCACCTAACTACTGAACCCCTGAGTTGTCATTATTGTGTAATAACAATGTTTTCCAGCAATATTGCTATGCAGAACAGGGCTACCACTGGGAATGGCTTAGATGTTAGCTGTGACAAGGCAAGATCAGCAAAATATTAATTGGGTCAGGCATCAGAAGAATGCAATGTCCTGACCAGCTGTAATAGTAAAACTGTTGTGCTTGCTGATAGCAGGGAAACAGTACGCCTATTTAAAAAAAAGAAAAAAAAAAAAAAAGTAGAATTCAGTTGTTGTAAGTACCTTTGTGTTTCACATCTGTGTTTCTATGGCATTCTTTTTGGGGTGGATTTAGAGGATGAACAAGAGATGTCAAGTGCGAAAGAGGCATCAGTTTCCCAGAAGAAGAGGAAAAAAAGAAAGAGGGGCAGCCCAAGTGCTGATTCTGGAACAGCTGATGGAAATTGTGAGGAGGGAATAGCTGAAACATCTGGATCTAATGTTTCTAGCCAGGGAAAGGTGCCAGAAAATAACAAGGAAAGGAAGAAAAAGAAATTGCTAGTAAATGAGGCAAATGAGACCACAGACATAGTAACTGACACCAGAGAAAATCACAGTATCTCTGCGCAGAACAGTCAAGCAGCTGCAGAACAGAGTAAAAAGAGTCAGTTGAAGAAAATGAATCCAAAAGTGCAAAATGCTTCTGTAAATCTAACGTGTCGGAATGGACCAGCTAATGCCAGTGAGGCAGAGGATGTCAGCCCATCTGTCACAGCGTTAACTCCTAGGATCATGAGAAAGAAACAGAAAGCAGGGGCTGTCTTAGTGAATGGGGATACCCCTTTGGAGCAAACTGATATGAAATCCAACAAGGGGACCCTGTCAGAAGATGCAGGCTCTGAATCTGCGCCCTCCAGAAAGGTCAAATTGAAGACAAAGACAAAGCTAGTTGGTTTGGAGGGGATGAAAGTCTCCAGCCAGAAAGCAGCAACCTTGAAAACGAAGAGAAAAGTAAAAGAGGTGCTAAACTCTGTCGAAGCCAATGGAGTTCTGGAGACTGCATGCAAAAAAAGCAGGAAGGCGGTACGTATATCTCATTCTTTTTTCTGCCGCCTTCAGAAGAAATGCCGGGCTCATTTTCAAATTTATATTTAGCTTTATGAGTGTGGGATTTTACGGGCAGGCTGCATGCTGATGTCTTCATGCGTTGTCACCAAAAAGAACTCAGTTTCCCAGAAATCCACACCCATCATCATGGTCTTACACCCTCCTGTGCAGCGACATTAAAGCCTGTGCCAGTTACTCAGCTGAAAGAACTCATGTAGCTGAAACTTGGGTTGTTAGGGTATGGGGTTATCTTTTTTTCTTCTTTTTTTTCTTTTTATTTTTGGTCCCTGGGTTAATTATTCTTTCACATTGGATCTCTGGTTGAGCTTATAAAATGGTCACAAAGGGCATATTTTGGCAAAAGGATGAGAATAGTAGAACAAGAAGATGGAACATCTCTTTTGCAGCAGCAGCAGCCACACTTAAATAAATATAAGCTCCTTGTGAATTTGCCCACAGGAATTTCAATAGTGGCTTCTTTTGCTAGCTCACTCCTCTTAAGTCTTAAACAAATTGTTATTGCTGTGTGGGGAAAGTATTTGGAGAAAGAGTGAACAGCGAATATGAGACTGTGGCCTCCAATGTCATCGATAGCTGTAAGATCACATTTAAGAATGGCCCAGTTTTTTACAAAGACAGTACTGTTTTTTCACTAGGAAGGTCTGATTGTAGTCTTCTTCAAAAATTTATGTCTTGGAGTTTGGGAACAAGCTTTTTTTTTCCCCTCTACCTCTCAACCCCATTTTCTTTTTGGCAATAAGAAGAATAGGGTTAATTTTGCTCAGCAGTTTGAGAGTCAAGAAGCATTTTGCGCTATATCTTTTTGGTAGTGTGGCTAGGAGAGTGAGTGCAGGGGTTCTTCCCTCTCCTGCCACTGATATCTTTTTAACTGCTCGTTTCTTGCTCTTCTGTTGCCTAAATACTGTGTTGCATACCCCCTCCTTCTCTCTCTATGCAAGCTTAGTTTCTCAGAAAATATGATTATGCCACCCCCATCTCTGTAAAACTTTGCTGCATCTGACCAACAGGTTCAAAGATGCATGACAGATTCAAGATGAAGTTCCTGCAAGCTTCATGGCAATTAGTTGTTGGCAGAAATTAGTATAACCACTGAGGGAAAGGCAGCAGCATGATACCAGCACCTGTCTGTTGGTTGGCTGGCCAGCCAGCGCACGGGCTAGCGGGCCACTCTTCCCATGCGTAATTCCAAAGAAACTATAGCATTTGCTGTTTCTTGCCCAGTCCAGGTAGCTGTGTGCATATGTGTGTGTTGAGCGGGAGTGGGGGGACAGAGACAAGGAGACAAATTTGGAAGTTGAGTCAGGAGGAGAATGAGAGTATTGGTGTAAGAAGAGGGCAGGGCAAAGCTAAAATGCACAAATGTGGAGGAAATTAGGCTTTGCTAATTTTGTTTTCATTGCTTGAGAAATAACATGTTTTATTTCCTGGTTTTAGTTATGTAATACTGGTCTTGTGCCCAGAAATCATGAGGGGCATGTTTTGATTCTTGATTTCAAAGACAAAACACACCTCCAAAGAATTAACTTCAAATATCGAGAGGGAGGAGGAGGGGAAGAAGGGGAAAAGTCAGACAAGTTCAGCATTATTTCACACTTGTCTCAAGAACTCAGAAAGCTAAAAGACTTAGGCTTCTTTACTTTATGTAAAGCAGAAGTGATTTTCAAACTGAATGAGGCCATACCCCATGGACATTTTCCACAGCACAGCTGCGAACCGCTTTCGGAATTTCACATCTGTAGGTTGCTGTGAAGCATAGCTGAACTTCCCCTCACAGTAGTCCACAGATATCTGAGGCCACAGACAACAGGTTGGAAAGCTCTGGAGCGGTGCACTTCATTAGCAGCACTGCCAGTACACGTCCTAAGAATTGCCTTGTGCTGGAGAGAAGGATTGATTTCAATGGCATCCTCAGTATGAATTTGAAGCAGCAAACTAGTAGCAATATGCAGTAGCTGAATTTCTGAGAATATAGACAGACTTCACACTCCACTTTTTTTTCTCCAAAGTCTCAATCTTAGCCTAAAGCTGGGTTTGTTCATTAGTTGCGTATATTATGCATCCAGAGTTACCACAGAAGAGATTTAGCTTAAGGGCAAGGGAGAGAGAGAGGTTGTGGAGTCCCCTTCTCTGGAGATCTTCAAGACCCGCCTGGATGCCGTCCTGAGTAACATGCTCTAGCTCTAGGCAATACTGCTCCAGCAGGGGAGTTGGACTAGATGATCTCTATGGTCCCTTCCAACTCTAAAAATTCAGTGAAATTCAGTGCAAGAGAGGTGGGTCGATTGTAAGGCAGCCTCATGCACATGAAGAAAACATCTTTCTTTGCACTCCGACAGGCTGGGCAAATGCATTACACGTTCTTCCTTCTTTGCTTTGCAATGGCCTTCCTAGTTCAGCGCAGAGCCTACTTAAACTTCTGTTTTCAGCCATGCTAACTGCAAAACTAACTCCTGAGAGTTCACCATGATGATTAGCTTATGTGACTACCAACTAGCTGTCTCTCAGCTGTGCCAATATTTACAGAAGCTGTGTGTAGTAAGCTCTGAGCACCGATCACTGTACTAGGTAGAGTTAACTACAGACTTTATGTACCGAGAACATTTTTTTCCTTTCCCTTCTTTATAGGAAAGCAGCACTGCTCTATCGCCGTTAAAGAAAAAGAAAGGAAAACCAGGAAGTGATTTTGTAAAATTTGAAAAACCAACTGTACCAAAGGGAGTGTTCTTTAGGAAAGCCAGAAGCACCATCTCTTCCACCAGGGCATCCATGCAGGTAATGTGATCTCACAGATGGCAAGTGTGGGCACAGTTCTCTTCCCAAGCTTCCTGCCCCATCAAAGGGCATGACCTCTCTCATGCTGTCTTTTCCAGTCTGCTTTAATCTCCTAACACGAGCAGATAAAACTGGAAATGCTGTTGCATTTCCTTGTAGACAGTCACACATGGCTCCAGAGTTTCAGAAAATGAGTTGTAGGCATCTTTAAAATCTCTTTTCCCCCCCTGCTTTAAAAAATACCTTCTTCTTGAAAGGACACCATTCTGAACCTGCTCATTTTGCAAGAAAGCAAAAGCATAAACTGCCTTTCAGTCTTGGTAAAGGATATTGAGCCTCTGTTTCTTGCCATTTGTGGAGGCAGGCAACAGTACAGGGTTTCAAAAGACTGCCCTCTCTTCTAAACCTTTTTAACACATAATATCTTTTCAAGCCCTCATTGCACTTTGAGGCCTGAGTGCAGTGTGGCCAGTGTATTTAATACACAAATATCTTCTTGTTTGTTGTTGAATTATGTAGTGATGTTAAGGAGAATATGTGATTTCTCTAGAAATGGAATATGTTTGCTTTTGGCTAGAAAAACAGTGCTGTATTAGCAGGGGTCACTGCTAGAGGATTGGGGGAGTTCTAAATCAAATGAAGGAAGCAGGCTGCTTTCCCTTGGTTTTGATGGGATGCAGGTAAAAGAACTCGTAGCATTGCCTCAGAAATCTTACTTTCTTTCATGTCTTTATTTTACTTTATAGCTGAACAAGCTGCAGTCGTCCGGTTCCAAAAAAGTCACGTTTGGCTTGAATAAAAACATGACTGCTGGTGAGTCTAATGCATCTGTGTGTCTCCACAATCTGTCTTGTAGCTGAGGAAAGGGGAAGCTGTACACACTGATAAACACCTAAACTCTTCAGCTCTCTGAAACAGGATAATTCTGATCCCTTTTTTGTCTCAATATTTGCATATAGTTTATAAACCATCCTCAAGTTCCTGTCCAGAGGAGATGGTAAAGTTTAGGACATTCATCCCAACAGCTCGACTTGCCTGATTCCAGTGTGCTGCATTACTGGCTTGCAGAAGGAGCCTTATGGATAGCAAATAGTGCAGCAGAGTGATGGGCTCTCCCTTTGGAGCTGCCTCTTCTGTAGGGCACCTCTAAGGGAAACATGCACTTCACAGTCTTCATTGCTCACTTCTGTTTCCCAGGACAAAGGTGCTCATGAGCTCAGGCTGTTTAATAGCAGAGTTTCAGTTTCATCTTGGCTGCCCGTGGTTTATTAATGGTAATGAGTAGATAAATGTCAGTTCCCTTCTGGATCCCATTTGTAAGCAGACAGTGTTTTCCCTGTTAAATAAATGTCTTGCTCCATAGCCTTAAAGCTTATTCCATGTATTAATTTTGCAATTTTTTTAACTCTCCGAGATATGCTATAGGCCAAGTTCAAATGGAGAATAGTGGGTTTAGATCTATATATACCTCTGTGTTAATATAACATGGCTGCACAAAGAGAAATAAATGCCTACCTGTCAGCAGAAGGGATAACGAAAAGTCTCTCGAGCAATGCTGTTTAACAGTCAGAGTAGACCCCATTATCATCTTTTAAACTAAAGTCTGGTGTTCTTCGAGACAGCTGTAACACTTGTTTCTGAGGAGTAGGCCCAGAGTCTCCAGTGGCCTGTGAAACCAATGGTTCACAGCCTCTCTGTGCAACAGACCCCATTCTCAAAGGAACTCTGCTACGAGTTCCACCACCATCTCTCCATTTTTTCTGCAGTCTTAGGCTTCTGGTCCTTAGTGTTAGACATAGAGATCTAAGGCAGACTTCCAGAGCTGGGCAATTCCACAGTTGATTGATGGACCCAGTTATTCCAGGAGTTGTATTCCTTTTAACTTGTTTGCTTGTTTTTCAACAGAGTTTAAGAAGACCGACAAAAGTATATTAGTGAGCCCAGAAGGACCCTCCCGCGTGGCTTTCAATCCTGAACAGAAACCCCGCCATGGGGTGCTGAAGTCACCCACAAGTACCCCAGCAGGACAGCCTCAAATGAAGAAACCATTTACTATAGCAGCAAAGAAGAGACCAACTGCTATGGACTTCTTGTAAACCAACAGATGTGGCCTACTTTTGTACAGGACATTTTGCTAACCTAGAATGTTCTCTGGAGGTATTTTGAACTTCTTTATTTTTTTAAGTTAATACAAATTGTATATACAAAATTCTGATTGTGACCTGGGTCATTGCTATTTTGACACCACTTCAGCTGTATCTTGAAATACTTGTTTTGTGCATTTACAGAAAAGAAACAAAATCCAATCTCCGCTCAGGTTTGGTCTACAAAAAGTATGGTCTCTGCCCATGTCATTCCCGAGAGACTTGTTCATTTAAGGAATGTTCAGGGTTTGATTGTTCCAGTGTCAGGTTTTTTTTGAGCCAGTTTAAGAATACTTGTACGTCACGCTATTAAACTTTCATTGGGCTTAAAATGGAAAAAGAAAATGTAGATTTTAAACCTCCTAGTTCATGTAATTTAAAATTTTACCGTGTCATTTTTTGTGTGTCACCCTTGGCATCCTGTTAATTCTTCTTCTGGAAATAACAATTACCTCATGTCTCTAATAACAGCTGGACCTGGATAGCTTTACAGGTAGGAAGCAAGCTTTCCCTGGGATAAGAAATGCCTAGCTGCTCAAGTGGTCACTGTTACGAATAAACCTTCACAGCTGGTTGCCTGCTGAGTTGGGAACAGTCACCACATTATTTTCAGTAACACAAGTGCCAAAGCTGGCTTACGCGTGTCGTATCGTAAGCTGGCTCATTCTATTTAATGTAAGTGGAATAACGCTCTCACACAGGAGAAATCTTTGATGTTTGCAGGTCTTCTCCCCAGCCCCCACTGCTGCCTTTCCTGAAGGTCTGACAAGACTCCTCGTTTTCTACTTTAGCAGCTGGTGTCACCACATTTTACCAGAACTCAGATCTCATTCAGTGAATGAACCTCGGATGTTCCTAAAGAGAACTTGATTGATTGGTGTAGTGTGTCTTTGGTTAGGACACACGTCTCTCTCTAAAAGCTTTGGTGCCTCTTCAATACAGGGTAAAACTTCACAGCCCAGACAGCTTGGTTTTGGTTTTGGTGTAGAACCAGAAGAATTCTTTCCGCAGCATTTCCTTGTGTTAAGTTTTTATTTGGATATTTTATTACTACTATGCATGTTTGGTTTTTTTCTTTGCTTCTTTGGTAAAGAATGCGGTGTACTGCTGTGAGAGATCATTAATGTATTCTGAGGGGAAACTGTGAGGAAGGGGAGAGCAAATGAAAATAAAAACGTTTTTGATATGGTTGGAAGATTTTAAATCTTTCTTTGAAAGTTTTGCTTACGTTAGAGCTCAGCTTCAAAGCACAACCTGGTGCCAAAGCAAAACTATTCATGAAGCTTCTCACGAGTTACTTCTGTGATCCTATAGGAGAGAGGGTAGGTCTGCTTCATTACCTTGTCTTATGGAACTGGTAAACGTTTGGCTAATTCAGCCAGCAAAAGTAAATTTTGTGATATAATACATTTGCATAAGTCAATACTACTTTTTTCCAGTCTTGATGCTGACCTCTGCCAGATCGCTCCCCAAGCAACTGGAGTGAAACTGCTCTTTCATGGCTCATCTAGAATTTCTTCAAAATACTCATGTCCTTGTAGATTGCTGGTTGGTCTCAGTTGCTCAGTTCTAATCCGTGCCAGTTCTTGCACTAAGTTTGTGACAGTCCATGGCTTGTGGTACTGCCAGAAAGTCATTTTGCTTGTCTTTTCTCATTTAAAATAAAGGATTGCATTTTATTTGTTTTTGTTTTGATTTGGATTTGTTTGGCTGATCAGTGAAGAACTCTGGAGAATACATCTGATAACTTGCTGTTTGAGCAATTATTGTTCATTTATATTTTAAAAAAAAATCTCATTGTATATTAGCATAATGCATTTTTTTGACAAAATGATGGTAAGTAGGATTTAAGAAAGGCTGTTTGATATGTTGTACTGTTTATCTTGTTCTGTGGGTGAGAAGTCTCTTGTGGAATATGCATAAACGCATTTGTATGTGCATGGTTGTTAATGCATTAGGTTGAAGATGCCATATTCCTCCAGGGATATAGATTCAAAGAATCAGTAGGTGGATCTGGTGTGCCCAGAAAAATCCAGGATCAGGATGCACTGAGGTTTGGTTTTGTTTGGTTTTAATACATATAACCTATTATGGAAGTGTATTTAAATGGTTGTCTGGATCTTTTTCTATTGGTTGCGGATCCATTGAACCTGTTGCTTGTCCAAATATGTTGTTGCCCACAGTGCTAAATGGAGAGGGCAGAAATGGCAGTCGTTTTTTTATCAAATAATTTAGCGATGTGATTGCTTGTTGGGATTCGTGTGTAATCCATCTGTGCCATGAAACTGGTGGAATGTTTTGTAAATATGCATATGGCATGTGTATTGTCTTCAGTGGTGTCTGGTATTTCATTCAGGACAACTTTACAAACAAAAGCCAACCGCTGTCAATGCAGTTTAATCAGCATTGTTGGGTTAAATTGAATACATTACCCAAAATATTTGGATAGTGACAATTCTGATAAATGTTGAACACAGAAAAAGGAGAAATAGATGTGGCATCTGGGATATCCACTGCACAGACATAATGGTACTGTAAGGAGAGATGTATGGATAGGAAAAGAGAAAAGAAAAACTGATCTGACTTGTTTGATATCGGTTAATAGATTTTTTTCATAGTGTTATTCCAGCTCTGCAGCTGCCAGTCATGCTGTGAGTCAAAGTAAGTTAATGTGGCATACCTTTTAAAGGACAGTATTTTGTAATGATTGTCTCTACATTTTTTTTATGAATCTGATCAACTTTGTATTTCTCAAGCTCTAATAGTTTATAATTCTTTATAGCTTCAAGAGAATTCAAAAGCACAAAATGAATTCAGCAAAGCAAAAAGTTGAAATTATATTTACATCACTTGGTATACAAGATCTTTTATAGTCTATCAAAGCTATGTGACTTGGAAAGCAACAAATACTCTTTTTGTCATTTATTTCCTGTGCTTAGACTTAATTACAGGCAGAAAAGAAGATCCCACCTGTCACTTTATGTACCTCTGCAACAGCATTGTTAATACAAGTACAGTATCTAAGCATTACATCATTTAGTCTGGTCCAATAAACCATCTTCTTTTTGTGGACATTGTATTTTGGGAAAATCTAAATTTGTGGAGTGGGAGATGGGAGGGTAGCACCCGGGGGACCACTTGAAAGCACAAACTGCTCGCATGCGTGCATGTGCTCTCTCTCCTTTTATTGTAGTTTATTTTTATTGTATAAGTAGCCAAACCTGATGAAGACTGAGACAACTGTCAGAAATGAGTAGGGTTGTGATAGGATGCACCCATTCATACAGCTTGAGCTTCTGACCTCTGTAACTGGGCCACAGAGTAGATACCAGCAGCTGAAAGATTGCTCAGGAGAAACAAGGAGATCACAGGCTGTCATTCCTTGACAATTAAAATTGGTAATTGAAGTGATAACGTGGTGAGATGTGTATTTCAAAGGTATGGTTGTGCAGATGCCAAAGTAGGTGTGAGATGGACACTGAAAGCTGTTCCCTTATCCGTTAGCAGCAGCACGCCATATGGAGTTCCGTACACACAGGAATCCCGCACGGAGTGCTGCGCCTTGGGTACTGACAGGCCCTGTAACAGCGCAGAATCAATTAAAAAAAATTAATCGTGTTCTCTCAACAGGCACAGAATTTTCAGAAATGCAAAAAACTTTATTCTGACAAAGGAAAGTGACCTATCCGCAGCAGTGGCACTAGTAAAATTAAAACATAAATCCTCAGGTAAAATGAAAACAGAATTCCTTCAGAACAACATCGTGTAAAGGTGGCATTCTTACATGTTCAAAATAATTCACACGTCTAAGTTTCTAGATGGTAGTATGCAGTGACAGTGTTGAAGACCATAGTGACAGCATATTAAATTAAAAGTAAATTAAGTGCTGCATGTGTTTTTATTTTACATGTCAGGTGGAAACCCCCATTTGTAGTTTAGTCGAGATAGGGGGCCAAGCTATGACTTACTGCAGTACCTCATGCCACCTTCACACCATGGAGGATCTCGGTGACTCTGGTGGAGTGCTGTACAGCAAAACTTGTGGTGCCCTGAACACACTCCGAGGGGTTGTTGTAAGATTTGGTGCCTCTCGTGGTTCCTCACGGGATCCATGCAAGCAGGTTGGACCTGGACAGGCATTTCAGTGACTTATGCTGGCAGGCGTTAACCCCTACCATGTAAATCAAGGAGAAACATAGTGCCTCTTTCAAGATTAATATAGCCTGTTGCAGAACTAGAAGTTGACCCATACACAATCCTTCCTGGGGAAAAACTTCTTAAAAAAAAAAAAAAAAGGCATATGTATTTTGTTACTTCAACACAACACTGCAACAGTTGTCATACGATATTTTGGACAGATAGAATTATTAACATGATAATTCTGTTATCTCTAAAACAGCTTCAGTGTATTTGATCAGTCTGCTGCAGTCAGGCATCTGTAATGGCTGCATCCCAGATTATACCAATTCTAACTCAATTTAAGGAGTTGCAAGAATTTTTTTTCCTCTTATCCATGACAGGGAGAGAGAGAGTTTTCTCAGTTGTAGGGCCCAAACAAGCATTTTTTTTATGTGTAAAAGCACAAACCAGTTTGAGGAGGAAAACCAAATATTTAATCCGCAAAAAACATTGCAACATGTTGCAAATAATACAGTTAATTACTGTAAATAAAATCCAGAAGACAGACAAAATACTCTTAACACAAATTTGCACAATGGTTTTCTTAAGATAGCCACTTTATTGGCATGTCTTTTTATTAGACTTGGAAAAATCTTTGATTCTCTAGGAAGCCTTCTTAAAGGCGGTTTAAGAAAGCCCCAAAACCTGTTTTTAGAAGCTTGTTTGCATTAATTTCATTTTGGAGGATGAATTCCGTTACAGAAATTGACTTTCAAAAAAGATAGGGTTAACAACTGTGTTCTGTTGAGCTGCTTATGTTCCTTATTTCTGAGAGGTAGGCTGCAGGTTTTAGCACCTCCACACTGTCTCATATTGGCCCCACACCAGAAAAAAATACAGAAATGTTAAAGGAGGCATTTGTGAGATTCTTTCCTACGTAAGAAGACTTTTGAACATTTCTTCTTGGAGAAGAGCTTTAAGTTATAGGCTTAAAATCCTTCCTGTAATCCATTGTGAGTTGAGTCCTTTGGGGGGAGTTAAACAGAGAAGAGCACTTAGTAGTAATATCATTCCTTTAGGATTTATATGGCACTCTTTTGAAATATCACAACATTCTGGATTCAACACCAGCAGATACTAGCCAATTTCAGAGGGTTTTTTGGGGGTTTTGTTTTGTTGGTTTTTAAAAATCTCCAATGGCTTCAGCACAACAATTTTACAATGCTCCATACAGAACATGTAACCCAGTGCAATTACACAGTTTCTAGGCTAAACTGTTCTTTATTTACATTTCTCTTTCAGATATTTGTCTTGCATAATCAAAGTAAAGCCCTGGGAGGTTTGAATTCTGCTCGCTGTGTGGTTTTGACTGTGGGTACAAGTTCTGCAGTCTTGGAAACTATCTCCTGTTTGCATTCCTACAATGATTATTGCTGAAAAGCTGCTGTTGCTGTTTCTATGGTCCACCTTCCCTGAAGACTAAAAGGGCTAACACGATGGTGAATGTAATACTCAGCACAAAAATATGCATACAACGTCAGAAAGACAAAGAATTAAAACAGAAGGGAAAAAGAATGAAACTGGAGTTCAAGACCCGAGTAACAGAAAAGCCAGACTTCTCCCCAAAGTCCATTAAGATTTCCAAGTGCACAATTTCTTACAATATTTCTGCCATTGAAAGCTTTAGCTTAATCAAGGCTTGGTCGGGCTCCAGCCTGGACCGTTCTCTGTGATACTGCTCAGAGGAAGATACAATACTAAAATAGTGCTGAGTGAGGAACTCTTGCTCTTTTGGAACTAGTGGGTATGTATGTGGAGAGCATCCCTGACTGAATCATACCTCTTTGACACAGATTTGTAAAAAAAGTGGAAGTGCCAAGAGTTAGGGTCTCCAGGGAAGTGAATTCCATGCTCCTGATTTTTTAGAAGCAGATCTCATTCCAGTCTCGAGACACATTTTCACAGGCTTTGCCATTATGGTAAACATCTGGGAGACATCTGCCATAAAATGAAGGCTGAAACTTTAAATACTTGTATAATCCAATAATGTGTACTTGTCTCCGCTGAGTATTGCCACGGAGTAATTTTGTTTCTGAAAAGAAAGCCCTCAAGTCTTTCCCCATCATTAATCCCTTTGAAAGGAAGAACGGGAATCATTCACGAGATCTGCACTGCCTTCAAACAGAGTGACAGAAAGGAGAGAGTGCCCACTGTTTCTTCCTTAGAAATCCACTCAGGAGCCCTTTAGAGCAAGAGGGAAGAAATTGCCTTTTGATGTTCACAGGCTGCAAAATTGGCCACTGAGGGCCTGAACTCCTGCAACATATTTGTTTGCCAAGAATAGGAAGTATTGTATTGCATTGTAAAGCCAGGCACAGGAATCTGCAGTTGACCATTGGCACATTTAG
This sequence comes from Limnodromus scolopaceus, assembly GCA_028565335.1. Lineage (NCBI taxonomy): Eukaryota > Metazoa > Chordata > Aves > Charadriiformes > Scolopacidae > Limnodromus > Limnodromus scolopaceus. The sequence continues at coordinate 117,969,356 of JAOXNO010000001.1, forward strand.
GGCTTGCACATGATGCAGATGTTTTTGCTGATTATTTCTAACCAGCAGTGGACAGTGATGTTAACTGGCCAAGGAACCTACCATTGCTGCCGATAATGCTAATGATAATGCTCATGTATCCGCCAGGACCAGATCGCAAGTTTTAGTTTTTGCCCATGTATCTCGTGCAATCTTCATCTTTTCTGTATCTGTTTAGCTTATTTAGATATAGAGGTTGTTAGTTGGAGAAAAATCTTTGCTATCAAACCTACTGGTATCTTGCTGCATGTTTTTCACTGTGTGGTGTTGGTAATTTATGCAAAAAGTTTTCTCTCCTTCAGTGCCAGGATACCAAATCTGAGAATATGAAAGGTCCTTATAAGAAATAAACTTGTGTGAAGCATCTTACTTTCGCTAAGGTGAGAGGCTGAAGTGAGCCCAAACCAACGTCGTTTTCTTGTCCTCTCTTTCCAGAAACCCAAGTCCAGATTCTCTGGCTTGCACTTAATTGTGCTGCTCATGTCATGCTAATGGTCTGTAGTCTCAGGCTCTCATTTTATCCCTTTTACTTTCGATAGAGTTTTGGGGGACAGCCTTAGAACTGCTGTTGTTTGCTGAAAGGATCTTAAGCTGGGTTCCAGAAAAGAATTTTTCTTTATTCATGTTCCAAGAATGGAAGCTAATGATTAATATCCTCTTAGGTTTTGTAACTTTGGCTATTTGTGTGAATTGCAGTTCTGGAGAAGTGTATGAAGGGCTTAGGTTTCTCTTTTTTCTTTTTCCTTTTTCAGATACCTATGGGTGCTAACCAACAACATACTTCACTAGTAAATGCTGAATCTAGCAAACCTAGGTTCATTCTGAAACTGCTGATGAAGTGGTATGAAATCCTTGGTCCTACTAATGTCTGCTAATTTTGTCCTAATGTTATGTTTTTGTACTGAGAAGAAAAAACAGGAGACTTTCAGAACTACCTAGGTTAGCAGCTGCTGCTATCCACAATGGTCAAAGCTACAGCAGTGCGGAAAATTGGCCCCTAACAGCACAGGCAAAATTAGGAGCAAAGTAAAAAGGAATTTCCAGCGTGGAACAGAACTAACATCTCTCAGACTCCTGAAATCTGTCCTCTATTATTACTATCTTGCTATTTAGTGAAATGACGCTAAATGGAAAAATTACATAGCTTATTTGTAAACTTACTGAATTCCATTCAGATTTTTAAAAGTTAATTTAAAGTAGAAAATCTTTTTGTAACCACTGAAGGAAAAGACCAAAATGAAATTGCCATTACCCAGGTAACAGGACTAGAAATAGACGTGATATTAGTCAACTTAACATGTACTCCCTGCAGCTTGAACTCAAATGCAAATCTGTTCTGTTTTGAGCACAGCGGTGGCCTGACTTCCCACTGCTTTGTGTGCACATTTCCCCAGGGAATAAGCTGTGTAGCGACGTAGCTTTGCCAAGCCGATATCCCCGAGCAGTGGGAGCTGAAGCAAGTGACTCACGACTGCAAGACGACAGCATGTGATGCAAGACACACGCAGGACAAACTGCTGAGAGATGCAGTTCATGACTGAGAGGTTTATTACCGCTGCCAGGAAAGGCCTTGTTCTTTTCCAGCTGTTACCGTGTCTTAAAAAACAAATACACATAGTGTGGCATTTCGGATCCAGAATCTATATCAAACAATTCTCAAGGTTAAATATTAAAAACTAGGTGCAGATGTGCCTGCAAAATCAAAATATTAAAAGCAATGAAATAGCACCAGTTTCTTCCCCCTTTACCCGCAAGTACCTTAAAAATGAAGCAAAAGAAAAATGAAAACGTTTGTATGCATTTCTCTAAAGCTGTTATCATGGCTACATGCCACGTTGTGCTGTATTACACCATAACTGCTTGCATCTCCTACCTCTTTGCTTGCCAGAGCAGGGGTTTCGCCTGCTGCTAGAAATACCTTGGTTGGTGAAGAGGTATGTGCACTTCATCTGCTACCCCTTTAATGCTGGTGAATGGTTATTCAAGAAAAAGGGGTAACTGGGATTAAGCTCCTGATAGTAATGAGTTACTTTTCCCCAGTATTAGGTAGGAGATACTAAGTGCCATAGGGCTGGATCCTGAGGGCATAAGCATGAGCATTCTGGACAAAACTGCACTGTAGCTGCCTTAGCCAACCAAAGGAGGCCTTCTGCTTCCTTTTCATCAACTTCAACCATTTCGTTTAAATGGACTCAGGAACCAAAATGTGCAGACACCAGCACCAAGTAAACTATTTGTGTCCAGTTCCTGGGAATTGTACTCATATAAAGGGTGTTTCTGCTTAGAATTTCACAGCAGAGGGGTCTTGCATTGTTTTAAAAAGAGGAGTATTTTTAGGTTTCTGGAGGAGATGAGGATCAAGAATGCCATGCTATACGGTGCTGTTCAACTGTGATAACTTGTGACAGTGATACAGCATTTTAAAAAGAACTTTGTTATTGCTGGCCTATCTCTCAGCTTGACATCTGGCCCTTTGCGCGTTTTTTATAGGAGCAGTTCCATTTACTTCGATAAAACAATTGACGTGAAGATTGTGAGACTGGGCCTGACATTTGCAGGCTGATTCTTGCATGAACGCCATCCTGAGAACCCACTTCGGAAAAATGCTTAGAATATATGGAGCTTTGGCAAGTTACTGACAGAGAACAGGTTTGAGTCAGAGGTGTAAGAGAAGAGACAGCCCAGTGTTACTCTTCTGATCATGTCATCTCTTAATATATTAAATTACTTCTTTTTTGATAAGTGGCTACCATGCCAGGCTACTCTGGGGTGTAGGAAAGATTGTAAAGGCCCTTGTTCTGCAAGTTTCAGAGGCCATAAGAGAAGGGAGCACCCAGCAGTTTGCATGATTGGATGTGGAGTACAGAATTACAGGTACCACATTTATTATGAGGACTGTTTCTCTCCATTCTGTTTAAAGAAGTTGGGGCATCTATGCGTACTGTTCTCTGCGTTATAATCGCTAGTGGAGTCAATATGGATTGAAGTCCAACAATTTTTCTGCAGACTGTTTTTCACCAAAGCTGAGAGCATGTCAACCTTGCTAGTTTGCAGTTCTATTTCATGCTAGGTTTTGGAGAAACAGCACTGGTGGGTGCTCTTTTTGTACTAGAGACAGCAGCCCCACCTGCCTGTCAATGGGTTTAGAATGGCCTTTCTAATTCCCCCATGCAGAACAGCTTTGATGGCAAGTTTCAATAATCTGCTTTCTTTTGCTGAGAAAATGGCTCCTTCTCTGCCATTATTGACAATACCTGACAAAGCTAATCATTTTAATACAGGCCAAGTGAAAATTTGGTCTGAAACAAGAATAACACCCCCCTCCTACATCAAATGCTGCCCATACTTTAGTATTACTATTACAATCATAAATCGCTACTTTACAACCTGCCTTTGCAAACATTCAACTGACCAGCAAAAATCAGTATCTTAAATACAGATGGTCTTCTGATTGGGGAGTGGACAATTATTACTCTCTGCTGGTTCAAATCTGCTGTCTTGAAGAATTGTTGAGAAAAGGAAAGGCTATTGATACAATTTTTACATAATCTTGACCTTTCATTTTCTGTCAATGCCTATAATGATTTAGAAAATCCATATACAATATACAAAATCTGATTTAAGATCCTCTCTCTATGCATCTTGTATCAGGCTGAGCATGTTGTGTTCTTGGCAGCCCCATATCTTTTCTGTTGTGCTCATGTAGAAAATCTGGACTTCAGAAGACCTTGGTAGTTAATGCAGTCTGTCCCCCGTTCCAAGACAAATATAGCTATCAATATTTATAAAAATATTTCTTCCACTAGTTATGAAAAACAAACAAACTGAAGATAAAAGCATATCACTCTTCCAAAGCAGTCTCTTCCTGCACTCTTCATAATCCTTTGCATAATGGAGGTAAGCCCTTCATTATGGACATCAGTTTATTCCCTTCTGCTCCTTCACAGAACTGAGTTATACGTATTTGTAGAATGTTACTAGAGTTGAGCTTTCATTAAGCTAAAGGAACCATTTCCTCCTAGATTGTGTGTTCTAAGTCTTGGATCCTTCTTATGGCCTTTCTTTCATTAAATATTGTTCCAAAAACGTGGCAGTACTCCACCAGAGACCCTACCATTGCTCAATATGCTGCAGGGATTGCTTCATATGTCTTGGAGACTATATTGTTGTTTATGCAGTCCAAAAGGTGACTGTCTTTATTGCAATATTGTGACATTGTTGACCCATGTTAAGCTTGTTATTCACTGTAATCTCATGATTTCTTCATGCATGACAAGCTGGAATTCCAAAGGGTAACAATACAGACCTAGGAAGGCAATGGCCTGGCCCATAAAGATGTTTGTCCTGTCTGCCCAGAAGCAAATAAAGTAGGTAAAGATGTGTATCTTCCTGGATTGCTGGCTGGCCAACTGCCATGTGTATTACTGCCTCAGGTCACTTTTTGGTGCACTGACAGGCTGAGCAGACAACTTGGTGGGATGTGAGAAGGGTTTAGGGGAGTTGTAGAAGGTGAGAGCATAGGAGGAACAAGGAACTTTTGCAACAGACACATTGCCAGTTGTTAATAAAGTGTTGTCTTTCTGACTATACTCACTCTTGATCAAATTATGATAATCTTCTACTCAAAATTCACAATTTTCAGAAATCCTCTGCTCTGACCAAGGATAACTGGTTTGACAGGTCAGGTTACTTTAAAAAATAAACCAGGAAGTTCCATGCACCATCCAGTGACAAGGTCAGGAGCTTGAGAAAGTATCACCCCATTAGTACTCAGCAGCAGCTGCAGTAGGAATCCTAGGACAGCTTCTCTATTGCCTACATTTGATCTAACCTGGCCTGCCTTTTTCTTTTTTTCCTAATGAAGCTCTTTGTCACACATTGAATGGTTATTTGCTCATTCAATAGGTCTAGTGAACCCCAGATTTGAAGGGGTACCTGTGAGTTATTTTTTTTCAAACAGAACAGGCTTGAGGATAGCAGAATGCATGATGACTACGGAGTTGAACTCTAGCTTCATTTTTTTTTTCTGAGATGCACACTCTTTTTTCTGAGGAAGGGGCCTGATTTCTTAAAGAATAAATAGGGCAAAGTCTGTAAAAAAACACTGCTTAGAAACCGAATGCTCACATTTAGATGAGCTGCTTTGTGGAAGGGGCAGAGAATTGTTTTCTGGTCTTTGTTTTGCTTGTGGCAACACCTTTAGTGTATAGACAATATAGGTTCCCCTATATATTTGAAAAATGCTGGGGCTTGATACTGTTGAGTCACCCTCTTGCTTACTCTTGGTTGTGTGTGCAGGTTCTACTCCCTAATCCATGAAAGAAACTTCCAATTTTACAGTTTAGAGTATAAAGGGAGGTGTCAAATGTTCCTCTGGGGTAAGCAGAAAGATTGCTAGGAGTACTTGCCTTTGTTGAACCTTTCAGAATATTAGGAAGAAGGCAGCAATCCTGCATAGAATGGCTTTCTTCACTTGGTTGGAGAAACAGCATGTGTTCCCCTGTAACAAATACTCTTTCTCTGCCAGCAGCTGCAGAGGAAGGCAGAGCTCTGCATTTGCACTCTCCCTGCCTTCCTACAAAGGGCCTCAACATTATCGGTCTCAAAGACCTTATCACTGTTTGCAACTACCTGAAAGGAGGTTGTAGTGAGGTGGGAGTCAGCCTCTTCTCCCAGGTAACGAGCAATAGGATGAGAGGAAACTCGAGTTGAGCCAGGAGAGGTTTAGATTGGATATTAGGAAAAATTGCTTCATTGAAAGTGTTATCAAGCACTGGAACAGGCTGCCTGGGGAAGTGGTTGAGTCACCATCCCTGGAGGTATTTAAAAGATGTGTTGATGTAGTGCTGAGGGACATGGTTTAGTGGTGGAGTTGGCAGCGATAGCTTAATGGTTGGACTTGATGGTCTTAAAGGTCTTTTCCAACCTAAGCGATTCTACGATTGCTCTCCCTGCTGTAGTTTTCTCGCTCAGGTGTACGAGCAGTCTGGTACCAGCTGTGCTCTGCAATGTGAGCTTTCCTGGAGCCTCTTCCTTGCTTTGACTGTGTGGTTCACTAGGTGCAGGAGTAGCAGCTGTATAAAACCTAAGGGCAGGCATTAACAAATATATGAGGTGTGCTATCCTTCTTGGGGCAAGAACTTGCTCCAGTGAGAATGTCAGACATGCCCGGGCAGTTTTTAGAAAGAACAGCTGTAAATGCCAGAACGCTTCCTGGCTTCTTCTTTGGACAGTATATCATATCAGGAATGGAAAGATACAGTTGGTGTAGGCACTACAGAGACACAACAATTAATGTCATTGCACAACTGTCTAAACTGAGGCCCAGCCTCACCTGACAATGCTGTGGGAACCATTAAATAGATCTTCTTGAGTCATCCCCAAAAGGAACATACGCCAGTATGTATGCATTATACGCTTACAAGGTCAAAGTGGAGCATTAAGCCCTATTGCTGGGGAAGGGAGGAAAAGCAGGAAAAGGGACAAGACCTGTATTCCAACAATTGCCCTCCAAGGTAGAGGGAAGCCAAAGAAACTTTCTTCTTCAGCGTATCAAGAGATATGGAAAAATGCAGGACAATAGCACTTCAGCATTTGTTGCACTGTGTTTGTGAAGGCTTTAAGAGCAGCAAAATGGAGGCACAGAGGCCTTCTGTACCAAATAATATGCAGTAGCCACTCCCTTGAAAAGCACAGGCCATAGGCAGCAACTGCTATTAAATGAAAAACAGCGGCTGGACTTCAGGCTGAATGAGCAAGCTGTGAGTAGATTTTATGTTAACTGCTTGCAGCGTGTATCTTGCCCAGGTATGTACAACAGAACAGGCTGTCCTTCAGATGTGCCATCACGGGAGCGGCACGTGGATGTGGCATCGGGCTTACGGCATGTATAAGTTTTTCTTTATAGTGTGTGCAGTTTGTACTCATTTATTATGACGAGTGACAAATATAAACAGGGCTGGAAACTTCTCTAGGGTTGCCTAGCCTTTTCCACGTGAGACCTTACTTTTTGTTGTTTACAAATTTGCCAGCCCTTGAGTGTTTTCATAGACATTTTCTGCCTTGGGTTCATTCTGGGTAAGAGAAGGAAAGAGGACAGAGGGAAAGAATATAAGTTAGAAAAATTGAGTCACATCTGGAAATGAGTCTTGCAGAAGATACAGAATATCCTCCACCACATTTTTTGCAACCTTTCTTTTAAAAGATGATGACATCATAAACTCTGGAACCCTGGATTTCTTATTTGGGGGAAGACACTGATTTCATGTCAAGAATGTGAATTTTGCTGAACTTACAAAAAGCAGCCCGAAATGCAACCTGGTTCTGCTAGCCTTTGTGAGGGAAAAAAACCAACCCAGTCATTGTCTGTGCTCTGTTAAGATTTGCTAGTGCTTTAAATTCTTCAAAGTTTTGTCCTCTTTAGATTTGACCTGCAGCTGTCAGTCTGGGCTGTATCCTGTCTGGTCTCAGCACTGCAAATGGAAGCAGGGGAGCCTTGTCTTTTCCTCCTTGTGAGTTCAGAAAATGTCGACCTCAATCAGACTGCCTGATTTGGACCAGAGCAAGACATGCATTGGTGGGAAGAATGCAAGTGGGAATGGGTCAAGGAGTTTGCAGCAGGAGAGGAAGGTGAGACAAAATGACACTACTTTAAGAGTGATCACTGGAAACTGAGACTAGATAGTCAAGGACACGGACCTGAGAAATAAGAAAAGAAAGAAAAGACGGTGGGGTTGCTGGGGATAGGTGGTGGAGTTACTGGAGAGGGAAACAGAGTATCTCAAGTCAGAGGGAAAATAAGAGGGAAGACTGGCACAAAAAGTTAGAGCTGTGAGGAGTATGAAAGAGGTAACAGCCCTGGCAAGCAGCTTTGGCTCTAAGAATGGTGAGAGGAGGAAAATTAGGACTTGAGACCCTGCAGGCTGAGGCATGTGGCAAGTGACTCAGAGGAAGAAAGCAGGCAAGGAGCCTGCAGGTGGAGAATAGAGACAGGTGACCAGAAACTGAGGAAGATCACATTGCAATATAGGACTCTGCTCCAATTCTTCTGGCTTACCCTGCCATCCAGATCTGTGTCCCTTTGAGATAACCTCCTTGTGTGAAATGCTGTTTCGTGATGTTTTTCCAGACTGCTGGATCTGGAGCACACATGGTGCAGATAATTCCCAACATACATAGTGCAGATCATTCATTGTTCTGACTCTATCTATATTCCAAGGAAATGCACCAATTTCTACAATTCAAAAAAATACCTACATTTATAGGTGATGGAGAAACTGTTAGTAGAAAAGCCAGCCTAGGACAAGCCCTAAGTTTTGCGACTGGAGTGACAACAGAAAAGAGAACAGTATGTTCCCTCATTTTCCAACAGATTACTTATGATGAGGAAAATAAGCTTTCATGATGCTGAGAAATAATCGTGCTATTTCAAGAGTCAATTTAAAGCTATCCACTAAGAAGAACAAGAGGCATCAGGTGTCATTTCTTGTTGTGAAGGGATCTTTGAACCTGTGATGGTCAATAATGACAAATGGCCAGGGGAAGATGAAATTCCCAAACGCGTTACAAAGTCCTACCTGAGCAGAGTCTTGATGTATTGTAGCACTTGCCAGCCAACACATCTTCTTTTACTCTTTGGCAGCCCTCTGAAGGTTTTTGTGTGTGTGTGTGTGTCAATAACACACAATTGCACTCACTTCAAAACCTGACTGCGAGGGCAGTGCTCTGTCAGGGCATCCGCTGCTCCTGCCTGTGTGCCACCGCAGGGCCTCGTGTGGGGCTGCCCTGTGGTGTCCCTGGATCCACAGGGCTTTCTGGACGCTTGAGGAGGAGAAGCTGTAGCACTGTTGGGACGTGTATGCTGCTCTTGGCTTTCCAGTACATGGAAGGGCACGTCTGGCTAGCACCGTCGCATGAGGCACTATGGACAGCAAATGGCAGTTATCACACAGGGTGGGTGGCACGGGACGGCTGGGTGGCCCCCGCTGCGTGTATGGTCCAACGTTTGGACATACCTATGGGTGCTGGAAGCCAGCTTTGAGGTGTTGTCCAGTGAGGGCAAGAGAGAGGTGATGGTGGCAGCCAGTGTGACATGTGAGAGCAGGCCAAGGAGGGTCCGTGTGCGTGGGTGTTGTGGATGGAGTGATGCACTTCACTCGCAGAGAGAAGCAGCAATACACTTATTGATATAAAACAGAGATTTAACACAGTTTGATGATAAATGTGACAGTTTTAACAAGATTCGATGGCAAGGCACGCTTGGTTATTTACTGCACAGAGGACAGGGTCAGACAGAACTGTCAGGGAGACCCTCCCACTAAGTCACGAGGTTCAGAAAGGACCTCCTTCCTTTCTAAACTCCTTCTCAGAGAGGAGTCTAGGGGCAGCTGGATCCAGTTCTAGTCCCAGACTTGGTCAATGGTTTGTGTCTACAGGATTACAGATACGCAATCAATCCTTTATATCACTTAGCTAAGACTTCAAAGTTTACCATGAATTAGTCACTTACTGAGGATATGCTGCGGCAAGGAACCTCTGAATCTCGAGAAGTAACCTTGAGCTGCATACTTTCTCAAGAGGACATCCTGGCGTGCAGCCTGCTGCCGTGCAGGAAAGCTCAAAGGGCTCTTGGGCTGTTCACTATTTATGGCAGGTAAAATGATTGACTTATAGACATCTTTGCATATTGACCCCGCTGCCAGCATTGATGAAGGTAGCCCTTGGCTATTGTGGTGTTGTATGTCTCCCCAAAACCATGCTGAGACAAATGGAGCCATCACGGCCAGATTCACCCATTGTGGCCACCATGGGTGGTTCTCCAGGAGGTAAAGGTCAGGTTGGCACCTGGTGGGGAGCACCCCTGTCACAGCGGGCCATGGGTATGTAGTGCTTGGAAGGGGTGTGGGGCCTGGCCTGTGGGACCACCAGCACCTACAAGGTGGCTGCCTGCTGGGGAGGGTCACAGAGGCCACACTGGCCTCTGTGGGTGTCAGCCAGCAACTCAGCGCAGAGCGCACCAGCACGGGGGGGCGTGTGGGAAAGGGCGAACGGGGGACACACACGACACACGGCCTTCCCGTGGGCGAGGGGACGCGGCAGGCTGCCGGCCAGAGCGGGCCGAGGCGAGGTGGCGGCCCGCGGTCTGGGGTGAGGGCTTCGCTCCTCGGGCCAGCACCTCCCTGCGGGATGGTGCCGAGTGCGGCCGGGGCGGCCGTTGAAGCGCGTGACGGTGCGCGGGGGTGGGGGCAGGCGGAAGCCGCGGCAGGATCTGCAGTGAGGAACACCGCGGGACGGGGGGGGGAAGCCATGAACTGCCGCCGGTGCGGGGCGGCGATGGCTAGAGGCGGCCATTAAGCGCCCGCCCCCATCGCCTGACGGCCTCGACAGGGGGCGGGGTGTGTGTGTGTATGTGTGACAGGAGGGGGCGGGCAAGCGCGTGACGCTTGCCGCGCTGCGCCCCCCCCTTCCCTCCCCGCTGCTGCTCCTGGCGCCGCCACCTCGGCCCGGCGCGGAGCGGAGCGGCCATGGAGCCGGAGCGCGAGTGCCGGGTGCTCTCCATCCAGAGCCACGTCGTCCGCGGCTACGTGGGCAACAAGGCGGCCACCTTCCCCCTGCAGGTGAGCTAGCGTGCGGGGCGTGGGTGCCGGCCCTCCGCCACTCGCCCCGCCGCTGTGCCTCCTTAACGGGGCGGCGAGGGGGAGCCGGGCAAGGTGGTGTGACGGGCGGTAAGGACTGCCCGGCGGGCTCCGGCCCCCCCGGGAGGACGGGCGGCTCCTGACAAGCGGGGGGTAAGGTCGAGGGACGGCGGAGAGCAGCCCGCCCGGGGGCTCTCAGGTGCCAGAGCGCGGGTAGCCGGCGGCAGGGACCGTCCCGGGGCTCCGCGCAGCCCGGGGAGCCAGGTGCCGGTGCGGCTGCGCCTCTCGCCGGCTCCGCGCCCGCACGGCCCGGCCTGGCCCGGCGCTCCCCCGCTAACGTCGTGTCTTCTCCCCGCTAGCTTGAGGCCGTGGTGCGGGCGAGCCGGGCTGAAGAAGGTGGGGAGGTGAAGGGAGCGCTTCTATTGGGTTTGCTGGGCTTCACGCTGCGGTGCTCCGGGGGAAGCGTGTGCCCGTCGCCGAGGCGTGTGCGCCGGCTTCTCCTTCAGGGTGCCGCCGCCGCCGCCGTTAAGGGGCGCGGGCAGCTGGGGTTTGGGTGTCCCGCCGCTGGGGCCGGGGAGCTGGGCTTGGTGGGCTGGTGGCCTTGTGTGTGGCGTGAGGCTAAGCCCCTCTGGTCCTGGTGGATAGTGGAGCTGGGTAAGCCCCTAGCCCTCGGTTTCTGGGGATCTAAGGACGCTGTAGTAGGTAGAGTATGAGGACCACTTAATGACTGTGCAAGGCTGGGCCAGAGCAAATAGCTTATGCAGCCCAGGGCTTGAGGGTATAATTGGATCTTGGCTTCATGGCTGTCATGTGCCAACTTCAGAGTTGCTTGCTCAGGACTAGCTGAGGGTGGGAACACATCGGTGTGCCTTGGGGCCAGCATTTGCACGTCTGGCTGTTCCTTCCTGTGAGGTGTCTGTATTGCAAGGGGCTAATTTGCAGCTTTCGACATCAAGAAGTCTTTGTTCCTCAACAAGCTTGTGGCTGTATGAAGCTTACTGTTTAAGAATCAGAACACAGTGCGTTGTGCCATTGGTTATCTCTGTACATGCTTAACAAACGATGGTGTAACCTCCCTTGACTAGACAGGAGAGATGGTGTACCCTGATAAATGATGCACTTGAGACCAGCCCTGCGAGAAGCTAACATCGCATCCCCCTTATCACCATCCAAGTATAACGTAACCAAGTCTCTTGAAAATTAGTATACAGTGAATGATGGATGTACTTATGAAATCCATGTATTGTGGGAAAATCTGTGTATATATGGGGACCCATGCCTGAAGGGTTGTCGTGATCTGCAGGCCAACTGTCTCTCCTTTTTTAACAGAATGTTCACTAAATTGTGATTTCCTGCCTTCCCTTCACTCCCTCTTCCCCCCCCCTGCATCTCCCCCAGTTATTTTTGTGGTAGCAGAAGGGCACACGGTAATACTTGTTCAAGAAATATCCAGTCTCTTAAAAACTGTTGTCTTCATTTTAATTATTTTAATTCAGTGTCAGAGGTTCTATTTACTCGTCTGTAACTCAACCTTTCTGTGGCATATGAGCCTCCATATGGGTGTCTTGTGTGACTTAGCAAATCGGTTCCTTGACTATGACACTATAAAATACTACTGTAGTTATAAAGTCCTACTAATGTTGTAGCTGGGCTCTGCTTAGGAGGCTGTCACACTCACCCTGTGTAATGTTCCTCAGTGTATAGCACAACAAGAAGTTGCTGGGATGGGACGAAAAAAGATAGCTAGGGAACAACTGAAATCCTGTCACTACAGGCTGCACTTGAAAATCCTATGTAGGCAACCCTTAATAAAGCTGTGCTTGCCAGAAAGTTATTTAAACCCTGTTTTTGCTAGAACATCAGATGTAGCAAGTTGCCACCAAGTGAAACTTTCCTTTTTTATGTTTTCTTAAAACAAGGAAAGGAAGTACGAACCTGAGTCTTTATTTTTTTTAAATTTTGTTTTATTTAGATAAAAATGAAACTTGATGCTAGTCTTGAGGATGGGCCCAAATCTGGCATGCTTATGTTATTTCCTGTTCTCTCTTTTACTTCTGCCTTCTGAACCAATAATGTTTAAATGAGGCTTCCTTCTGAGCTCATCAGTATTGAGTTTGCAAGGCAAGATGTATGTAGATATGCATGTCTGTGTGTGGGCGCGCATGTGAGGTCTGATGAGCTGAAATCCTGACAGAACAGTTCAGGAATCTGCATTTGGACAGCAGCATCCAAATAGAAAACCAGACGTGGTTTCACCTGCCGTTAGCAGACTTCTGCAAAAACATCAGTCATGTTTGAATGATCTTTGCTGAACATCTATGACATTATTTATTAGAAATAGCCAGTGTAGCACTGTGCACAGCAAAGAACTCCTTAGTGTCTTCTTTTAACTAGTTGGTTTTGCTTTGCCAGGCTTCTGTTACTTTAAAAAATACTTTAGCTTTTAGTGTATTTTAAAAATAGGTGTATGGAAAGGCTTTCTCTGTGAAGTATATGATCAACCCTTTATGTATAACAAACACAGCAAAAGAGAGTTAAACCCTATATTAGACCAGTTAGAATGATGGAAGTGATGTAAGTGAGTGAGAAGTGTTAGAACCCTTTACATAACTTCAAATTAAAATACATTTGTTTCAGTTGCTTGAGGTTCTAAATTAACTAATAGGTCTTAGAGGAAATGCACACCTGGATTTTCCCTGGTAGTAAAATGCTAGGAAGTGACCTGTCGCCAGCTGTGCTTTGAATTCTGTCTTGTCAAGAGTTTAAATAATTTTCACTTGCATGGTTTTACTATCTCTTTAAAATTTCTGAAGGTGGTTCTGAATTATTTTTAAAGTAGTCATAAGTTATTTCACAATGATGTAACCTGAGCAGCTTTTGGTATCAGGAAATGGTTTAGGATTGTCCAGCACTTAAGAGAGGAAGAGCGGTAGGATGTACGTTAATTTAGGGGATTGCCACTGTCAGTCAGATAAATTGTTTTAAAACACCAAAGAATGTTTCTCCTACTTGACTAAGAGTTGTCATGGTTTTTATGACATAAAATAAAAACGTATGTTTTCACCATGCCATTCAACATTACTTTTATCGTATGTGTTTTCTTCCTTAAGGGGATCTCTTACTTGTTAATACCATTTTAACTTACCTTTCCTGCCCCATCTTCTAGGTAGGTAGAATGTGGTAATTAAGTAAAGGGTGCTGTACTGGCAAGCAGAAAGTTACAGTCCTCCTCAAACCACAGAGTGAATACGCAAGGGTAAGCTCATTTCTGTTCTGCAGAGGTATTTAATTCTGACAATCAGGGAAAATTTTGCTAGGCAGATGAACTTAAGACTCCTATACGATACCCATCATAATATCAGCTCTTGTGAATGAGCATTTTTGTCTGAATATTCAGTCTTTTGGGGCCTCTCTTGATTTTCCAAGGAAGAGGTTTGAGAGTGCACAGAAGGGACAGGAGAAAGTCCCAGCACATTTCACCTGGGCACTGGACATTAGCATTTGTTTGCCCCTGGGCTAGATGATACTCCTGTCTACAAGCCAGAGACTGTTAGTCTTTCCTTATGTATAGGTAATAATGAGATCCAGAGAGTTGTGTACTTTCTGTTCTTACTTTGTTTGACAATGCTAATAGAACATGATTGTGATTTGTTTTGGTTTTGTCTGCCCTGATAGAATTTGAGAAAATTTTGGCTATTTTGAGTATTTAATTCTTGACTTCCTTTTATATCTATTCTGAATTGCAGGACACTGCCATAAACAGCTTCTACAATACAGGATAAGATGCGCTTTTGAAATCTGTTGATGATTTTTCTTTTTCCATCTCTTGCTGAATGGAAGTAGTTGTCTGCTAAGGTATTAATAAGGGCAGATGATTCTCATTCTTCAGCTATTCCTCAGGAATTCTCTTCTGCAAAAGAAATAATCTACATTTTTAGCTCCTTCTTAATTGCAAAAAAGATGGGAAAACAACTTTGGTCAGCATAGGCGGTGATTTCTTTGGTGTTTAAAGATAGTCTTGAACTGCATTGTTTGACCAAGAATATAATTTGCTTTCATATGCTGAGACCAAAACCAGCATCCACCTCTCTTTAAAATTTATCTGCTGCCCTAGCAAAAAAGTTTAAGGCTTTTTTTTTTCCCCCTTTCTTTTGTTGACCAATGTAGTCTAATGGATTGTACAGAAAGATAAAGATATCTCTTATTTAAGGTGACTGCTTGTTCTGTTTTGCAAAAACCTATTTCTATTGTGTTAATTATATGAGTCAGAAGAAGGATGAATCAATCCAAAGTCTTTACAAAATAACAGTAAGAGATGTTCCTACTGGCTAGCTCTTATTTTTGTTACAGATCAAAGGCTGAAAAAGCCTAACCTTTAAACAAAAAATAAATACAAAGATAAAAGAATGTATTTGTTCTTTGTAATATCCAAAGATTGTCGTAAACTACATATCTGAAAGAAGAATTGTGGCTCTAGATTCATACTTCAAATGAAGCTTGTGGAAGCATAGTTTTCCTCCTTGCCTCTGTTTTTGTTCTTGTAAGAAAAACAAGGGACGGATGAATTTAAAAAATAACTTGCAGTCCCTCTGGGAAGGCTTATTTATAGCTATGTTAAACCGCATTTTCTTACTATGTGGATGTCAGTATATGTAGTTGCAAAAGTCTGGTGCATAGCTTGTGCAAGGTGAGGCTCTGAAAAAGATTTCTAATCCAAAAGGTCGTAACGAGGTGGTTCCTTGGCAGTCTGGGTTTCTAGGAAAAGGCTTTACCAGAACTTTCCAGAAGTGCTTGTCCAAATTGACCCCCCTATGAAGAAACTATGGCTTTGGTTCTCTAGCATGGGAGAACTTTGAACTTCTGAAGAGATTGCAGGAGATGGACCTTTGACCTGTATGGTAAGCTGGAAGGGGAGCGGAACAAGACTGAGAGAGGACAAGAAAGTGGAATGTTCCTCAAAAGACAAAAAAAAAAAAAAAAGTGTGTGTTTGTCACTCCTTAACATTGCTTGAAGACAGTTTAGACTGAGGCAAAGAACTGGGAAAAATACTGGGATCTCACTTGTACTTAACAGTAGAAATGTTTGTGTAGCACTGTAAACGAAGAGATCCCAAATTTCTTTACAAACTTTTTACAGAAATCTTCTCAACTACTAATGCAAAATAATCAATTTGAAAAATTAGGGTAATTTCAACCTGCCTAAAAGACATGCAGCTGGGAATGCTGATGTGCTATGGACTCTAAATGACAGGACTGAGCCAGAGTCTTTAATGAACAGAGAGCGTGGCTGATGGAACTGTTATCATCTGAGGTCGAGTCTAAGAGCGTGATAGTATCCGTAACTGTTCCTACAAGTCACTTAATTGTGACAACTTGATAAATAAGCTTTTGTCATGAAAATACAAAAAATACATTCATGAAAATACAAAAGTGCTGAGGGATGTTCCCACAGGTTGATTGGATGTTACAATTGAAAAGCTGAAAAAAGCATTTTAAGATGCATTAAAATTTATTTTGCGGTGTGTGTATGGGGCCAGTTGACTAGTTGGCATTTTAAACTTTTTAAAAAAAGATGATAAATATGTACACTGATTATTATTATAATTTGCTGTTTCATAGTACATTGTGAAAATTTGAACTCTGCAGATGCATAGAGTGATATTTGACATAATAGGTACACTGGAGTGTGTGCTGTAGTGAATAGTGGCTATTTTTTTTTGATAGAAACATAATCTTTTGATCTAACAACACAGCAAAGTGGAAAGATTAAGGAGGATCCTATTTAGTGTCTTCAAGTATGTGCAAATATTTGACTTTAGAGCAAACAGAACTGCCTTACCCTGATTCATCCACTTTCTTTGGAAAAAAAAACATTGAGTTGTCAATAAATTGCAAATCTTATTAAAGGACTGGAAAACTTTGCCTAAAGGTGGATTTGCACTATTTGTGTGGAGCATATCATGTACTGAGAGACTCAGCAGCAAGTGTTTACTTGCTTAAGGCATTTTTTCATTAGGAAATGGCCTTATGTTCTATCTTTAAGTCTCAGATGTTTTTTATTTTTTGAATTCTTGCAGTTATGTCTTATTTCTGCTCCAAATGAAACAGTTGAGAGAATATTTTTTTTTCTGAATAAACAAAAAAGAACAGATAACAAAGTCAATAGTGATCAGATTTCTGATAAAGAAAATGAGCGTCAAGTAAAAGTTCATTTCACATATATAAAAATGTACTGAAATGTATTAAAAGTATAATTTGAAATAATAAAATTAATCTTCAATTGTACATATGAGGATGGTATAAAGGTGCACCTGACAAAAATTGGTGACATACAAAGCTACTGATACTTTTCTAAAGTCTCCCTTTTAGTAGAGCATTGTCTCTTCTCATTTTTTTTTTTCTATTTATATCCAAAGATGATGGTCACCTTTCCTTGGAGAGCATATTTAGTCATTTTAGATAGAGGATACAACATTATCCATGGCTGACTGAACACATGCCAAGCAGGTATTTTTAGCCTCTTTTGGCTGAAAAGATGCAAGTGGAAGTTCCACTTCAGTTGCTTGTGTTGTGTGGAAAACAGGCTTGAGTTGGTGAAGCAAGGTTAATGTGAGGAGTCGGACATTAGTCCTGGTACATAAAATGTCCATTCTTCTGAAATTACTGTGTGTGATAGAGTATGCAGTTTTACAGTAATGTACAGAGGGGAAAAAAAAAATAAAATTGATGAGGATAAAATTTGAAACATGCCAAGCAGATCTATGTTGATAGATAATATGTGCCCCAACAGAAGCTAGCCTAGTTCATCGTCTTGTGGCTTGGCAGCAGTGGTCTGACTTGTCGTAGCAAAAAACTATTACTGAATGGAAATTTGACTATGGTGAGCTACCCGAATTTTTTCAAGCCCTTTGTTCAAGATTCGTATTTGTTGATGCTAATTCATCTGTGACACCTCTGAGCTGCAGTTCCCTTAACATCCCTTAACATCTGGAACAATTACCTCATAGAGCAGGAGAGAGAACTGCCATTCCAAAGCCTCTTATGTGACTCATTAAAAAAAACCAAGCAACCAAAAACAAACCAGAAAAAAACACAAACCAAAACAAAAAAGCCCCCCAAACCCGAACAAACCTCTTGTCGCTTCACCTTCTGTCATCCTGTGTAAATTTTAAGCGTATGGACTAGTTTGGGCTGAGTAGAAATCCTTCCATGGTGATTTAACCTTGCTGTCTTGGGAGTGGAAAGCACCTCTTGCCAGAGGGATGTGTGGGATTGAGGAGGTGCTGGAGCATGTGCTGGAAAATGGTAATTCTCACCCCTGGGGCAAAGCAAAAGCCAGAGAGCTGCTTTCTGATCTGTAGATGTGGTTGTTTCTGAAAACAGAAGTAAATGGTTTTCCTGACCAGCAAAACCTTTCCCGTCTGGTCACAACTGTTCCCCTTCTCCCTACTGTGGAGAGATCTTCTGGCTGCGATAGCAAAGCCAGCTTGAGAAACTCTTATTCTTTCTTACACCACCACCAGCTGCTTCTTCCACCTGCACTATTTTGCTGTCCACTTCAACTCTTCAAGGAAGGTCATTTTGTGAGGCCGTGTGGTAAACTGCTCTGAGAAGCCACCCAGGCTATAAATAACTTGACAAAGAGGGAAAAGAAGAAAATGTTTATTTATCTGGTGAGTCAGTTTCCTGATCCGGTTCCCTGCACAGCCCCACAGACAGCTCTTTTGGCGTACCTGAGGTGCCAGAGCAGGAGCGAGCCCCAGGCTCCTGCACCTGGCATCAGCTGAAGGAAACATTCCTCAAAGTATGCTCTTATCTAAGACATGTGCTTGCTTTGAAGGAATTGGTCAGGCATTTTACTGTTCTCTAGAAACTTCATTCTTTCCCGGCTGGGGCCTTGTTGTGATCTTTAGATAACGTAGCACCTCTAGCAGGAGTTGTTTCCTGTTCCGCTTTTACAAGCATCTGTTATCTTGCAATTTAACATCTAAAGCCTTGGTAGGAGAGTGGGATCCATTAGTAGCTTACTGAAGAAGGCCACATAAAGCATATATGATTGACAAAACATATCTTTTTCTTGTAGCATAACTCCTCCTTAGATGGACATAGTGTGGTGCCATGCCTTGCTAATAGGCTGGTGGTTAGAGAGCTAGCTATCCAAAATAGGAACAGCAGGATCAAAAATAAAATAAAAAGAGAGTGTGTTGGGGGATTTCCCCTCTCCCCTGTTTCATTCACCAAAATAAACGAGATTAAGTCCATGCCTGTTGGACCTATTGCTGCTGTGTGTCTGCCTCTCCTAATCAGTGTTTGTAAACTTCCTTGTGTAGCACTGTGCATGATTCCAGTTGGCAGGAGTTTACAGTGACAAGTATGGTGTTTTAGTCAAATTACGTCCAAGTGTGGAAGGAAACAGCATGAAGATGATGAATCTGAAATTTGCAGTGAACCTGCAGATTTTATAACTCTTCAAATGAACATATGAACTTATCCAACTTCTCCATCTGAAATTAGTATGTGAAGTCACTCTTTCCCGTCAGTAAACAGAGTCTCAGGGTCAGGGGGGAAATAGATTTCTTGGGTGGAAGGCAGTCAGACACCCGATGTTTGTTTGTCCTTTTGTGAAAGTTGAAACAGAAGATGTTATTTCCTTGTCTTTCATTACCTTAGCCCTTACAAATCAGTAATCTTGGAGAGCCATCACTTGATCCCACCTCAGGTGGAAGGAATGACCTCCTGCCCATCGGAAGGCTAATAGAGCGGCTATACCACCAGTCTTTTGACTCTGCAGTCAGGTCAATCCTGAACTGGCGTAATGCATGGAGTAATGGCGATAAGCATCTGCGTCTCATGGGCACAAGGGGCTCTTTGTTTGAGTAGCCTATGAAAAAATGCTGATGATGGATATGACAAGGAATTTCTTAGTGCTGAACAAAGCAGTTTAGAGGGAATTTTGGTAAAGGCATGTATTTTATGTCATCTCAGTATCTTGTATTGAACAGTTAGCAATGCATACCAGTTAGTCTGTCAGGGTGGAAAGTAAAACTGAGTGATCTGGTGATATTTGCTCTGAAGCATTCTTCTGTCTCTAAGGCTTATTTGGAGGAGCATCTTTAAGACACTATTACCCTTACCTTGAATTTTCCCTGACTATGTTTCGGGTACGTACTTCTATTGTGAGCCTTTTCAGAAAAATCAAGAAATAAACTATTTGAGAACAAATTCACTGCAGTCTCAGGCTGTTCTAGTCTTTTCTGTTCAGATGGTCACGATGTTACAGCTAGATCAGCCCATCTGCAAATTCTCAGTAAGTACCAATTTTGCTAGAGCACTTTGACAAAAATTGCAGTCTGCTCTCACAGAAGAGAGAAGCATTTGGTTTCTGCTCCAATCTTTAGCATGTCCTCTGGGGTGTCCAGTGCTGAAATCAGCTTGTAAATCCTGAAAATTGGTATGCAGTTGATCAAAGGTGAAAAGGGAGTGTCACTGAAACAGGCATTGAGCTACCTGAGGTCATCGTCTTGTCCTGTTTTTTGCTGATGTGGGGCTAGTTGTTGTTGGACCCGAGAACTTGTGGCCATAGAGCAGCAATGAAGCATCAAATAAATGCGACAGCAGCATATATAAAATATCCCAGGCTCCTCCACACCTAGCTTCCTCTCACGTATGTTCTTTTCTAACTGGAAAAGGAAAGAAAACTGTTTTAAGAGATGCATGGAGTCTGATTTGAGAGTACAAGAAGTTGACATGAAAGGTAGGTTCAGGTAGGGAAAGGCATATGGTGGGTTGAGACTTTTTAGGTTCGTTTTGGTTTTTTTAGTGTGAGGGTGAACAGTTCTAAACAAGTAATTTGTATATTCTTGATTTATCTTTTTGTGTGTGTATTGTTTGTATAGTCTTTATATAGTGTATAGTACTTTTTTTAAGGAGTAAAAGTTCTCTCAATTTTAACAAATGTTCTCTAAATTTTAACAAAATGCTATCAAAATACTTTTTTTTAATATCTGTTATACCCTTTCCTGCCTGCGTCTTTGTCACTGATGAAATAACTTTTTCTTTTTTTCCTCAAGGTCATCTGCTGTATTTTTTTTTATTGTCTGTTTTGTAATTGTCTATTTCTAGCCTCAGAATTTGAAGTGGCCTATTTGGTACCTGACTCCAGATTAATGAATCACCACCAGTATCTCCAGCATCCCTGTTCCGAAGTTTATTTGCCTTTGTATTTCTATCCTGGCACAATATCTCCGATATTTTAATGATTTTTCTTTGCAGTGCTTTGTCAAATGCTGCACCAAAATACAGCTATATTATATGTTACAGAGTTCTCATTATCTACTTGGTATGGTTTATTAAAAGAAAGAGAAAAAAGAGATTGGGTTAGTCAATAGTTTCAGTTCAGTTTATCAACCCACGCCAGCAATTATGCCTGCTTCACTAATTGCCAGGACATGCCTTTTCTTTTTCCCAAGTTCCTTTTCTCAAACTGAATTTGTGTTCTAATTTTCTACACCCGGTACAATATATAGGTTTTTTTTTTTTTTATTCAGTATCAAATGGAAGGAGATGCAATTAAGTGAAAGAGCTAGCACACCGTGAGATGCACAAGCTGCAACTGTGAAATCTTTCTCTTTATCCCCCTCCAAATGAATTTGATTACAGAAGTTCAGCCTTTTAAAATACATATCTGTTCCATGTCCAGAGAAATACAATGGAACAGTGATGTTCACTGGAACTACAGTGATGGATAGATAAGGTAGAATTCCAAACTGTCGTACATAAACATCAGCACATAAAAGCAAACCACTTGTAATGCAATGGATACATAGAGTGTTTCATGGCCTGATACAGAGAGTTTCTTATTGTAAAGTGCTGATGCCGTTGCTTAGCAAAAAAAAAGAAAACCACCCAAACTCAAAAACTCAAATACTTTGTTTGACAGGGTAATTTTAACTGTGGCATTAAAGTTAATTCTGTTAATGACTTTCAATTATGCTATATGGTGATACTCTTAGACAAATACAGATATTACTGGCTAATTCAGTTTGGATTATACACATGCTCTGCTAAAATTTGGCAGTTTGGGAACTTACCACAAGACTTCTTGAAAACTCTTCATAAATTGTGTCTTTTTAAGTCTCTGTAACACCCTTTGTATATGTCTTTACACTATAAAACATTGTCCTTTGATGCATCTATCAGTGTTACACTGCCTCAAGAGTAATTTTGCTGTTGATGTAGGACCTACCACATGTGTGTCCCGTTAACAGCAATAAGGCCAGCTGTGGTCTAAATTTGGATACGGAGGGAGGTTCTCTGGAAGAAAATGATCATATAGTGGGGCTCTTCAAGCCTTTGATTGGTTTTGTGTTGCTGTCACGTACTCCCAGATAAAGGGCCTCTGAAGTTAATCAGTGTGCCTTGTGCAGTCCTGAGGAGGGCAGCTGTTTTGCTTTCAGTACAAACATCGTGGATCTGGTGGGCTAAAGTTAATACTTTTGAGATCCTTTCCCCTTGTGTGGGGCACCAGATATGCTATGTTAGTATACCTGTCTGCTTTTAGCTTCCTTTATTTGGCCCAGGTCCATTTATTTGAGTGTCTCATGCCAGCTCACCTTGGTGTTGAATTTCCTTATGTTAACGGTGTTTGTGGAGGCAGGGAGGTAAGACTGTAATCAGGCAATTATTAACTATGTTAATTAAAACTCATAGTCACAGTTGTTTGTGTTGTGATAAACTTCATATGTTCTTAAGCTTAAAAATTGTGTGTGTTTATTTGTATTTTGTGTGTATAAAAGATGTAGGATTTGCTCTTAAATATTAATTTCTGTCTTGTAAAATGCTACTGTGTGCTTTAAATGATACAAATCAAAGCACTTCCCCATTACTTGGAAAGCTTGACTGGCTCTTGAAACTGAAGACTTTTCTTTTTTCCTTTCTGTACGGCCCTTGGGCTTGTCATGTGCTTCCATTAACTTTTGAAAATTAAACACTACATTTTGGTTTGACTATATTGGAAGGCTTCCATAAAAAGCCATTAATTTGTGGAGAAAAATAGAGGTTTTTTGAGTCTGTTACAGTGGTTGCAGCAGCAGGTGGCATGGTCTGTGTTCTGAAAAACAACGTGCAAGACCACACGTATTACACAGTGCTGTACAGATCATGGCAGCACACAGAGTACATATAATGCAGTATAATTGATTCTGCACAGCATAAATTCCTGAAGCAGTACTTTGGCACCTGGGGAAGGAGCAGTGTCTTGTTCTTGGCTGTATTCTTACTTTGTGAGGAACAGGACGTAGGCTTTTACATCTGAGCTCAAGTGGTACTAGTTTAAGTGCAATGCTTTGCAGAGTAATGGTGTCCTGTCTTTGTTACTGTTTCCTGATAATACGGTTTCACATGAGCATTACATTTGTCTGGTTCACAGGGCTCTATGAAGACTTCTATTTTGAATGCTTTAAGGAAGCAAATGTGCAGTGATCAAAACAGCATTTATTTTTTACAACTTCTGTCACTGAAATCTGTAGTACCGCTGTGTTTAAGGTATCAGGATGATAGATCATGTTCTCCAGATGCCTGACTTCTACTTCTTTAAATGACAGCACAATGGTTAGAAAAGGTTTGGAAATACAAAATGATCTGAAGGTCAGGCTGTGATGATCTTGTGCTTTAGAACTTGCATATCTTTGTCAAGAGTGCAGCTAG
Source organism: Limnodromus scolopaceus (assembly GCA_028565335.1). Lineage (NCBI taxonomy): Eukaryota > Metazoa > Chordata > Aves > Charadriiformes > Scolopacidae > Limnodromus > Limnodromus scolopaceus. Next base: position 117,992,713 of record JAOXNO010000001.1, read on the forward strand.
CTGAGAAATCCTTCAGTAGCACTGACTGCTTGTTTTAACCAGGAGGATGAGTGCCTATACTAAGAAGTATGAAGGTAATACACTCTTTTAGAACTGGTTTAAAACAACATCCTAATATCTGTCATGGTTCCTTGTTTCTCAGGCTCTCCGCAAGGACATTTTTTCTCTGCAGAGACAATTGCTCTAAACTCAGATCTTAGTGGAGTGTAGGTCGTAGTCTGAGCCAGCTTGCAATAAATACAAGCCTGAGCATCACTTCTAAGTGAAAGCAGTGAGATCTACCTGGGTTTCATGAGTTCATGGATCATTCCTATGCATCACAATGTAGTCATCGAGTAGGAAAGCAGCTGAAATTAGTGGGTTTTTCTGAAAATATACCTGCGTGTTGATCTTGCCCGGTAAAGGAAAATGAATCATTAGCACAGTTGAGTTTACATACCTGAACTCTTGATTTGGAATCCTGCGCATAATTCACCATACTGCCTTTCTAGGCTCTATCTGGATGATTTTGGCTCACTTGCCTAGTCTGTGTTAATCTTCTCACTATTCTTAATATTTACTGGTACTTTGCTCTAATTCATCACTCTGTTACCAACCATTGGCACAATTCAGAGGACATACCTGGCTTGGATGGTTTGTCATTTGAATATTAATTGAAACAGGGTCATTCTTTTTTCCATAAGCTTTACCTGTAAAGCGAGTATCTTGCTACACAGCAGAAGAGTTGGAAGTACAAGGAAGTTAAGTGTTATAATGGAATGCTGCATTTATTTTGGGGAGAACTAGATGCATGAAAGTCAAATCCTCCTTTCAAAAGCAGAGTCTCAAATGTTCTCTTCTCCTGTTTAGCAAAATCTTATTCCTTCTTTCTTCTTAGTCAGTGCCCTTTTCCTGTAAAGAAACTGTTTCCCTTGGAGATAAACTCACTTTTTAGAGATGTGAAAGAACAAATTACATAGAGAGATTTTCATCTGTGGCACATAAGATGGCTCTTATGACTGGAGTGTTGGAATGGAGGGTTACAGACTCTTCAGGAAGGACAGGCTGGGCAGAAGGGGAGG
>JAOXNO010000001.1:117993873-118014746 GCA_028565335.1 Limnodromus scolopaceus
GATATTAGGAAGAAATTCTTTACAGTGAGGGTGGTGAGGCACTGGAACAGGTTGCCCAGGGAAGTTGTGGATGCCCCTTCCCTGGAAGTGTTCAAGGCCAGGCTGGATGGGGCTTTTAGCAACCTGGTCTAGTGGGAGGTGTCCCTGTCCATGGCAGGAGGGTTGGAACTCGATGATCTTTAAGGTCCCTTCCAACCCTAACGATTCTATGATTCTATGATGTGTAGCCCAGATCTGAATGTGAAGCTCTAATTATGCATATAAGAAATCAGGTACCTTGTGTTCACAATATGAGAATTTGTATGAATGATTGGCTGAGCTTGATTTACAACTTTATCCTCTGGTATTTTCCCTGGATTTGTGGTTTACAAACAGTTTGGTTTGTGGACTCACTTGGGGAAATTGGTTTTGATGTGTTTTGGTTTGGTAAAGCTAACATTTTCCAAGATTAAGAACTTTGAAGGAACTGAAGAGTTTGCGTGGATATCTCAGCATTGGTTTATGAAATATAGATAGCAACCTATGAACATGTATCAAGGGACAGAAATACTATAGAAGAAACATATATGCACTTTACAAAGTCTGTTTTTATATACTCATTTTATTTTCTTCCTCACACCGCCTTTTTTATATTTCCTTACTCTGCCTTTCACTCATTGTTCCAGATTTTTCCTCTAACATGAGCTGCAGTATTGCTTTGTGGTTTTAGTTTCAAACCTTAGAAGTAAATGCCACCAGAAGCATAAACACGGTGCCCAAAGAGGGAAATGTGTACTGACCACGTTGCAGAATAGAAAGGTATTTTTAATTGAATTTCATTCTTGCAGAACTAGGTCATTGTTTTCAAAGGTTGTCTAAATTAAGTACAAACTCAAACATTCCAGCTAAATTGGTCAACTGATCGTTGAACAGCAAAGGATATATTATCTTTACTGTCAAAGCTGGCATGGTTAATACTGTAAACACACCATGTCACTGTTTTTTATCCTTATAACCAGAACTTTATGATGGGTAGCAAGTGTATTTTGTGTAATTTTGCACATTGAGTTCTAAAATAGATAAACCTGAGACTTGTGTATGTAGCAGTATCATCGAATGACGGAGTGACTAAAGGTGGAAGAGGCCTCCGGAGGTCCATGGTCCAGCCTCCTGCTCAAAGCTGGTTCAGCACTAAATTCAGGCCAGGTTGCTCAGGGCTTTGTCCTCTTGGGTCATGGAAACCTCCAAGGACAGTGATTCCACAGCATCTCTCTTGGCTCCCTCTAAACCTCTCTTTCTCTAAATATATACATATATATATAAAAACATTGGAAATTGTTTTTTTTTTTTGTTTCTAATGTTTAGTACCTAGGAAAGCAATAAAACATAGTTCAGTTCACAAGTTCATGTAATTCAGGTGACATTTTTTCTTGCGCACTTTGGAGATTTAAGATATTTATCTTTTTTTTTTTTTAAAGTGCAAGTGAGAAAAAAGCGTAACTTCTTGAGTACTATAAGGTGTGTGATACTTTTGAAAATTTTTTTTCTTCCCTGAAGAAGCATAGCAAGACTGCAATACAAATTTTAAATAGAAGTGGTTCAGTAACAGCTTTTTGCATTTCTCTAAGCATTTCTCAGAGTAAATAAAATTATTAAATGAGAGTGTATGTTAATATTTACTCTGAGGCAGAGCTAATCTTTGAAGTTACAGTTTTCCATCTCAAGTGGTGTTAACAATGAAATACCAAATAGGATTAGGAGATAAAATTGAGTGCTTTTATTTGTCTCTGGACCATTGGTACGTAATGTAGGTTACACAAATATAAAGCTTAGCGATCATTAAAACTGAGTTTGAGAAGTTTGAGATGTTGCAGTTGCTTCAAAATTTTCCTGTGAATTTCTCTGTTGCCACACTCACAATTTTCCTTAATGTGGAATGGTTTTTGTTCTCTTGTTGTATTACAGTCCCTCCCTTTACATAACAGGCACAACTTAGGTTGTCCTGTTGAAGGAAATGTATGTTTGTAATCTTTTATTTTTAACAAACTTAAGTACTAGTTCTTTGTGGTGAAGAAGTAGCATGTTTCAGTATATGTATGATTGAAATGTCTTCTGGAAGGGAGAGGAAAAGAGACTGTAAATTTTAAACAAAGCTCTAATTCATGCATTAACACAGTGGAAAAGTCCAAAAGATTGCATTTTTAGAGGTGAACCAGAACTGAGATCTAGCGTCACATAACACCGATATAACCCAAGATGTTTTCTGTCTCTGTAGGTCTTTAGGTTGTTCTACTGCTAAAACAATTGGTATCATTTTTAAAATTTGAATCCTGAAGGAGATCCGTTTTTTGGCCTCTTGTTTGTGGCTTGGTAACTGGATATAAGTTTAAATTACTTTTGAGCTTTTTGGAAAATGAGGTTGTTGGTCCAGTTTTCCAAAACGACCCAACACCTTTAGAGGTTGTCCGTGTATTTTGAAGTCTCTTCCTCTCTTTTTTGTTTATTTTTTTTTTTTTTTTTTTTTTTTTTTTCCCCCCTTGAGCACTTGCTAGTTCAAAGATGTGCATTTTAATAGTTCTATAGACTAGGTACCTGCATGGGTGATGCACCTTGTCTTTGCAAGCCTGGGTTAGTGCCTTCTGCACTGTGGGAAGAACTGCGTGACATTTGTCCCTTTCCTTCAGTTATTTGTGAGGAAGAACTAAGCCAAGTTTTATCTCATGCATAATGTTGTGTCTCATACTAGCCATTTCTTCAAACGCATTCTGCTCCAGTCTGTGTATTTTGATTTAATCTTCCAAGTGTTTTTCTGAAATGTGTCATCCAGACCTGCTAGCCGTGCCTTCCAGATACAAAACTTTGCCATTTTTGATGTTTTGTGATTTATTTTTAGCAATGTAACAGTTCTGCCTACTTTGCATGAAGAATCTCAAAAAATATGTTGGAATCACCAGTTTTCTTCTGAGACTTCAATTGCAGTAAATGTCACTATATGATGTGATAGAGGCAACCTTAGTTTGGCTCTTAGGAACAACATCGTTTGACATGCACTTAGACTGGAGGCTGAGAGGTTTAAGATTAATTCAGTTATCTTTTTACTTTGAAGAGCGCTTAACATCCTTACCCAAACTGGCTATGGGTTTAGATTTGCCCAGTATTTGCAGTTCTATGGGCAAATGATATTTATACAGAGGGACAGCGTGGAAATCGGGAATTGTTCTCTGCTGGAGGGCCTGTAAAAGACCAGATCACCCAAAGCAGGGGATAATGGTAACTAATGTAGGAGTTGTGTGGTCTCTGTGAGCTGGAGCACTGGGCACTTGCAGAGTATCTCCTGAAACCTGCATTTCTGAAATCAGAGGCAGGACTATCACCACAGGACCTTTTATATAGGAGGCAGGGAAAGTTACACCAGGCTATTTACAAACTGGTATGGAGAAGCAATAAATAAGGGATTCTTTCTTGGTAAGCCCAGTCCTTGCACTAATCAAATGGGATCTGAACATCCCATTTGTTCTGACATCAGATTATCTACACGGAGGTGCAAGGAAGACCTGTGTGTGTGCATACACAGAAAACCAGCAGTTTTAACATCAAAAGTTGGGTTATTTTGCAAATATAGCAGACCGATATGCAAAGAAATTCAGGAAGCAAAGGGAAAGGGGTTCAAAGGGAGTATAAGGTGAAACTGTCAGTATCTCAATAAAGACATTTCTCACATGGGTGGGTCTGGCAAAGTGCTACCTATATTATATATAAATATAAAAAAGATTTAACAAGACATCTTTTGAATACAATTCTTCCTTAGTAAGCAGGGAATGTATTACCCATCATTCAGTGCATCAGAAAATGTTTCTGATACATGTGATCCTATAGATAGGCAAGGTTACTAGTACTGCTTTTTAATCATGGGTTGAAGGAGAAAGATAACATTTCCTTATCTACTTTAAATGATCAAGTTGTCAATTTTGGTTTGTGTAGTTCATTTTAAGACACAGTTTTCTCTGTAGCTGTGGAAGAGATGATTGCTATCAAAAGTTGCTTTTAGCACTTTAGTATACACTGTTTTCAGGTCTTATTCCGGTGACTTAATTCCGTGAGACTTTTCAATGCAGTTTGCCTTGGTAGCAAACATGTATTGGCTGAACTTAACTTTAACGTTCTTTTTTATTATTTTAATACTTTATACTAAGCCTAGACTTCAACATCTGTAGCTCTCATTTCAAAGGTAGTACTAATTATGTTTTCTAATTATACTTTGTTTTTTAAATGACGTTTAATGTCTTTTAATTACTCTCTGTTTTGATAAGAATCTTTGTAAAAGGAAATTCCTTGACACAGAGGAACCATGACTTATTTTGAGGGTTGAATCAGACCTAGAGAATTGTGTAATTAGGTGTGTTAGGTTACTGTCACGTTTATTCAAAACAAAACCTTAGAGCAAATTAGTGGCTGTGACAGAATAGACTAACGCTGTTAAATGATCGTTATGGAGACCTTTAAAGGGTTTTTAGCCTGTTTCGCACCAACAAGGAAAGTGAGTATATCAAACTCCCTTGCTGAATTTGAGCTGTCTGTGCCTTTTCCTCAACTATTCGAAAGCACTTTCTTTCTGTGTCTTTTCCAAGTGTCCTGCTAAGCTAACCTGACACCTAGCTGTCACCAAGAGAGTTGGCCTCCCTTGTATTTACAGAAGAGCTTGTTGGAGAATCAAACAATAGCTAGTGCTGATGGAGACAATAAAGAAGGGGTGCTCTTTCTGATGACCATCAGCTGGTACAGTGCTTATCTGTTACAAAACATCCCTCCCTAGAAGCAGTTGCGTGCGCTCTTCTTCCCTAAAGCACTAAGTGTAAGCCCAGTTAGTTAGTAAGTGTGTTCTGTAGTGTCGGGTGTTAAATAGTTGTAGAGACAGGATCTAGATATTGCACAGAAATTGATTAATTCACAATAGTTGCCAAGATATTTGAAGAAAATAAGAACTTCTTAGGTCTGTTCATTGCAGGGAGGGGAATTGATTATGGGATGACAGTCTGGTTGGAGGGAGCATTCTCATTTATTTCTTTGAAGAGTGTGTGCAAACATCAAAGTTAAGGCCATAACAGTATTGCCGTGTTCTTAGTCCTTTAAATTCTCGGGTCTTCAAAATAAAATCCACCAAGGTGAAACAAGAAACTGGGGTGAGAGCAGAAGCTGAGGTTAATTTTAACTTGATCAGGCTGAGACAGCTCACCAGTCTGTCTGTCATTAACATAAGATTACTTTGCTTTCTGGTTAGGAATGAACTGAAACCTTTAGTATATATTGAAAGAAGAGACCTGACCTGTGAGGACTCTGAGCTGTAAAATGAGAGAAATGCAGCACCCGCAGGCAGAAAGAACTACCCATTGCAGCACGTACCTCCATCTTGTAACAGCCCAGGATTTGAAATAAGGGGCTTATCACTTAATGGCTTTCATGTGCGAGAGAAGGTACATGCAAAGGGAAAACCTAATGTCTGGCACCATATACCCAGAGATTTTTAATGTATTTGAAGGGGTTGCCTTTGTGATAAAAAGGGAGAGAGAGGCGTGCGTCTCAATGAAAAACGTGACTGGCAAAAGCTTTGATTGTTCACTCCCCCTTTCCCAGCAAATTGCCTGAAAGTGGATCATAAACAGTGATGCATCATTACTATTATCTCCCTGTATGACTCGCTGAGCCATATATAGCAGCTCGTCTTTTGAGGAGAATTCTTACTCAGAGCAAGTAGGATGTGGAAACAAATATTAAATGTCAGACTGTTATGTCATTCTTGCCTTTGAATTTCTTTTGTGGTAGGTAAAAATGTCTAAAAATGACTTGAACAGCAATGCCACTTGGTATTAAGCAGGTATTGTCAGGTTAAAAATCCTCATTAGATTTCTCCTGATTCAGTGCTCTTATTTTCATAATATTTATTTCTTTTGGGCAACAATAATGTGTTTCTTGATTGCACTAGCAAATTCTTGGATATTTCAATATTTGGGTTGCTGGTAATGCAAGGTATCAGGTCGCTTTTGGAGCATGCTTTAGGCTTAACACTTTGTGCTTTTAAGAGCTCTCTCCCTTTGATTGTCTAGTCATGCCCCAAATTAATTCTCTGTGATTTCTTTCTATTTTTAAGTTGTAAAGAAACTGCATGTGACATTGAAGCATGGCTCATAACGTTGATCCCTTTTAAGATTCTTCTGTCCTTTTAGAAAGAATTGATTTTTGCAATATTAACAGCATCCTCCTTCTCTATTTTGCACTAATTTAGTACCTTGAAATTTAGACCGCTTTTCCTGTCAAGAAAGGCTATCCAAGGCTTTCTTCAGGACTTCAGTGATTGCTGCTGGACGAGTATCTCCGTCCTTATCCCCAGATGAACTCCAGCCTGAGGATCCAGAGCTGTTTTTCTGGTGCTGTTGCCAGTGTCATTTTTGTTCCATGTCTGCTGCTGTAGTAGAGTACTGCGTTGTTTGTTTATGTTGCATGTGTGTTGACTCAGCTTTCACTTTAAAACAGTGCTCAAGATTTTAAAATACGTACTGGGAAATAAGAATCCTTTCTTGTGTTTTATGAAACTGATAACGTTTTAACAAAGCTCTGTTTAGTAAAAGAAATATTCCTGTGTTCTGTTACAGGTTTTGGGATTTGAAGTTGATACGGTGAACTCCGTCCAGTTTTCAAACCATACAGGTAAAATTTTACATGTGTCTTTAGATACCACTCCACAGTCACTGAGCTGTACTCAACATGTGACTTGCCTTGTCACATGACAGTGGGAGATCAGTCTTATGTTTTTACTCACATTTTCAGGATATAGGACAGAAATGTAATTTTTATGGTTTGATTCAAGTCTCACAAAAGTCTGGATTTGGGATTAGGGCATGATATGATGTAATAATGTCCTGCTTTGCTGCTTCAGAGTGTGAGTCTCTTTTGTTAGGCAGTAATCTAATTAACTCAGTGAAATAACACAAATACGGCCATCTATGCAGGCAGGCCTGTGAAAGGGGGAGTCTTCACTACTGTTTTCTGTGCATTATGGCTCTATGATACTCATAATTATATTACCAACCCAAACATCAGAAGAATACTGAGCTAGATGCAATGTTTCCTCTCTTCATGTGCCCACCCAGATGGCTAGCAAGTATCCTAAAATTACATTCTGGAGGGAGGAAGTAGGTGGTGTGTTAACACATTAAGCTGTATTTTTACTTAAGTTCTAAGCCTGAACATGATGCACTCAAACAATACTTTAAGATTTCCTAACACTCACAGTGCTAGATGACTTTATTCTTCAAAATAAAACTGAAATTTATGGTTTATTTTAGCAATACCCTTCACCCGTAAAGGAACTCCAAGTGACTTGCTATTTGAAACAAGGGAGACACATTTACTGTCATGGTGGTGGCAGGTTGTTTGAGGGGATATCTACTCTAGATAAAGAAATTCTAAGGTTGTCTTAAAAAAAAATAATCCAGGAACAAATTCTGACTTCAGAATCTTTTGAAAAGAGCAAAAATTGTTTCTGATAAAGAAGAAAAATACTAGAAAAGTATCTCAACATTTGTCTATCTCACAGGTACAGCTCTATTAATAAACTGCAAATTTTTGGAACACAGCATACCAGAAAGTCCCTGTTGTCTCTTACTATGTTGAGCACCACACAGCTTTTCAAAGGTTCTAAGGTGTTCCTGTCATGGAAGGAATTTAGTGTCACCTTGGGAAGAAGAAATGAATGATTCAAAGGTAGCTAGAAATCCATTTCTGCTTACTGAGGAAAGGCATGAGAGAGGTAATAAACAAGGTATGAGGGTCTTGAGGCAAAAAGCAGCTTATTTTGCTTGTACCCTTTGGCACAGTACAAAGGTTCTCTTATTAATTTTTTTTAAGAGATATGTAGTTGTGGCTTATGTTTCTTTAATGTATTTAGTTTGGGATTCTTGTAGTTGTTTAGTTCTTGATAGCTGGGTAAAACTATTATAATCGTCCAGAAATTAAGCAATTTTCTCACATGAAATAACTCAGTGCTCAAAATGGATGAACACCTGTCATTTGTTGGCTTTCAGTTTCAAGATTAAATCAGCTTTATAGGGCGTTAAAAGAGCTTAATAGAGGTTTTATTGGACCATAAATTGAATGTCTGAAGGTAGGAAAATTACATTACCAGTAGGATAGTAGGATGACCAAGTTCATAGAAAAGAAGGAAGATTTTTTTGTTTAATAGTATCCCAGCAGGAGAAAGGTTACCAGTGCTTCATTCAAGGCTTGTCAAACAATTAAGATAGTAGAAGAAGCAAGAAACTAGTGATATCTGCCCTCCTCCCCCCACGAGGAGGCCTAAGTGAACATCCCCAAACCAAAAATGTCTCAGAGACCTTGAGTCTTTAAAATATTTGGAACTTGTATTTTGTCTCCTGGTGTTTAGGAGTCACATTATTTATTCCCTTTTATGACAAGTCTGGTTTTTTAACACTGGAGTTTTGCCATTAAATCCTTTCTACCCTTTCTTGAAATGAAGGATAGATTATAAGCCCAGTGACTTTGCACCTCCTCTTTGAGAGTGGCATGTAGGGACATGTGGTGTCCTCATACAAACGCTTTCCCCAGTTTGAACATTTACACATACCTTCACACAAACTTGTACCTGCAAATCAGTGTGTGCCACTGCAGGGATTAATAAACAGAAACTTGCTGTGCTGGACTGTGGCTTGTGTTTGGAGCAGTGCCTCAATATACATAGAAACATAGAATATATTTTTTGGCTTGGAAGGGACCTTAAAGATCATCTAGTTCCACCTCCCCTGCCATGGGCAGGAACACCTCCCACTAGACCAGGTTACTCAAAGCCCCATCCAGCCTGGCCTTGAATACCATCCACAACTTCTCTGGGTGACCTGTTCCAGTGTCATCTCCACCCTCATAATGAAAAATTTCTTCCTGATATCCAATCTAAATCTCTCATCTTTTGCTTTAAAACCACTACCCCTTATCTATCGCTACACTCCCTCATGAAGTATCACACTCCATCTCTCCTGTAAGCCCCCTTTAAGTACTGGAAGGTCTCCCTGGAGCCTTCTCTTCTCCAGGCTGAACAGCCCCAACTCTCTCAGTCTGTCTTTGGAGGAGAGGTGCTCCAACCCTCTGATCATGTTCATGGCCCTCCTCTGGACATGCTTCAACAGGTCTGTGTCCTTCTTGTGTTGGGAGCTCCAGACCTGCTAACGGTTCTCCAGGTGGGGTCTCACGAGAGCAGGGCAGGGTAGAGGAGCAGAATCACTTCCCTCAACCTGCTGGCCAGGGATGAAATGGTGAAGATAACTTGATTTTCCTAAAAGAAAAAGATCTTATGAAAACCCTTTTTGTGATCATCATTAAAGCTGAAGGGCAATTTTTTGCTTCAAAATCTGTGAACTCTAGTTTCTAAAAGAATGGGATACACAGAGAGGGCACAGGTAACAAAGTGTGTGAAATTTCAGACATGGCTTGCTTTCTTTCCCCATTCTTGACTTTAAACCTGGTCTTGTCAGCGAAAGATAAAGTGCAGAGAGAATTTATGACTAACAGGCTTTCTTTGGTGAGTCATTATTGCCTCCCCCCCCCCTTCCCCTTTTTAAATTAGTAAGATAACCACAGGCCTCTTTCTGCTGACTCCTGCTCAGAAAATTCAGCCTTCTTTAATCTCTGATAATCCTGAAATTCGGAAAATGTGCTTTAAATCAGTTCCCCTGGGAGAACAGTTTGTCATGTTGCTTCGTGAGGAACTTTTATGATTAGAGTGACTCACCCTTGAATGGCATCATGCTTCATGTACAAATAAAAGAAGCTGTCATGCAACCTACAAAGATTCTGTGCTTTTTATTCTATTTTACTGTATTGTTTGCAGAAGCATCTCATAGTGTGATAAGAAAAAAATAAAAATCCAAATTCCTTTTAATGTATCATTAATTTTTTTGGGGAGTGCATTTTTAATTCTTCAGTGATTTCCATTTTTGTTTTTAATTAACAGGTAAATAGTAAGCACTGTGCTATCCAAACCCTACCTCTGAAATGCTCCAAAACATATAGCCTGCTCTTCTTCTGTTCCTTTTCTTTTTACGCAAAGCATTTTTGGACTTCCACTTACTGGGTGTGTAGTGGGTGGTTGGGTTGGGTGGTAAGCCTAATACATAAGAAATTATAATTATGTCTCACTGATGTGATTCTTCACAGTCTACCGCCCATATGCAGTCACTCACCCCTGTGCAGTGTGGGACAAAAAGAAAAGATCTCAGCTCGTGCCTAACGCTGGTAGTATTTTACTCCCACACTGACCAGCGGTAAAAAATCTGATGGAGAATTTGGTAATGTATTTCTGGTTTTGTTGAAGGCCTCCTGGTAGCTGAAGATTTAAGTCATGTGTTTAGGCCAGGTTGTCTGCCAGAGTTTGCATGTCAATTTTGTGGCACAGCTGGGACCAGACCACCTGCCCATCATGTGCCTTAAACAGTGGATCTTTCTTCCTTTTTCCCATGTAAAATACTTGGTTACTGACGCCACTTGGAATAGGGAACACCACAGGAGAAACTCAAAGCTCAGAACAGAATGTTCTGGCTTGAAAAACAAAGAAATCTTAGATGCTTTGCTATACTTAAATAGTAGTTTGTTTTTTGTTTTGGGTTTTGTTTTGTTTTTTTCCTTCTAGTATGCTTGGGATTTTTATTCTTTCTTTTTTTTCCTTGTTTATGAAAGTAACTAAGAGGCTTATAAATACATTCCAAAGGAGGAAAAAAAAATGCCAGTGGAGGAAGACAAGAAAGAAAAGTATGTAAATTCACCTTGGGTACAGTATTAGCTGTGCCTCTCTTGGTTGTGTTTTTTTCTTCTCTTTTTCATACAGATGAATGAAGACATTTCCTTGGAGGCTAATGAACGTGTTTGTCATTTTAGAAGGATAAGTGACAAGAGGCATCACATCTCACCTGCTTTTCATTCCCTTATCTGCTTAAAAGCAAATATATACCACTTAATTGCAATTAAAGACCATAACACAGATAAGCACAAGTGGTATAAAATGTTTAAATATTTATCTTCTTCTATGTGTTTAAAATTATTACTAATCTGGGAGACTAATGCAGCCAGGCTGAGCCAAGTGCAGTTTGGAGAGCTATGTATCATGATTTGCTGTCTTCTCTCTGCTCTCTCAGTACAGCAATGAGGGGAATTATTTGGGGGTTTTGTAACCAAAACAAAGACAACTCAGCTTTCTTCCTCTGTAGAAAATACAAGCCAAGATCTCACCTTAATGATAAAAGAGTAATAATTTGATCCAACTGTGATGCCTAAGAAGCTCTGTAGTCTCCAAACGAGATGCCGTTGTTTTGCCAAGTACAAACTTGAAACTCATTTAGTTTTCTTGGCTGTGCTTCTTGTATAATGTGTGCAAATAGGCCGGTACTATGAGACTTTCAACTTCTGTACTGTTGGGTGCCACAGTGGAAATAGTGCTGCAGAGTAGGAGTTACACTAAGCGGGCAGTTAAGCAGAAGATTTTAAATTTCCTCTTTCTGTTTTTCAGATATTCATATTTAGTGGTGTAGGCATAGGGATAATGTTTCTAGGAAGCTGACTTTCAAATGGTCAGGTCTTGCAAGGCAGCTCTGGGCCTTCAAACGTGCACGTTGCCAGCTGAGTTCTTAGGTCTAGCCGAGGAAGGCAGCGTTCCTCGTTATCATCCTTCACTGCAACCACTCACGCTTCCCCCTAAAGCCAGTTGGCATTCCCTGCTGACTAGCTTTGTATTCAGGGCTATGCAGTGTTTTTCTGACCACACAGTATCTGTCTTGACTTTTTTGCCTTTCCTCTTTCAAGACAGTCCCTCTCCCTCTTCCTGGCACCCCAAGGTACCCATCATCCAGTTAGTGAAACCCTTTTTGAATATGAGTAACTGGCTTTTTATTCTGTCCCTCTACAGAAGCTGCTTTTTGGTTGTATATCGCACCAGGAGAGTAGGGTAAATGCAGGGTAGTGGGATTTGCCTGTTGGTCATCCGATTACATGAAGTTACCCTGGGAAAAGGGCTTAGGGTGGTTTCCATCTTGCTGCCAGTTTTGATTTTGTTTCTTCTTACTCGACCACAATTCAGCTCCTAGTGAAGTCACGGTTCTCTGCAGATCCAGTGAAGGCATTGACCTTTTCCTTCAGTCTGAATAGCTGGGGCTTCCCTGAGAGCTTCCCTAGGGCACTTTTTTTTTTTTCTTGTGTGATTAGCATTTAGATTGTAGTACATGTGTTACCAGGTGGTAAAGAGAGTCCTCGAGATGCCCTTGGAAGTCATTGCTACGGAGTTCAGATGCGGTCCCTGCCTGACATGGGTAATTTACCAATTCCTGAGCTAAGCTGGGCTGCTACCTAATGCTTTGTTTCTGCATTAATTTCCCTCCCTCAGCAGAGGATCAGTGTGACATGGACCCTGTGCATTGACAGTTGAACACAGCTTGACATAGGAAGGTGAGCTTTCAGTTAAATAGTGAATGTGCAGGATCCCTCTGTAGAAATGGCTCCCAAGAGTACCTAGATTGTCTGGACAATCTGTCATAGTTATTTTTATGGCCATGTGTAAGATGAATGACTGCTGTTTTGCCAGCTGACCTTGATTCTGGGTGAAAACTGCACTCAGTTTCATTGATGGGCACAATGAAATAGAAAGGACTCTGTTGTGTCCCTTTATGGACTGGCTTTGCAGTGCTAATAGAAGTAGAGATTTGGGAAAGGAGGAGGCAAATTATTTCTCTCTGAAGCTGCAAATGTGACAGAACAAACATCTGCATGTGTTAAGTAAGTTGAATACTTGAGTTGGTTGGAGTCCAGGCTTTCTCATATACTTGGGGCTGGACGTGTACCTAGGTGTTAGGCATTGCCGCTTTGAGTATCACTGTGTTCTGAAATGGAACTACAGCCCTAACATTCGTGAATCCTTCACTTTGTCCGTTTCTTCACAGAGATTTTTTTAAAAAGCCTTTGCTAGGGAGAAAATTGTAGTGGCTGATATGAGTCAGTCCCCTAGCCAGCTGGCAGCGAGTCGTGTTTTAGAGCCTAGGCCTTCGTGAGCTGAGGAGAACAAAATGATCCATCTGCTCACCCTACTGTGGGTGTATTTGCATTCATAAGAAGGAAAACTGAAAAATGTGCTTATCCTAGGCTCTAGGCACCTTTTGGCAGTTACTATAATAACACAGTTTAGAATGATAATCAAAGCCAACAGTTTTTATCACACAGTACTCTAACTCTGAGAAGTTTGAACAAACAGAATACCATTGTCTTCACACGGGGTGATGTGGGAGAAGGTACTTCATTTAACATTTCACTTTTCCTGAATTCAGTTAATAACAAGATAAGCTTTTTAACGAACTCTGAATTTATGGATGTTGGAAGAGTTAAACTGTGGGTGCTTCGTCTAGTATCCTGGAGGAAGACCCATTCTTACATGCAAGGTGGTGATGGCTGCCATGTGGATGGGCAGGTTTTGATGACAAGGTGCATGGTGCATTAATGTTTTCAGCAAATGTTTAGGGTCTGTCAAGGAAGGTTTTTCTATTTTTTGTTTTTCCTTGAAATTGACTGCCATGGAGCTTGGTCCGTTGTTTGCTGAAATCAGTTCAGTTTCTCCCAAGTAACTTCACCGTCCATCCGCTTCTCAGCCAAGAATATTGGCTTGTGATTTTTAGAGGTCATTCAAGGCTAAGAGTGTATGGGTATTATTTGTCTGTTTATAGTGTCTTTCTGATACTCATTTGCTTCCTCCAGGATCCTCAGCTATTTTTGGAAGAAAATCTGTCACATGACACTGTATGTTTAAAGAGCAGCCATGAAAACGTTCTGCTGTGGTGACTCTATTCGTGCAGGTCCCATATCTGATGGGTGCAGCAGTGCTGCATACATGTGTCCAGACAGATCCATAAGTCTGTTTACGCTTGTCATTTAGCTGTCAATCTTTTTATTATTTTTTTTTTTATTGTATAAAATACCAAATTTTACTGACACCCTCCTCCAGTGGAGTCTAAAACATATGTTTGTTGCCCTCCACACAGGAAAGGGATAGTTGTATAGGCTCCATGGGAAAACGTGCAGGAGCTTGTGTGTGCTCTGCTTGATTTGCTGATAAATGGACTGTCTCAAACTCCAGTGTAGTCACTACAGTTCCTCTGGGAAACAGAGCTGCTAAGAAGTTGTTGAACACATTAACTGTTCTGCTGACAGCAGCTTTCATTTGTGTTTTACAGAAGAGGAGGTGGAAATACTTTCTGGTGTTGATGTCTGATGCGGTCCCTCCAAGGTTAAAATCTGTGTGATCCTGAATAGAAAATCTAGCTCATGAAGAATTATCTGGTGTTTACTTTGCAGGTTATGCCCACTGGAAGGGTCAAGTTTTAAATTCAGATGAACTTCACGAATTGTATGAAGGACTTAAGCTGAACATGGTCAACCGGTATGATTATGTACTCACAGGTAAGAAGAGCTTGTTCCTTGGAGTTTCCATGAGATGTAAACAAAAGTAAAGAAATATAAACCATATTCCTTCTTGTTCCAAACATCCAATCCTCTGATTCCTCCTGCAATTTCATCTGTTATATTAATTAGGGTCTGAGCTGCCCACACTGTTTAGTTTGAAACAGTAAGTGTTCTCCAGCCCAAAGGCTGTGATTGGGTGGGTAAATTTGATCCCCTTGTATGGCTTACAGACTGTACAGGTCTGTCATGTATTGGCTTAATTAATGTTTTGGGAGTGCCTCTATTGAATAAAAATCATGAGAAACGTCAGAGTATTATTTTTAAATTTACTCTGAAGAGTTTAACCCTTTCTCCTAAATTCGCAGTATTAGCACTATGCAGTACTATAGCATGATTTTATACACAGTTGTCTGTCCTTGTTTGTTTTTTCTACTTAATCTTTAAGGGATAACGTTTTGGATACAGAGCAAAGCATAAGCAGGGTTAGATTTTGGTTTTGACTCTGTCGTATCTCTTGATTTTTTTGGTCTTGTTACTACGTAGGTCCTCTGAGTGGATGCAGTTCTGCAGGACATAATGACTGTGCAGTGTTTTCCTTTGCTTCCCACTAGGTGCAAAGTGTTTATAAATATAGGCAAAGAGAACTTCTTGTAGAATGCTTTATAGCAAGAAGAGATTCTATGTGCAGTTTTTATTAAAAACTGCCTCTCCTCCACTTCCTGCTTCCCAAATGTAGATTAGTGATTGGATTTCACCTCAGTAAGAACCATGCGTCTGGTTTAGATTACAGTATCAATTCTTTATAGCAGTGAATAGGCACTTTTTAAACATAAACAGAAATATATGGCCAGATTTGATTGATTTCATGGCTTCTACATCTAGGAAACTGCTTTATACACGAGGAAAAATGGAGACTTTAAGCATACGGATTATAACTCCAAAGCAGTCATTCTGGCTTGAAGGGTGTGGCATGTCTGAAGAGTTACTGTCAGTTCTTTTTCAGGGAATATCTCCAAAGTAAAGGGCACTAATTAAAAAATAGACTGAACTAACGTTAAGAAATTAATTTCAGCATAAATGGGTTCTTTCTGATTGAGAAATGGAAAAACACTCTTTCTTTACTTGAAAGAACTCACACAGAGGACATTTCCAGGAAAAGCACACTGTATTACAGGGCTTTTCAGGAGATGTTCATATGCACAATTTGTAAATAATGTTTGAGTATTCTTTTAGCTGAAATGTTCCTTTTTTATTTTACTTTCAACTCTTGGAAGAGACTCCAACTCCTTTCCTATCACTGTCTTGTGCTGGCAAAATGAATGTAAAATATTAGAAATGGTAGAAGGAAAAGTTGAAAACTTCAGCAAAAAGACATTTTAGAGGAAAAAAAAAAAAGGAATATTTATTAACATGCCTTTTAGAATAGGATTTGTGGGTAGTTGGGTCAGTGTGGTGTTCATGTTTGTTTAAAAATGCCATTCAGTGTAACTGTTTTCAGTATGAACAAAAAGAAGGCATGGGTAGAAATGGCACTAATTTATTAAGATCTAATAACACTCTGTGTTTTAGTGTTCAGTTGTGCTGTAGCTGAACTTCAAATTCAGTTGTTCTCAGGACAGATTTTTCTCTTCAAACAGGAACAGCCATTCACTTTAGTGCACAACTGTACTTTGTACCTCCAACAACCTGGGTATAATTATTCAAACACTGAAAACAAATTAATTTCTCAGCAGATGGGATTTGACTGTAATTCTGTGTCTGATGACTGTAGATAACACGGCTGAGATAAAAATTATTATCTTTAGGCTGATTATACAAAATAACACTTCACTAACACTTATGACAGTTACTTGTAGATCTTCATATATTTGTTCCATTTACAGTAAAACACTCAAGGTAAGAGATAAACTCCAGTGTAATTTTTTTGAGACATCTTTGTCAATAATGTTACTCATACTCTATTTTTGTTTTTTCAGCCAGTCCACCATCACAGATCTTTTTAGACAAAAATCTTTGCTTGACTTTTTTGACTGATTATTTGCATTTCATAAGCACAAGACAAAACATTTTGGTCAAAAATCTTAGAAGCCTTTTCTATTTATCTGCAATATCTAAGAATTGATCTACTTTTTGGGTAAAAAAACAAAAACAAAAAACCCCGCAACATTAAAAATCTCCAAAATGTATTTTTAAATATTTTAGTAGAGTGGGCGTTTCCAAGCTGAAGGTTTGAAGAAGCTACCTTGCTAAAAATAGTGCTATTAAATGAAATAAAATAAATGAAAATCAAATTATTAATTAATAAACATTGTAAATAAAGTTAAAGCATAAATATATACATAAGTATCTGTAAAATAAAGAAACTAATGATTAACTAAGAATATTGTGGTGCTAGCATTGTGATTGGGCCATTCAGATATAGGTCTCATAACTTATTTCCAGCTTACTTCAATGCTAAGCCTAAAAATAGGAATTTTATTGGTATATTGACCATTGCTCTAAAATATTCAAGATTAATTCTCCATTGCATTGGTGTGCTGGACTGTATCAGCATCAAGATTAATAATTATAAAAATCCTACTTCAAACCACAGTATGAGAAAAGTATATGGAATTTTAAATATTTCTTACTTACTACATGATAAACAGTACTGATTTGGACTGCTGTTTTGAAGAAAATGAATGTTTTTTCCGTTCAGCCTGACCTTTTTGTATATTTATTCAAGCATTTTGAAGTTGTATGAACCTTTCATATATAACCTACTTAGTAAATGGATTTTTAAGGTTATATTTGTAGTTGTGCAAGCACTGTTTGCATTTGTCTTCCACCTATTATTCCTGAATGAAATACTAAAATGCCTTTGTTCTAAAAATGCATTGTTCCAAAGAATGAGAAGTATGCACTATTCCTATCCAAAATTAAAAAAAATAAAGCGTTCATGAGAATAGACGTCAAAAGTGTCTTTTTTTCCTAAAGGGTATACAAGGGACACATCGTTTCTTGCAATGGTGGTGGATATTGTCCAGGAGCTGAAGCAACAGAATTCTAACCTAGTATATGGTAAGGAAGTGTATTACAGTCCTTTCTGCTTCATCATTGTACATGCCCATAATTTTCATGTTTTAGGATGAAAACGCTGTTATGATGTTACCTGGCATTTCACAACCTTCTTGTGCTCTGGTCAGGCTGGGACTAGCTGAGGCTCCAGTGAAGGTTCGTTTCAGCATTGCTTAAGTGTTGAGGGAGTTGCTTTTTTGTCTTTCTGATGTTATGCCTTTCAGTATGTTCCTTGCATTATGCTGTCCAAAGGAGGACAATGCCTTGAGGTCTGATGGTCTGTATCAAAGAAGGGCTTGTAAAATCCCAGCTGGCTGCTGCTGTCCGTAGTTCAGAGGCACAGGCTGTAAGTGCTGATAGCTGAAGCCGCTCCTTGATTTCCAAGTCAGTCAAAAGCAGGATAGACTCTCCTGTGTTGCCCTGCCGTGATTCCGTGTTACATCCCAGAAAAAGCATCTTACTGTACCTTATAAGGTGTCCTCTGCTAAGATTACCTAGGAGCACTCAAAGAACAATGGACTCTACTCATTAACGTGTCATGTCAGGCTTAAACCTGTAAGAAAAGACTTTCCTCTTTTACTTCCTGACTCTCAGTGTTTCAGGACTTCAGAACATAACCAGCGTAGTTCTCAACTGAGCAAAATGTTTAGAGTGACAGGGCAAAATCAGTGGGGATTTAGTGGGATAAAAAGCTGTGAATAATGGTTTGAACCTGTCATCTTCAGGTTCAGTAAACTGTGGTCAGAAAACATCTAGAATGGTTTGCAGGATTTGCAATGTGTAATACCGTGGAGTGAGATATCTGACTTAACAAAGCACGTTTCTTATTTAGAAAAATGTAGCAGATATATCTTCATGAGCTCGGGTTTTGTTGCTTTTTAGCCTTTATTAACACTTTTGGGTTGTCAGGTTCTCCAGAGCCTTGTACTGGTGAGTGAAAGCTGAAAACTCTGTTGCAGTATGAGCAGAAATAAATATCTAGCTGTATAGAACAGGAAGGAAATGGTCAGATGGTGAGAACACAGCTAGGCTTCCAGGATCCTTTCTATTTAATAAGTATATTATAATGTAAGGAAAATACTTTTAAAATATAAAACAAATTACCCTCTTTTTACTCATAGAAACTTTCTTAAATACTGGTTGGACATTGATTTGATACCTTTGGATTTGGATTTCTTTTTTATCTTGCTACAAGCTCTTTTCATACAATGAATAATGTTCCTTTTTGAAGTATAAGGCTACTTTGAAACTGAGAGCATTTGGAATATGTTGTTAATGCCACTGATGATTCAGAACCTGTGCCAAACGTGTGTTAATATTATTACACCAAGTATGAGTTTATTTACACTGGCATGGGATTTTCTTCTTGTTTCGTTACAATACCCATATTTTTTTATGTGTATACACAGCATTTTGGTGTGTATGTTTGGCACCTACCTTTATACCCTAAAGTAAAAATAGGACTCTCTTCACAGCTATAAGGTTCTTCCACATTTCTTCCCCACCAAACTACTATTGCAGAGTTCTGGGATGGGGAGCGAAGGGTTCTCGGCATTTTCTGTAAAAAAAAAAAAGCCCTTTCACTCCCAGCAGTCAGACCCTCTCATCCTGATCACCTTCAGACATAACAACATGGAAGCAGGTAGAAGAGGGTGACTTCAACCCTTTGACAATCGTTTAAGACATACGGCCTATTCTTTCAGCATTGGAGGCACCAGTTAAAAATTTCAGTTTGTGCTGTAAGAGCTGAGAGAGTATATAAGCTGTCAGGTGCTCAGTGCTGTTACTTAGCCACTACTGTTACCTGAAACTTTTTCCTCCCACCAGGGTCTCTATAACTGTACCCCATTTCTAAAGCTAGATTTATTCTGTTACAGTATGCGATCCAGTGATGGGTGACAAATGGAATGGAGAAGGCTCTATGGTTAGTATTTATCTGCTTGGATTCTCTGTATAGTGAATATTTGCTATGTAAAGAGGTGTAAAAATTTAGTGATTTTTAAATACCAAAACTAAGCTACTTTACTTAAGTGTGGCTTTGGATCCTGGCATCAAGTAAGTTTGTACTTTAATTTCCTTTATTTGACGGAGCTTAGTATCTGGAAAGAATTATGGCCGCATGGCCCTGGAATTATTTCTGACTCTCTGCTGAGAGAACAGAACAGGTGGAATACAGACCCTGTCTGCAAGAAAATATCCCCCTGCTCCCTCTCCTTGTCTCACTGGAGTTCCCTCATCTTCTGTCAAGAGCTTTGTTTTGGCTGGTAGCCTGGCTGGCTTCGTCAGTGGTGGTGTGAATTGACATAGCACTTGAACCTAAATGAAGATGACTTATTTCATGTGAGATCCAACAGCTGTTAGGCATCGGGCTGTGATCAGTGACAGAAAGGTTCTGTGTGCCAATACCAGACTTGCACACTGACAAAGAAACATTTAGTTTTGATCAAAACTAGCAAATAATTTCAGTAAAAATACAATGTGGGAAGGCATCAGCAATAATATTTCATGTCTTCTTCCCCCTTAGCTAATCATGCACTATGAATTCCTCTTTGTCCTTGTACCTTTTTACAGTTTACCTCCTCATAAAACATCACATGAAGTAGTACTTAGTAATAAATTTGCCATTGCTTTTGTGTTCTATTATTTAATTTTATGTTCATTGCAATACTTCTTGTTCTTGGCTTTTTCTAACAAGGCAGTGATCTAGCTGCTGTAGAGCCACTTTGCAAAGTGGGAGAAGCCATAACCATGGGCCTACCCGTGTCTTTTGGGTGGAAGATAAGGTAGATGAAAGAGGAGGAGAATATGCAACTCACCAACTTATTCCTGCCATAAAAAGTAATAAAATCATTAGTTAAAATGCCTTGGTTTAGACGTGACCTAGTCTTGCACTTCTGTCTAAAGGCAGAGTCCCTGTGACATCATCACTTCACCATGGCTGCACGAGTGAGCTCAGTATCAGTATGATGGGTGTTCTGGTAGCCTATAGTGGTTAACACTGTGGCAGGGTTGTACCTCTTCCCTATACAATCAGAATGGGAGACGGTAACACATGGGCACATGTATACATGCACCTTGCCCTGTAGAATTTATGAGACTTAACAGAGAAAATAAGACATGGACAAAAGTGGGTATTAATCCTGATTTAGCAAACGGATTCTGCCAGAGAATACCAGCTACTAGTAAATGATGAACTTTTATTAAAGATTTTGTTAAAATGAGTTACAGAACAACTCAGGAAGGTGAGGTGAGGTGACCATCAAGATGAGGCTCGATGGGGCTTTGAGCAACCTGCTCTAGTGGGAGGTGTCCCTGCCCATGGCAAGGGGGTTGGAACT
>JAOXNO010000001.1:118014761-118034896 GCA_028565335.1 Limnodromus scolopaceus
TCTAAATGTATGTCACCTGCTTAGATAACCAATCTCCCTTTGCTGATGGGCCTTATTTAGCTCATGAAGATGGGATAGAGATGGAACAGACAGGCAGAAAGGGGAGCATTGGCCCTCATTACTTGAAGAGCTTTCTGCAGGCAGCGAAATACGCTAGGGCTTTGCTAGGCTTGAGTGCAACATGAGCAAAGTATTCTTTATGTCCTTATTGGAACTGCTTTATAGATTAAGTTGTACTGAACAAATTACAAACCTGATTCCAGTTCACACGTATTGATGTACAGCACATGCTAGAAATACTGCAGTGACAGAAGGAGGCAAAATAAAGCATCGCATGGATGTTACCTGTTCCTAAGCCCCACAATGCAACACAGTCAATGTGGACACTCAGTGCTGCAGCAAAGGGCTTCTGTACAGTTGGTACAACAACAAAGTAGTTTCATTTAGAAGTAGAAACATGAGAAAGGGTTCCCTGTGTTGGGACACTATATTTCCTCATGCTGTTGTGTCGCCTTGGCAAGAGAACCCAAAGAGAACCCTTAGCGAGGGAACCCAAAAGTTCCTCATCCAAGCACTACTTCATTTTAATGCTGCCAGTTTAGGCCTGTCTGTTTAGCAGGGCTTCCATCACCTCCAGTGAAACAAGGGCTGCTGGTTGTACCGTCACCAGCTGGAGGATGCACTGCCACTTCAGTTACTGCTGCGTAACAGTACGCGGGGAGCTGTCAGGTTACTCGGTGACAGCATGAATGGTAGTTGAGGGAAGGAGAGTTGCAAGTCCCACATCTCAGATGCTGCTGACAACATCTGATACCGTTTCTTCTCCTGCAGTATGTGCCCAAGGATCTCCTCCCAGTCTACAGGGACAAAGTTGTACCTGTTGCGGATATAATTACTCCCAACCAGTTTGAAGCTGAGTAAGTACTTACTTCCTTTTGCAGCCAAATAAAGTTGGGGATACAAGCAGGGTAGACTGATACCCATTCTTTTATTTGCCTCCTGCCTGTCCTGTCTACATAGCTGGGACTCTTTCATCAGGAGATTATCTGCTGTGATACATCACAGGCTGTCCCCCGAAGGGGAGGGAGCAGCTACATGGGAGGTGGAGAGAAGGCATTTGTGAGGGAATTAATTTTATGATACAGGGATCTCTACAGGAGGCAGGTTAGGACTGATGTGAGTCCGCTTCAGAAGCACTGTGTATGTGTGCAAATAACTTTTGAAGGCAGCGGTCTGGTACAGCAGACCACATAGCTATGAGCCATTTAGGCCAGTCCAAGCTTTCTTCCTTTCAAAGAGTAAACAAAGCAGTCATTGCCTGGAGAAATTACGCTCTTCTAAGATTTCTGTTTCATTCTCAGGTTACTCACGGGCAGGAAGATTCACACAGAAAAAGACGCTTTAGAGGTAAGTAGGCAAGGGGTGGGATGCGTAAGGTAGGATGTGATCCTGCCTGCAATCCTGCACTTCGCCATTTGTCTTCAACCTTGAAGTCACTTTGGCCTCTATCCTGTCTCTCCATTTATCATTAAAGCTTGTGCCCTCCGGGCACAAAACACTTCCTGCTCTAGTGTAAGGCTCTGAAGAAACTTCCCGAAAGAACTACAGATGAAGGCATTACAGTGGTAATGAGCAGAACTCTGTGAGCTTGCTTTCCAGCAGTGTCAGAAGGGTGGCAGCAGCACCCGTGGGGCAAGTAGCCACCGCACGCTGTCAGCGCTGTGGAGATGCACTGGTTGGGGTGGAAATCCCCGGGTGACCCTGGGCGTTAGAAACCTGCATGCCTGGCTCCCTCTGCTGCCCACGTGTGGGTCTTGCAATAGCAACGCGGAGCGCTGGGACAACCGTTTCGCATCCTCCCACAGACTGTTTGCAAGTGGGAGAGCTTCCGAGCAAACTCTTACAAGAATTGATTGAATGCTCTGAATCTCTTCTTGACAGTGTTTTCTGGTGCTCTGTTTCTCTTCCTTAAATTGACTTAAAGAGGAGGAGACCTGGGTTGCAAAAGGATAGATTGCATAGATGAGAAAGCAGACTGGGAGTGATGGCCTTCAGGTACTTCCTGCTGAAAGACAGAGGAATCCACAGCACTAATAGCAGCTGTCATCACCATACAGGGATGATAGATGGACCGAAAATATGCTGCATTGAGGTGTAAGGATTTACTCTTTTACATGAACTGGAGAAAACGAAAAGCTGCAGGGCTTGGTGATGAAGGAAAAATAGGAATATGGTTTTATTGTTGTTTTGAGAAGGGCTGAGCTCTTTGTTTTGTTGCCTAGTCAAGTGCTTTCATAATGGACTGATGTAATTTCTTCCAGTTTGGTTTTGAACTTCAAAGAAACACAAAATCTTTAAACAAACAGCAGCTGCAGTGGCACCCTGGAGAGTGGCTGGGGTCTGTCAGTGCAAATGTTTGTTGTTTGTTTTTTTTTCCTCCACCAATGTCATGAAATATGGCAGGAAGCAGTTCCAAATATCTCAGCTCTTTTAAATTCCCTCCCCACCCTGAGTTTTACATTACCCCACTGTGCTGGGCAAGGGTGATGAACTGTGCTTTATGCCATTAGCTGCTAACTATAACTCAATTCTTCTATTCTTATCCTCGCCAGTGCAACCAGTCTTGAGAAGAACACTGTTAGCTGAGCAACCATTAGTTTTAGGTTTGCATATTTCAGCTGGAAACATAAGTTGCATGTGCTAAACAATTTTACAAGTTAGTTTTCTGACAGTCTGATTCATGTGATAGCTCTTATTTGTGATGGGCTTTAAAAAAAATCTCTTGTAAAGAGATGGAATTATACTTAGGAATGGAAACATTTTTAAAAGAGTTGCTTGTAGGATATTATACTTTAATCTGTTTGTTGCCCCAGCTGCATGTCATATATAGGTCTATCCCTCTGAGCAATAATCCATGCTGGAATTTGTCCCCTTTGGAGGTGGTAGGATTTCTGTCATTGATTTCCATGGTGACATGCTTTCATTTCTTTAGCAAGAG
This sequence comes from Limnodromus scolopaceus, assembly GCA_028565335.1. Lineage (NCBI taxonomy): Eukaryota > Metazoa > Chordata > Aves > Charadriiformes > Scolopacidae > Limnodromus > Limnodromus scolopaceus. The sequence continues at coordinate 118,017,760 of JAOXNO010000001.1, forward strand.
TAGTGACAATAGTATAGTCTTCTAACAAACAAATAAATATGACATAATACTAATGTACAAGGGGTTAAGTCCTACAACTGGAAATACTGGTGATTAGGTTCTTGGTAAATTGTGACTGATAAATGAAATTGAATTTAATGTTACTTCAAAGTTTGATTATGCCAGCATATGCTGGTGGATTTTCTGCTTCTTTAAAACCCAACCGATGTCTGTGCAAAGAGGTCTGACAGTTGAAGAAACTCAGAGGCTTAGGCAAGAAAGAAAAGCAATAGAGAATTTTAAAATGGCAGAAATAAATCCTTATCATTCAGCTGCTCATGAGTCATAGCTAGCCTGAGAGGATTTTTGGTTAAACTCTTCTGGGAGAATTAATATTTTTTTATGTGTTATATGCTAAACTCATTATTGAAGTCATTCTTTCTTCTGTGAAATCAAAATCATTTCTGTAGCAATCAATTGTAATGTCAGAAGTAGAGTATTAATGAGTTTGTGAGGAACACACAGGGTGGAAATACACCTGCAAAGGTACATAATTGACAAGTGTAATTTGGGGTTTGAAACAGAATGAGAAGATTGAGACAGACACACTCGTACCTCTGATTTAGCTCTTTAACACTTCATTTTTGTGAACTCTTAAAGTAGTAGCTAAATAAGACTTCATAACCAGGAGTTACCGGCTTTCTATCAAGTGTTTCAAGACACTAGCTCAGGTGCACGTGTCTGTATATTTGTTTTCTTATTCTTTTGACAATATGTTCTGAAAACATGATGCAGACAAAAATTCTGATTACACCTGAAATGGAATACTCTTTTCAGAGGAGCATCCAAAGACAGTACAGGGATGCTTGTATATTTTAGTAAGTGTGTACATTTAAATACGGATATTTTGATTCCCCTATTTCAGATTAATTCCCCTAATTGAAGTTAATTATTTGAGTAGAAACTCTTTTTCTCTTTACAAAAGATGCCAAAATTAGGTGCTATGAATGATGCAAGGTTTAATCAACACACATTGCAGTCACTGATTCCTGCCTTTTTGCACATGAAAAGGTAATGGATATGCTCCATGCCATGGGACCAGAGACTGTGGTGATCACAAGCTCAGATCTACAGGCACCTCTAGGAAATGACTACCTAATTGCTCTGGGAAGCCACAGAAAAAGTAAGTCATGGACTCTTTTATTAAACTCTGCTTTCTTTTAAACTGGTCTGTGCTTTCAGTTACTTTTTTTAAGAAGTGGTTTCATCAGACCCGTCTGTAGTGTGTGAAAGAAGCTTAGATCCCTAAGTGAACTTCTCCTACAGTAATGCTAGAGAGCAGTAAGAATGGGGCTGCTCCGTGAGGGAAGACAAGTTGGGAGCTGTGTGTGATCATAGCACAGGCAGAGAGCGATGCCCTCACCAACAGGGCACAGGTCCACAGTGTCTGAATAAGGTGAGCAGAACAGGGGTGAGGATGGCAGGCAGGTCCCATTGACAGTCCAATGATCATCACAGAAGGGTTTGACAAGCCAGGTCCAAGATTCCAGATCTGGAAAATCCAATCAGTAATTCAGGACAGCAGGGCTGCACGCAGGTACACCTGCAACATAGCTCAGGCAAAGATGCTTGCGCTCGGGCCTGAGCTTCTGTGCCACTGCTGGGCAAGTGGGCAGAAGGTGCAGGGGTGGAGGATGTCCTCAATGAGGTTGACCGGGGCTGTTAAAGCACCTAGTAGTGGTCCTGACAAGTAGTAGTGGTATAAAATAGGAACTTTGAGTGTTTTGAATACTTTTATGCAAAGTTACACTGTCCTGGTAGCAGATTGTTCTTCTCCTGATAGGCTTTAATATGTCCATCTGCTGCTTCTTCATATCCCCTTCTATACGGTCACCAAGATTGACTGTGTGTCTGGACTGTTGCAAGATGTTTTTACCTTAGAAGGACACATATATGTGGGGTAGTACATGATCTCGTTTTCTTGTTCATTTAAGGCATCTAAATGTGGGCACAACATTCTGGACTACTGAGAGGTGAAAACAGTCTTAAAAGAGATTCCACTAAGAGTCAGTGGGTCTTAGCACTCAGTACAGGCCAGGTCTGGAATAAGTCTGGTCATTCCAATGGTGGTTACAGCAGAGTAATATGTATATATATATATACAGCTGCTCTTGTGCCTTCATGCAACCCAGAGCTACTCTAGATCATGGTTTGGGATGCCCCATCTGAGACTCGGCAGCCTCCATAAGTAGGCAATTTCCTGAGCAAGCTGCTGCTGCTTTCCCAGTGAAAATAGGTGGTGCTCAATCCTTCATGAAAATGCTCCCTCTTAAGGGAGGTATCTACAGTGTATGTTGTAAATGCTGTCCCAACTTGGCAAAGTTTTGAATGGTTGCACCTTTTAAAAGAGCTGGTACGTTTACAATACTCCTTAGCATCTTTATGTTCCAAACAGCAAAGGAATTCAAATCTGGTGATCACTTTTAAATTATAGTAAATGCAATTGTATTAATTGCTGGATCTGTTATTTAACCGTCTGTCTGTGTTGTAGCTAAAGCAGATGGTACCAAGATGACACAAAGAATTCGAGTGGAGTCTCCTAAAGTGGATGCTGTCTTTGTTGGAACAGGAGACTTGTTTGCTGCTATGCTTTTGGCATGGACACATAAGCATCCAAACAATTTGAAGGTATGGGAGAAATTACTTGTCTCTCTGCAAGTTTAGACTATGGTTTTTTTTTTTTTAATTATTTTCCATTTATGACATTATTTAAAGACTCTCTTCTGCTTTGGCTTTTTTTCCTCACCTCAGAGGAAAAAAAAGCATAATTTCCCTTTAGCTGAAATGTTTTAGCTTGTACAAGTTTGGACGGTCACATTTCAGTTACACAGATTTTGTGATTTTGCCAAATAAGGTGTTCTTTTCTCGAGAGAGAGAGAGATACTGCATGCATGTTGGAATTATGGTTTTTTTTTTAGCCTAACTTCATAATAAGCACTGAAAATCATTTATCAGATCTATTTTGGTTGTTTTTTCTTCCCTTAAGCAAATAGAGTCCTCAATATGGGTATATGGTTTATAATACCTGTTTGGGGAGAATTAAGAGAGTCTATTTTTTTTTTCCCCAAACTCTACATTACATAGTTGTCACCCAGTTTGTGTCTTGTCAGTCACGTTTGCCTCTTAATAGCAGTGGTCTTGAAATAATAATATCAAACTAGGCAGCTGAAATGTTACTGAAACCTGAATATACTATGTTAATGCAGGTGGCATGTGAAAAGACTGTGTCAGCCATGCAACATGTTCTGCAAAGGACCATCAAGAGTGCAAAAGGTAATTAGTTCAGACCTTGTTCCCTTGTTCTGTCTGGATTTGCGTCAGAAAAAACATTCAAAGAGCTTTTTGGGTTTCCTGACAAAAGGCAGTCCTCAGTGCAGAAGCAGCCAGAGAACTTACAGAATGAGAGCTTGGTAGTCTTGGCAGTGCGTGTTCCTAACTGTGTCCTCCAAGCCTATTTTTGACAACACCCGACTGAAGATGTCACTGTTCAGCTTGTAGTGGGACTGCAGTCACGCTGACTGTGCTTGATTGCTTTGCAAAACAGTGGTGGAGGAACTTGAGGAAATACTGAGTTTGACGTGCAAGAGAGCTTCTGGTTTAAGCGTAGCTCACTCACTTTCCCTTTGAGTGTGCGTGTTTAGTACTGAGAGGGGTTTATCAACTAATAATAAACTGTCTGCTGTGTTGGCCATATGAGGAGTGATTTTGTTTCAGCTTCTTTCCCTCTGGAGTTCCCGTGTCTTTCAGTTCCTAAGGAGATGCATATGGGATCTATAGGTTCTTGGAACACGTTTGCATCACTTTCTAAATAACAGCAGAACTGTGTTTCCTTCCTGAAGAGAGGTGCAGAACAGGGGTAGGATAGGAAATCACAGCACTGACCTGGATCTTCCCCTTTGGAAGCCTTTAACAGGGGGTAGCAAGGGAGACTGGGGAGGAGAGGAGGGTTAAAAAAAATAGTGGGATAACAGAACAATATAACTTGGTTTTTTATATACTGCTGTTTTTAATGACATTGTGATGTCATCTTTTTAGCACAAGCTGGAGAAGGAAACAAACCAAATTCAGCCCAGCTGGAACTGAGAATGGTCCAAAGCAAAAAGGACATAGAAAACCCAGAGATCATAGTGAAAGCCACCGTGTTATAAAGGCTGTACGTCTCCAATAACGCACAATGTATTGATGTCCTCATTTCTTTCCTGTAAATTGTAATATTTGCCTTAGATCTGTGACAGAAACCTGACTTTCATGAAATAGTGCCCAGCATAGGCAGATATCCACTCTCAAACATATGTGCTGGCCTTGCTCAGTTTTAAAAACGAAATGGTTAGTGTGCATTGAAGCATATTACTAGGTATCAAAATGGCTGTCAAATTCACTTAATCTGTGTGATTACCCAGGGCAAGAGAGTACAATGTTCCTGCCTTGCCAAAGACTTTAGATGTGAATTTGCTTATGGAATGCTTGACTGACTGGAAAATATATTTCAAGATGGCATCTAGTGCCAATGGAGCTGGCTCCATGCTCCCTTTTTCTGGAGGTATCTGGTTACCTGCTCTGGTATTCAGTATCTCAGCTGCTATGAAACTAAGCAGGGTTAAAACTACACACAAAGCTCTGGTTGTGTGTAGGAGTACTTTGAAGATGTTTGGCATTTAAGTACTCTGAAGTGACCTTGAGGTGTCATTCATGTTACTGATAACTGCTCCTGTTTCTTGTCTGTGAACAGTTGCACCGTTTTGGTTTCTGCAGGTACTGGCTGCTTATTTCTAATGTCTGTGGGTGCCCACGTGATTTTTTTTTTTTTTTTAATTTTTTCCCAAAAGCTGCTCCAGAAACATCTTCATTAATATCTTTTTTTCAGTAGCATTGATTAGAAGTTTGTAGTTCTACCTCTGAGGCCAGGTTTGATTCTTTGTTTAGTTTCTAACTAAGGACAAAAGAGAAAGCAGCTCTTACCCTGAAAGCTGGCTACACTAGTTTTGTTCTTCATGGGTGGATGTATCTACAATTAGCAATAGTGAACACAGTTGGCAGCTTATCAATGAAGCAATGTGGTAAAAGTCATATTTTTGGTTTAGTAAGTTACATATGTTTACCCAATGTAGTGAAACACACAAAATTAATTTGTTCATAATTTAAGTCTCTGCAGCCTACACTGATTAGAGATGACAGGAACACATTATTTTTACTGCACCTTTATTTCAAAATTCTGCTTCATAAGGCTTTAAAATGGGATTCTTAATTTCAGCATCATATACATCACAGCCACATGCTATACCAGTAGGGCAGATATACAGTAGTGCAAGTTGTCAGTACCTGTCAGTATGATTTCTGTATGGGACTGAGATTCTTGCTTCTCCCAAGATGAGATCTAATGTGTTGTTAAATCCACATTCAGTTGATAAGCTTTATTTGTCTGAGACTGTGTAGGGAGATTAAAATTGCATTTCTGTTTGCAGTGTCATGAAGCAAATTTGCATTAGAGGAAAGGGCTAAATTTTTCTTGATCACCTGAGTATGTTCAGGAAGCTCACTCTTGGGTATCTCCCAGCTACCTTTCCCGCATCTTCCTCGTCACACCTGCCTAACTGATCAGGTCACTTGCATAGCTTGGGAGTCCCCAGAAGAGGTGGTTTGGAGATTGCTTTAGCCGCTGAAGTCTTCACTTCACAATCCACCATTTTTGTGGATTTTCTGCTATTGTAAAAGTTAATTGGTTTCACCTAGCAGAAGATTAATTTATCCTTAAAGTGAATTTTTAGCTGAATATATTTTTTCATAGAGTAAGATTTCATAATTAATATATTTCTGAAATCCCTCATTTTCAGTGTCTCTGAAACAAATGAAATGTCAGAGATGAACAGATTTTGCAGTAAATGTAGAGGCAAACTTCAGGCTTTCACTCTCAACAAGTAATAATTTATTTCCTTTCATGCATTTGGCATTAAAAATGAAAAAAAAAATGCATATGACTTGAAAACTTCAAGGGGAAAAACCCCCCAGAAATGCCCTAGAAAATGTGACTCTTCTGCCACAGTTTCTAGTAACCACTGCCATGAAATAACTTGCTAGCAATAATAATTTTGGTGATGTGAATATTTGCTAAAATTAGCAGTCAGTAACAGAGATGAGCTCATTGCTGATATCCAACATGTAAAAAGACGTGAACTATCTTAACAGTGTCTATAAATACCTGATGCGAAGCAGTGAAGAAGAAGAAACCAGGCTCATCTCCGTGGTGCCCAATGAAGGGATAAAAGACAAGGGGTGCAAACTAAAATACAAGAAATTCCATTTAAACATTAAAAATACATAATTCACTGTGAGGGTGAGCGAACACTGGCACAGGTTACCCAGAGAGGTTGTGGAGTCTCCATCCTTGGAGATACTCAAAACCTGACCAAAACATGGCCCTGAACAACCTGCTGTACGTGACCCTGCTTGCACCGTGACGTTGGACTAGATGATCTCCAGAGGTCCCTTCCAGCCTCAGCCATTCTGTGATGCTATGAAGTACAACAAATTGCCTTTCTATGCAGCTCTGTATTTTTAAATTAATGCAAATATATGTGGGTTTTTTTTTTTCTTCCTGAGACACAAACTTCTGGATAGGCTAGGAAATAGCTCAATATTAATAATTTGCCCCCTTTTTAGATAAGCTGCTTGTTGCTTGGGCAGTTGTGCCAGGAATACAATTGCCTTCTTTCAGATAGTTGCTTTCAGCAAAGATGTTTAAATACTGTAGCTGGTGATGCATTTCAACAGTTGAACACAAAAGGATTTAAACTGTTTCTAGCATCAATTAAAGAAGTCTTGCATGCCATATTCCAAACATAACTGTAAGTTTATTTATCTTTTAAAATCAGACTATTTCACATGGAACCATATAATCCCTACCATCCCCTTGGGAAGAAGGGATCAACATACTGAACTTCCCTGCCTTTACATATCATGGTTGACTTTGCAGCATTATGCCTGACACCCTCACCCAGCTGTATCCAGTTTTGCAGCTTCTATGGGTCACATACAAAAATCTTCAGAGGGCGAAGCTTTGAGACTCTACCGTGTCCTTCATATTGCCAAGAATTAGATGAATCCCAGGAGCAGTTCACATGCAGTAAATGACACTTGATTTCCACAGTCCCAGGGCTCCAGCACAGATCTCTGCTGGGTCTGGAAGTGGCTCCTGGTGCACTGTCTCCTATAGCCAGGGCTGTGGGTTGCCCAGCACCCTGCACCAGCAGTGGCTTCATTGCCAGTCATATAACACGGCCTCAACAGCCTGGCTGGGGATCTGTGGTGGCCGTCCCTGTACTAGTGCAGTGCAAAATTGAGGTTCTTTTTCAGTTCTTCACATCAGGGGATGAACAGGAGAGAAAAAGTCAGAATTGGCCTTTTAATTTTTTTTTAAAATCAGGAATAAGTGTGCACCATCAAAATTTGTTGTTGAAGAAACCCGACCTGTTTTAAGCCTGTACTGCAGAAAAGCCCTTTTAGTAAGTGTGACAGCACAAATTTTTTTGCCACTAAAAAAAATTTCACAAGGTAATTGAGAGAAAGGGCTGTTTTCCTCTGAAATAAAGAAGCTTGGCATTTAGAAAACTTAAAGCTACCTTGCAAACAAGGTTTTATTTGAAAACAATAATGAACTGTGATCTTGCTATAAAAGAGAAAATGATATGTTTATTGGAGCAGCTTATGCCCATCAGGTGTGATCTTTTCTCACTGTTTCAAAGAATGGATCAGTTCAGTAATTCACACCTTCCTTAGTCTGTGACATATCCACGTTTTAAAAAAAATATAAAAATACTAATGTGCTCAGTTTGCAAAAGTTGATATTTTGCAGTAGCTGAATTCTGTAGCAATGGGCTGCTTCTGCTTCTGTCCCTGGGAGTTGCTCGTGTATTATCTGTTTTAAACTCCCACTGACCTGATGTAAATTAGGTCAGGTTTATGTCTTCAGTGAAGAATTGGGCTTAATATCTCTGGCCAGGAACAAACATCAGAAATTATCTGTAAATATATTCTGTAGCTAACGTTTTGTAGTCACAACAGGCTAACAGGCATTTTTAAATGTCAAGGTATGCATACTTGGATGCATTTTTATTTGTTCAGAGTTACACAGCGCTTGTTCATAATGTTTGCAGAACAAAATTCAAAGATTCAGCACAGTCCTGTCCAATCTTTTATTCCCTCCTCTCCTCCTGCATATGACATCTGTATCTCTCCCAGAGTTGCTACTGTCTTTCTGGTGCAGCTGGGAAGTATTTCAGTATTAGACAGCTGCCCACTACCTATTTATTTAAGGGCTTGGAGGAGACTTAGGGTTATCTGATCCACTTGCGGATCTTTAGGAAAAGAAAAATGGTTAGCCTAAATTAGTTTAGATCCCAGTAGATGACAGAAGATCAAGCACTTTAGCCCGGAGAGTGGAGTCGATAACTTAATGGATAATCTTCCATGACCGTCCTAACAGCATGAAAAGCGTCTGCAACCCAGTCCGGCATCCCCCAGTTAGGGACTGCGGACTTCACTGCTGTGTGCCGGTGAAGTTCACAGCAGATGATGCTTCTAATGCTGATGTACGTGTACGCATGGGAGCGGTGAACGCTTTGTGGTGTTTGTGCCCAGTCGACTTCCCCAGCGTTCTTTTCTTTTCGCTTAGTGGAAGTAATTTGTGTTAGATCCCTGTTTTCTGGAATGAACTTGGCAGTGTATGTGGTCAGCCATTTTGATTACTGCAGGCGCACTCATTTATGGAGCCATCGTGCAGGAGACACCAGAAGTTGTTTACAAACGATCTACTCTGTTCTGGGCCTGGATTAGTCTCTACATGCTTAAAATTCCCAGGTACCTCTTTGGGACACGTGCGTAAAGACATTGTGCTAAAATCAATGCTATTCACACTCAATATACAACATTTAAGAAATCTGCAATATTAATTGTTAACGTTAATGTTTGTTTGCTGATTTTTATCATGTGGAAGAAATCTATAATCAATGTGTTACCCAAAACAATCGGAGGACCAAGGGTTTCCAGCTACTCATACTGCCTTTTTGAGTATCTTAACTGTGTCTTGATTGGATGGTGTTAATTTGTTGTCTGAGACTTTTATGGTGATTGTATTGATTTATTTTATTTTCAAATATGTGGCAAGGAAGATTGTAATAAAAGTATCTACATTTAATATACCATGCACACACAGATTGTTAGATCCTATTTTTGAATATGCTAATCATTTCAGAATTAAAGAGAACAAGGAGAGTTTGATAGTCTTGCTGAATAAGGTGGATGTAATTAAACGTTTCCTTAGCTATATCCTTAGTAGAGAGAAAGGGAAGTTAATGGAAGAGCACACATTTGTGTGGTCACCATCTCAGTGTAAGACAGTAGGCATGTGGACGTGAGTAACATCCTTATTGTCTTATATTTTTGTTTTAAAAAAAAAAAAAGTTTCATGGGAAGACAACTGCTGTCATTCTGCACCAGTGTGCTTGTATGCCTCTTACTTGTATGTGTAGGACCTCTCTGTCTTGTGCTCTTTATTCCTGCATACATGGTGAGAAGAGGAGCTTGGAATAAGAACCGCGACTCATTTTGAGGTCTCTTTCTTGTGCAGCGTTTAGCTGCCCTCCCCTTCACAGAGCAGCTTTTATCTTACTGCGCAGGTTGGAGCATACAAGACTATGCAGTATGAACCAGTTGTTCCTGCATCTCGGAACAAGTGCTTCTGCGAGCGCTCTGCAGCATCTCTGCTATGGCAGTGTGGAAGAGGAAGAGAGCAGGTATTCAGTTTAATGAGAGCACTGGTTATTGGAGAAGGTGCTATGTCATTATGCTCGTGCCCACCGGAGAAGTTTGGCTTATATTTTATACTAAGGAAAACCACCTCTTCTGAGTAAAGGCCCTTCCCTATTTAAAGAGTACTTTTAGAAGCTGAGATGTAAGCGTTACAAATTTTGACCACTCTGAAGCCAAAATATTTCTTGATAAATGGAAACACAACCCCTTCTTTTACATCCCATTGCAGCCATACTGGTTCATGGACTAGGCCTTCAACTCCCATTAGAATCACAGGATAGGATTATTCTGAGAGCTTTTCTTCGTGAAAGACATTTGCTTCTGGTAAGTGAGAGCCTATTGCTGAAGTTTTTTGTAGCTTTCTAAAACACCTCCATTGGAGACACACATCAACCATGGAAACTAAGCTTTGAGATGCTCAATCACAGCGCCGAAAATAGCTCTTCTCTTTTAAATAAACAAGTAAAACAGCCAGTTTATACGTGCATGCAGGAGCAGATCTGAGGTATATCCACAAAGTTCAATCAGAAACTGGAGGAGTGTGCCCTAAGTGCCCGGCAAAGGGTGTTGAATGTGGAACACAAGGGAGCTGCTATTGTCAGCACACTTTTTCAGGAAAGCCCAAACTAGTTCTCACGTTTTCCAGAAGGGAAGAATGCGGTTTTGCTTTCAGCAGTCCAGGAAAACTCCCATCTGTGTCCCCAGGAAACCAGTGCCAGGTGACAGCCCCAGCCCCACCAGCCACCAGTTTGGTCCTTTTACTGCTCCGGCAGCAATGGCCCTCAAGGCAAATGGGATGCTCCCAAGTGTGGTCCTAAGTAAGCAGGCGTTCCTGACTTAGTGCCTCCACAGTGCAAGTAACAGGAATAAATCCACCATTTGCAGAGCAGTGAATAAGGCAGCACACGATTCAGACAGAGAAAACCAGCAATATGAGAAGGCTGTGCCATATGTTACCGCTGAACTCCCATGTACTCCTTACCTATTGCCCTTGTGGTTGCATTGCTGTTTAGGAAAAAAAAAAAAAATCTGTGTGTAGAAGAGTGTAATATGTGTACTCTTGTGTGTGCGTGTATGTATGTTGAAGCTTTATTTGCAATGTGGTGGGGGTGGGGAAACAGAATTTGGGGGCTGGCTGCGTAGGCCTTCGGGATGTGAGCGGAAGGTCTTAAAGAATTCTATTTTTATAGATTGTGCTGAAGCTTTGGGTCCCAGCCACACATAGCCTTTTCTTCCAGAAAAGTCAAATGGCTTGGCGAGAGAGTCAGGTGGCTGTAATATAGTAGGGATAGTACAACCCCACCAGCCCTGGACAAACTGAATAACTTAATAAAAAGATGCCTTTTTAAGTAATATTTTTTTAGTGCTGAATTGTTAAACAAAGAAATATTTATGAGCAAACTTTCTATGTACTTCAAGTTTGTGTGGTGCTTTGTACTGACTAGGTGGACCTGTTCTATGTTTACACATCTTAATGATTGTCCTCGAGGCGTATGTAGTAATTCAATGACTTTTATGCCCGAAAAACAATGAAGTTCTGTGTAATAGCAAATTATTTGATTTCTAATGAAATTGTAGGCTTTTGTAGTGTTTGTGTATTTTTCTGGTTGGCGGTTACGAGTTGTATTCTTCCTGCAGTAAAGGCTTGTACGCTTGATTGTAGAGAGAGGCAATAGGATGGTAGATACCATTGTTTAAAAAGAAAACCCTAAATATTGCTACCTTATCCATTATAGAATCAGGTGAGTTGTGGCAGAAGCCTGAAATTTAGATTTTGCATTAGCGTAAAATATCAAATATATTTAGGGCCGGTTAAAACTAGGTGAGGGATTGGTTTATTTAATTAAATAAGACGGAGGGATCTTACAAGTGCATAGTAGCAATATATAAACAGAGAAGCGGAGTCACTGGGACAAAACTAGGTCATTCACGTTTTATGAACCTGGCCGAGCTAACTTCATAGCTTGTGCTGAATGGGTGCAACAGGTAGGTGACTGGGTTCAATGGGAGAAAGGAAAGATTTTTTTTTTCCCCCCTTGTAGTTTGTCAGTTGTAATAATGTGGAGAATTTTAATAGGGTGATCTGAATTTAAATTCATAAATATATTAGCTTTGGGAAGAGTTGAGTTACCAACAAAATCCCATTCAGTCAGAAGGCAAGCTGTTAGCACGCTTGAAAATCAGAGCATGATTTTTTTGTCTTGTTATGCTTGCTTGAGTCTTTGTTTCTTGTGGCTCAGAGACCGGGGCTAAAGCTCAACCATCCATATATTTTTTTTTTTGGTCATCATTTAGGGGGTCTCTAGAAAATGCAAGGGTCTGCACCATAAATCAGTTTGTGGAGTATGGCCCTCTGCTGAATGTTGTGCTCCTGCCTCAACGGGTGGTGGTCTGGAAAAACTGAGCATCATTTATTATGTCTCTTTTAAGAAGCATGGCAGCATCCTCACCACACGCTCCTGGATAAATCACTACTTGCAAGAACTAGAGGAGAATTTACCAGGAGTTTTTCCTCTCAAGAGTTCCTGAGTTTTGGATATGTTAAAAGAGAAGTACTTCTGTTTTGCTGAGTTAGCAGGAAAAATATCACCGAGAGTAATAATGCATTGTCAAGGAGAGAGGCTGCAGAAGGGATCAGCTCCGTTTTGCACGCTTGGCTGTGCCTGGCTTCTCCTCCCCTGGGAGTCTGTGGGTGCAACGCAGCCCTGGTGGTGGCAGAGCGGCTGGTTTGCCTGCACCCTCCCGCGGGGGAAATGCGGAGGAGTTGCTCTGAGCCAGTGGGAGGTGAGGGCTGTGTGAAGTTGTTGGGCTGCTCCTTTTGAAGTGCTGCACCAAAGCTCTGGTTTAGCACGACTCTGCGCTTTAAAGCGCGCGATGAACAGCACGCTGCCGTTCTGGCTGGGGTGGAAGGCAGCAAGGGGATTCATTCTCATCCCTGTTTTAGGAACCTAATTTAGCCGTGTAATTTCCCTAGGCTTCATCTGTCGGCCACGGAGAATAAGAGGCTCTAAAAGTGAATTGTTCAGATGATTTAGGCTAGGCTTTTGTTCTTTGGAAAAAGAAGGTAGAGAATTATCAGCTGCTATAATAGATCCAACTTGTCCAGCTCAGCAACACCATAAAACTGTGCCCTAAACCTTCCTCTCCCATCACTTGTGCTGGCCCTGGTACTTCCCTCTCCCCATAACGAGTGAAGTGAAGGAGCTAAAACCAGCGGGGAATTTATCCAGCCAAAACCCCTGACGTTTTCATCTCCTCTAGTTCCCTTAGCCTTCTCGTCCTGGGAACGGATGAGTGCTGGCGCCGCTGCTAGGGAGGGCTTGGGAAGATGCAGCTGGACAAAATGGGGGAGAATGGGATTGCCTCCCTTCCTGGCAGCGAGGTGCTGCGTAAGGAGAACCTAATTGTAAAGCAGGAGCATTAGTGGTAAAGAAGTCAGCTGAGCACTTGAAAGAAGAGCAGATCTAGTCGTTCGAGTTTGGTGTTCTCAATCTGGCCCCATCCCCTGTATCGCAAAAACATTATAGAAAGATTTTGTGTGGCTGTTCTCGGTGATCTATGCGATGCTTGTGCCTGACAGAGTAGAAAATAGCATAGAGTAAAGCAATTCTCTAACTAGGGAACACAGTAGGAAGATGCAGGGGGAGAAAGTTTCCAGTCCGCTCTCACAGCACTTGCATGGTGTTGGAGTTGTCCAGGTCTGGCTCTATTCCTTCCTCTCCCCTTTAAGTAAGGAAGAAATCCCATAAATAAGTAAGTAAATAAATAAGGGAAGCTACATGGGAATTTAAGAGGCTTTAGTATTCGTTTTTGCCTATAGATTTTTAAATCTTACCACACCAAAGGTCTCTAGTTCACAAGGGATTTTCAGAAGGTGCCTTGCCGAGCGGTGTGATGCAGCCCGTTGCAGCTGGCTCGGAGCACGGCACGCTTCGTGTGATACGTTTGTCATAGGCCTGCGACAAAGGGCGTCGGGATACCCCCCCGGCAGACAGGTACTCCTGTCCCGCGGCCTGCAATCAGCACAGGTATTCACGTGCCCAATACGCGCTACGTGTGAATACGTGCCTTGTTCGGGAAGAAAACTGCAGGGCTTGTTGCTGGAGATGTGATGACGGAAAGAAACGCTGGAGAATTTAGCACCCTCCAGTGATCTTGTCACTTGCTGGTAGAGATTGTTAGTGCAATGTATCCCTTCCAGTTTTGTTTTCTTTCTGGAGGATGGGAGGGTGGCGGCGTATATGCCGTTTTAATATGCTTTTAGCTGGCTGCATGGGAAACACAGATCAAGATTGTTAAACATGGAGGGGAGGGATAGCTGTGAATTTGCCTCAGGTCTAAGTGAGTAGAGAAAATCTGATATTTGTCTCCAATGCAAAAAAAAAAAAATCAATATTGACCAAATGAGTGCCATATCTTCAATGGGGAGTAGTGTCTGGAAGAGGCCAATATTTAGGGTTTTTGCCCAAAGCACATTTAGTCCTGCTCTACTGTTTAGTGAAAACGCCCAGTGCAGATGCCACCAGAGCCTCATCTCGTGGAGTAACGCTGTAATAAAGAGTGTGGTTTTCTTGTGAAAGTCTTAACCTCTTCTAATGAAAATAACACACAACTCAGTATTTTCATGGTGTGTAAGTGAAATGTAATTTTTTTTTTTTCAATAAAATACATTTCCTTTCCTAAATTTGTTTGGTTGTGGTTTTTTTCTTGTTTTCCCCTTGGTGATGTTTCTCTTTCCCCAGTTAAGTGGTGGTGTCCAGCTCTACTGGAGATGATAACCGCGGGATTCGTGTGGTGGTATTTGCCCCCCTCTCACAAATGCCTCCGGTGAGTTACCCGGGGCTCAGCCTTGTGCTCATCCTGCTGCCTCTTGCCTCTTCTCTGCTTGCCTTCCACCTCCGGGAGCTGCAGGACGGGGCAGTGGCTGCTACAGCTGCCTGGAGCCTTCCTCCTGGGAATCTCATGGAATCACGGAATTGTCAGAGTTGGAAGGGACCTCTAGAGATCATCTAGTCCAACTCCCCTGCCAAAGCAGGGTTGCCCAGAGCACATCACTCAGGACTGCATCAAGGCAGGTCTTGAAAATCTCCAGAGAAGGGGATTCCACAACCTCCCTGGGCAGCCTCTTCCAGGGCTCTGTCACCCTCACCGTAAAGAAGATTTTCCTCATATTTGAATGGAACTTGCTACGTTCCAGCTTCTGCCCTTATCTTGTACAAGGAAATCTCCCTCCCCACTGCAGTGCCTTGCCATTAACTGCAACTGTCCCCCATTTCCCGTGGCTCTGGGTAATTTCAAATTAGTCTTGTGAAGAATACCTAAAACTCAGAAGGAAAGTATTTAATCCTCCTTCTGCTGGGACATTTCAAAACCTCACCATGAGGAATAAGGTTAGGAAAAAAACACGCTGGATTCCTCCGGGGGTTTGAGGTATTAAATAGCCTCTGTTTGCAGTTATTGAGGTTTCACTGGTTGTAAATTACGTGGTAAGAACGGGCAGTAAATCCCAGGCCAGAGTCAGAAGGGGGACTACACTGCTGGCTGCAGCTGGGTTAGGTCTCCTGAATGGTCTCCTGATGGCAGGCCAAGAGGAAAGGTATCACAATAGCTGCACGCCTTCCTGATCCAATTTTATTTACATGGCTAATTCAGACACTTTGTGAATGCTAATCCCAGATGTAGGTGCACTCTTGAATGATCAAGATGTCTCCCTGCTATTGATCTGACTATATCCATCGTCATGGGAGAGAACAAAATATTAGAATAGAGTATTTCATTTGGACCTACAAGGATCATCTAGTCCAACTGCCTGACCAATTCAGGCTGACCAAGTTAAAACATGTTAAGAGCATTGTCCAAATGTCTCTTAAATGCTGACAGGCTTGGAGCATCAACCACCTCTCTAGGAAGCCTCTTCTGGTGTTGGAACACCCTCTCAGTAAAGAAATGCTTCCTAACGTCCAGTGTAAATGTCCCCTGACTGATGCAGCTTTGGACCGTTCCCACATGTCCTATCACTGGATACCAGGGAGAAGAGCTCAGCACTTCCCTCTCCACTTCCCCTCCTCAGGAAGCTGTAGAGAGAAATTAAGTGGCCCCTCAGCCCCCTTTTCTCCAAGCCAGGCAAGTTCAAAGTCCTCCGCTGCTCCTCACAGGACATGCCTTCCAGCCCTTTCACCATTTTTGTCCTCCTCTGGATGTTTTCAAGGACCTTCACATCCCTTTTAAATGGTGGGGCCCAGAACTGCACACAGTACTCCAGGTGAGCTTGCACCAACGCTGAATGCAGCGGGATGGTCACCTCTTTTGTCCGGCTGGTGATGCTGGGTTTGATGCACCCCAGGATGCGGTTTGCCCTCATGGCTGCAGGGCTCAGTGGTGGCTCCTGTTGAGCCTGCTTCCCACCACCTCCCCCAGATCCCTTTCTGCAGGGCTGCTCGCCAGCCACTCCTCTCCCCATCCACACTCGTGCCCAGCGTTACTGCGTCCCAGGTTCTGGCACTAGTCTTGTTATATTTCATGGCACTGCTAATTGCCCCATTCTCCAGTCTATCCAGATCCCTCTTGTCCCTCAAGAGACACAACAGCACCTCTCAGGTCAGTATCATCACCACCACCACCTGGGTGGCTGCCTGGCAGCCTCTAGCATCCACTCACCACCACACCCTACGTCTGCTGCTGTGATACACGGGCAAGTCCCTCCAGCCAGGGTCCCTGCAAGGCACTGGCTGCTCCCTGGCAGCTCCAGTGCAATTATGGCAAAGCAACCAGAGGAGCTGCTGCCTGGGGCTGAGCTGGATATGGCCCCATAGAGGGGAAAGAGGGAGGGCAGGAGGTGTCCCAGGGATGGTGGGAGCCTCCCGCCCTCTCCTTTCTCTCCCCACGAACCCCCATCCCACATGGTGGTCGCTGGGCCTGCAGAACCTGGTCTCTCCAGTCCATGGCCTGTTCTTGAAGGGGTCAAGCAGGCACCCTCAAGAAGAAGCTGCAGAATTCTGTCTGCCTGCCCTGGGGACACGCTTTTCATTCCCCTGGATCATTGGAGCTTGGAGGGCAGAGTCCTGCCACAGCAGGAGGGTTGTGAGAGGAGGGAAGGAGGTGGCTTGCAGGGCTCCTAAGGAGCAAAGCTGTGAGGGAGGCAGGAGAAGAACTTGCTCTGCTCTGTCGCTGCCAAAGGCTCCTCTGCTGCTGCTGCTGCTGGATCTTTAAAGGGAGCAGGGACTGGGAGCCCGACCACAGGACTCAGCCAGGTTGTTCCTGGCATGAATCTTCCTCTTTAGAGACAGCAGCAATT
>JAOXNO010000001.1:118042165-118078975 GCA_028565335.1 Limnodromus scolopaceus
CAGCCCTTCCTGCTGCTGAGGGCTGCAGCTCTGGGGGAACAAAGAGCCACCCACAGGCACACACTCACTTCCCCTCCACAGCTGGGCAAGTCATGAAACCCCAGGCAGGTCTGTCACAACCCCATTTCCACCTCTCTCTGATGGGACTGTAGGCTTCAAATACTGCCCAATTCCCACTGGAAATGAAAAAAAACTAGGAGAGCATCTGGGATGCTTTGGGAAATTGGAGCTAAGGCTGAAATTTGAGAGCTGCTGTCAATGGAAAACTAAGCTCCCAGGTGACCTGGGATGGCTGGGGAAGCAGCACAGCCATGAAGTCCCCTGGGGCACCTAGAAGACAATCGGGCTTTTTCAGGCTTCAAAAGATGCTGCTGAAATCAATAGTTCCATCAGGGAGTCTCGGTGCTTCACCTTGACCT
Source organism: Limnodromus scolopaceus (assembly GCA_028565335.1). NCBI lineage: Eukaryota > Metazoa > Chordata > Aves > Charadriiformes > Scolopacidae > Limnodromus > Limnodromus scolopaceus. The sequence goes on from JAOXNO010000001.1 coordinate 118,042,585, forward strand.
CTGCCTTTTAGGACAGTGGTCCGGTGTCCCATCAGAAAGGAGGGAGGGGAAGTGACTCAGATTTGCAAATCCCCAGTGGTGTGGACCAAGGTGAGACAAATCTCCAGGTCTGTATACAAACATTTATGAGGATAGTAACCAGGTCTTAACTAGGTCCATGACAATTGGTTAGGTACGTAACAAACTATGGCAAGAAGTACTTAATAACAGATATACAATGAATTATAGCAAGCAGTATGGTATTGCTTGTGTTACTTCTTTGAAAAGAAAGAAAAAAGAAAGGCAGAAAAAAAAGAAGGAAAGAAGCAAAGGGGAAGAGAAGGAGAGACCGAAGGAGAGATCAAGAAAGAGAAAGAGGAGAGCACTGGTTCCAGTGCTACTCCACTCAGCACGGGTCGTAGAAGGGTTCTTCAGGGAAAAATCTTCCCAGGTCATAAATTTTCTTCTTCTCTCCTTTCTTTAGGGAAAGTCTTCCCCCTTTTATGTTCGCCCACTCCCAGGGGCACTTTAGTCCTTGGTTTCTACCCCTGCTCAGGAACTGTGTGGCATGATTTAGATGGGGAGACAAGATCTAAAGTCATATATATTTAGCATGTTCTCCACAATCTTCATTAGCATACGCAGAGGTGTGAACTTTCCTATGCATTTCAGGGATAATGAGGCATCTTTTTCAGAGAAACAGCTTGTCCTTCACTGGGTGAAAAAGAGACCTGTTCTGATTCTCTAAAACTGGTCATCTAGGTGCCTGTGTCTTTCTTTCCCATGAACAGTGCAAGAGATGGCCAGGTGTGAGCCTCATCAGTTCCTTGAGCAGAAGGCCTGGTACTTTGAGTGTTTGAGACGCTGAAGGTCTCTTCAGGCTGCTGTGCTTAGGAGAAATTAGGAGTGGTCCCTTACACCACCCCGTGGCTCAAACACTCAAAGCTCTTCTTTGACCGTGGTGATCTGAACATAGTGGACAGGTACAGACGAAAGAGAAGACAGAAGGCGAGAGGTCATACATCTAACTGCTACAAGGCCTAGCATCAGAAACAAAACCCCAAACAATATCATATAGGCACATCAACAGAAACAACAGAAGAAGGGCTCAGCACAAGAAAGACATGGACCTGTTGGGACAGGTCCAGCAGAGGGCCACAAGGATGTTCAGAGGGCTGGAGCACCTCTCCTATGAGGACAGGCTGAGAGAGCCGGGGTTATTCAGCCTGGAGAAGTGAAGGCTCTGGGGAGACCTTATAAGGGCCTTCCAGTACCTGAAGTGGGCCTACAGGAGAGATGGGGAGGAACTCTTTATCAGGGATTGGAGCGATAGGACAAGGGGTAATGGTTTTAAATTGAAAAAGGGAAGATTTAGATTAGATATTAGGAAGAAATTATTTTCTGTGAGGGTGGTGAGAAAGGTTGCCCAGAGAAGCTGTGGATGCTCCATCCCTGGAGGTGTTCAAAACCAGGCTGGATGGGGTTTTGAGCAACCTGGTCTAGTGGAGGTGTCCCTGCCCATGGCTGGGGGGGTGGAACTCGATGATCTTTAAGGTCCCTTCCAACTCTAGCCATTCTATGATTCTATTATAAGTAAAGAAGTAAAATTCTTAGGCACTTGGTGGATTGCAGGTAGTGCAGTAATTCCACCAGACACTCTAATTGAAATGGAACCATTCCTACCTCAATCTAGGAAAGAATTACAACAGCTCATGGGTACTTTATGGTACTGGAAGAAGCATATATCTGGATTTTCTATCATTGCTCACCCACTATGCTTACTTTTGCAAAAGGGAAAACCTTGAAAATGGGACGCAGAACATGAAGAGGCAGTGAAAACCTTAATACAGGAATTAAAAACATACTAATCACCAGGGCCAATTTACCTCCATGATCCTATTACAGCAGAATGGGGTTTTGTAGAACATGGTACTTATTGCAGTTTTTTCCAAACTGTCCCTGACACACCAAAGAGACCTTTATTATTCAGCTTGACTACATTTAAAGAGACAGAACAGAGATAACTCCAAATGGGAATGGGGACTTTTTTCTTTAGTCCAAGCAGTTAAACAGGTTGAAAAAATACACCAAGGACAACCTGTTCAGACTAGAGGGCCATTTAATTTGCTAGAAACAGTCCTGAAAGAAACCGTTCCCCAAAAAGGAATTGCATAAAAAGCCACCACCAGGAAATGGTATGCCTACCTGGGGGAGTAGCAGATGAAATGCAATTGACTGAAGGACATCCAAAAATTTCCAAGCTACAAATGCCTATAAACACTGACCCACTAGCACTAAAACATCCAGTTAAAACTTCACTGATTCTAGATGTACCTTCTCTCACTGAGAAAACACCAACTGAGGGCATTAGGTTTACTGAATCCTCAGCAAAGAAGGTAAATGGCAGATGGGCAGTATAAAGCCAACACATTAAGAAATTACTACCAGCAAACAAGTAATAGAAGAAGGTGAAGGTAGTGCATCAGTAAGAGAATTAAGGGCAGTTGTTCTAGCAGCACAAAATGGAACAAAAGTTATCTATGTCGACTCCTATGCGATATGGGCAGGTACCACTCAATGACTTTATCAATGAGAAGCCCTAAACTGGGTAGTAAATAGGTCCCCAGTTTGAAGAACTGAGGATTGGCAACTATTACTGAACAAGACAGAAAAAATGCCATTCAAGATGGGATGGGTGAAAACTCACGCCAAGACCAATAAACCAACCACAAACTGTAACCAGCAAGCAGATGAATTAGCCAGAATTAGGGAAATAAAAACAGAAGATATGCCAGATCCCAAATGGCACTGACTGGGGGAATGTTCACATAAAAAATTAGACCACACAGGCCGAGAGCCACTTTATTTTGCAGCCCAAAGCCTAGGCTGGCCTCTAAACAGAAAAACATGTGAAGCCATCCTTACAGAATGCCCCCAATGTAAACTGAAATTGCAAAGAGATCATCCTGCTAAAGCACCACCTCTGTGCATCAATGAAAGGAAAACTTGACAATCTTCGTGGCAAATGGATTGTACTGGGCCCCTCAAGCCCTCTGTGGGATATCAATGTACCCTCACAGGAGTGGAAGTAGTCTCTGGCTTGCTTATGGTGACTAAGTGCCAAAAGGCCAATGGATGAAATATAGTATGAGGGCTACCACCTTGGTTCTTGAGTCTACCTACTCTTGGTGTCATCCAAAGTGATAATGGCTTACTTCCCTCATGCTTGGAAGTGCAAGAGTGGGCAAAGCAGGACAAAATTCAATGGGTATTTCATACCCCCTGTTATCCACAATCAAATGGGGTGGTAGAAAGATCTAATGGCCTATTGAAAAAGACCCATAAGCCACATGAGGCCCAGTGGGACACTTCCCAAAGTATTTCATCAATTGAATAATCTGTATGAGCCTACTGGAAGCCCCATGAGTTGAGCATTCTTTGCAAAAACCAAGCTTAGCACTCCACCTTCTGGGAAAAGGGAATATCCAACAGCATTGCAACTAGGACAGCCTGTGATCCACTGGTACTGTGCCAGTAACTCTAACTAAACCTCGTGGGCCACTTGACTGGCAAGCTACCCTGATAACAGTGGTGCAAATTAGTGCATGGTAGATTTTTTATTCTTCTAACAGAGTAACCTGTCTGGAAAACCCCACCAAGACCAGTCTGTTTTACCTTTTTGTTTAGCAGCTTCCTCCAGGATCAAAGTAAGATACATCATCCTATTGCTTTTGAAGATTTTAACAATACTTGCTTCCCTAAGAACACCCACCTGTCTCAATTTACTCATCAATCAAAGAATCAGCCACAGTTGTCTCAATACAAATAAGCCACCTGTTTTGTTATTAACAGACAATAATATAAACATGACCTGTAAAACACAACCACCTGTTAATGACAGATATATATTATGATTATTTACAGTAACTCTTACACACCATATAGAAAATGCTATAACGTGAGTCACTGCTCAATACATGACATAGTGAAAGGACTTGATGATACTAATATATCATATCTATGGAACACTCTAGAGGGATGCAACGTAATACTAGGAACAGTATCTCTCAGAATCACTAAACCCATCACAACAACATCAGTGCCTACTTTGAATACTCCACCAGTTTTACTAAGGAGTCTTACTGATGAGACCCTAGAGTGGCCATGGTCTCAAGCTCATATTAAGTATACTGGGACCATGAGAACACTCTCTTGTAAGGGAAATATAAATCTTTCAATCATGGTCATGCACGCAACTGAAGTACACTTAGAGAATGAGTGGAACTGGTACAAAGATGAAGCTTATGGCAAAGTTTCCCTACTTTGGGGAACAGCAAGGGAAGAAATTAAAATAGGGTGCTGGTTGATCAATGAATAGGTCTACCCATGAAAAGGCATATGAAATTTCTGTGTACAACATTACATCAAAGCCAACAACAGAATGGGGTACAAAACTTTGTGCCCCTGAAAAAAAATTTGAACTGTTGATACAATTTTACCTTAGTACAACCTGGTTTTGTAGTTTGCATTTGTGCTCGCCATAGCGTGTAACTATCATTTAGATTTAAAATAGACATTATTGAGACTAGCGTAACAACATCTACCACTCCTCACTTACCATCCACTGCAATAATAAAGGACAAGAAAACTCTATCCCCACAAATTTTTGAAATGGGGTTGTATGTCATTAAAAATACAGGTCAAAACCAGATATTGTTTAATACATCATGGTCCCTCAAATGAGTAGAACTATCAATGCAGGTTAATATCTCCGCAATTAAACTACCTGCTCACCATTCCTGAATACATCTTACACAGGGTGTCTGGCATGGTTGCACTGGTGAACCCTCACCTCTCCAAAACAATCAAGAAGAGATGTGACTGGTACCCTAGGAATAGGATTAGGGGTATTAAACAGCATGGACACTGAAGTTTTGGCAAACAAAATAAGCTCAGCAACAAGCAATTTACACAAATTAGAATGTCCGTTACAATATTCTCTGTCAGCATTGGGAACCAACTAATGGCTTCTAACTGATATATTACCCCAATGGGAAAGAACTGATGAAAAAAGTGAAAATAGTGTTTGCTGGGTTTTGCTTTGATCTGCCAATATGGAACAGTGTTAATGCTGTTCTTCATTCTTGTAATGTTGATATATTTTGAATTTAAATCAGAATGTTTCTATTCCTCCTCTCCCATGCCCAACCTCCTGCTTTACCAAGGTATGTGGGTGTCCCAAAAACACTGTACCACCCAGTGAACTGAGAAGAGTCCATGTCCCCTTTCCACAGCTACTCTCTGAGTCAGAGAAGGTCTGTGAGTTGTCTGAGGTGATGTGGGAAATGTGTATATTGGGACAGGGAATTGAAAGCCTGACACCAAGCAAGTGTCCCGCTGTGTCATGCAGAGTTAGTCCTCCCTGCTGCTGCTGCCTCAGAGGCGTCCCTGACTTCTCTCCTTGTGCCACCACCTTTACCTGTTAAGGATGCATTTGTTGTCAGCCACTGGTAATTCCCACAAGGAACACTTACGTGTTCCGCCACTACTTTCCTGCAGTTTCTTATTTGGTCTTCTCCACACACTCTGTGTCCAGGTACTCATCGCTCTACCTCAACTTCGGTGCTGTTTACTTGTCCTCCCCCCTTTCCCCGCTTTGCATCCACACTGAAAACTGAGACAAGCAAAGGCTCTGTGAGCTGCTTTTTTCACCCCATGGTTTTCGATTTGAGTTAAAAAATATCCACAGAGCAAAGCAATGGCAATTTCTAATTTAGTAATAATTTGCTAAGGAAAGAAATAAGTAATTGGTGCTCTTAAATGTTAAACTTGTTATCTGTTTAATTACTGTTAGCTGGGTTTCTCGACGACCTCATTAACTAAGCATCTGGTTTTATAGATGCAGTTCTTAAGGTCTCAGATGCTTCCTGCAATTATCTAGCTAGAATTTATTAACATATCCAAATAATTAGTGCAAGGCAAGTGAATTTCCTCTGTTCTGTAAAACCAGGTGGATTGATCTGGGCAGTGGGACAGATGTTACCATTTTCTTATTCCTTAACATAATGCTGTGCCAACAACTCAGGCAGGCTCCCCACCTCTTCCAGTGTAACCCAGAGGCTATTTTGCAATACAAAATTAGCCGCTTTCTTCAAATCTTTAAACATCTAAGCATTTTAATCACCTTTGCTCAGGTGATCATCATATATGTTTGATCTCAAACATATATGATAGATGAGGGGCTTATTTTCTGGAGTCTGTACCAACTCATCTCACCCCTTGTGCCAGCACAAAGATGGACATTGTGTTGGCTATAATGAGGAGTGAAAGGTCAGCTTTAGTTCCTACTTCTCCATTTTCTCTCCTTTGCACAGCCATGGAGTTCATGAAACACTCTCTTCACTTAGCTGCCTTGCAGACAACAGGTCCTTTCTCACTCACGTGCCTCGGCGTGCAGAAACCCTCATGTCACGCTGCCTCAGCACCTCAACCCACCTTTGGCACCAAGCCTCACAAATTGTCCCCTGGTCCCTCTTCTGGTTTTGTCACATTCCTCGGGCTGAGCCTGGCACTAAAGCCTCCTGGTCCCTGCTAACCAGCAGCTCTCTGCTGTTCCTCTCCTGTCTCGCTCAAAGTCTCCCTTGCTCTTTCCCCATGGAGCTTTTTCCCATGGGGAAAAGCTCAGCCAAATCAGCACTTACGGGCAGCAGGTCGGCACCACCTTTGAGGCAGCAGTGACCTTGGAAAGGTGCAGTTATATCAACTCTGGTGTGAAGAACTCACCCTGAGCGGTCTGGGGCAGGAGTGGTCCTCTCCTGCAGCTCTCTCCTGTTTCCCTGATGGTTTTCACCTCTATAGTGGTATCTCCCATGCCAACTGCTTCCTAAAGCTTTGAACAACTCCCTGGTACTGCTGTCCACATTTCTTAGACCTGCACTGTACCCACAGCTAGCATCACGTCTGCAGCTTGTCACCGTTTCAAGTGTCTTATTTTGTATTGCTCTTGTCAATCCAAGGGGCTGGTGAGTGCTGCGAGCCCCAGCCAGCCCCTGGGAGCCTTCTGGCACCCTGAATGTTACTCGCAGGCTTTGAGGCAAGAGGCCCGTGGTAACCAGAGCAGAAGCAGCCCAGTTGTCAGTGCTCACACACCTCCTGCACGCTGGTGCGAGTGTTCATGCTGCTCTCCACTGCCTCTTCTTTAGAAGTAGAGCAGCTAATTACCTCCTGCTACTTGTTATCTGATAAATCCTGGTGCCTCTCTCACCTGTTTCTTGGAGGTGTAATTTGGAGGGGGATAGTGACAGATCACTTTGACATCCCATGGACTATTTGACCCTAAATTAATTAAAAGTACTTTCAACTCTACCCCAATTTTAGCAGCTTTCCGATATACTTTAACAACCTCCACCCTCTAATGATCATTTTGTTCAAGATCTAATTTACTAGAGGAACTTCCTTCTGAATACTATTATGGACAGAAAAGAACAGCTTTTAATCAGGGCTCTTCATTAGCAGCAGCAATCAGTCTGGCAGGTAGCATTGGCCACCCCTCTGCCTCTTGATGCATGTGCTCATTAACAGGGAAGTTCAGAGGAGAGCTTAGACCTTTTGTCTTCAGAGAGTTGTTACAGATTGAATACGTTGCTGACTCTGACTGTTATCCAGAGTTTACTGGGCAAACTGGTTTTGGTCCACGTGATGGGGCTTAGTTAAGGCAAACGTTGAGGAACCTAGTGCCTTGGGTAGACCCTTTTTAGCTAAATATTATTCGGGGGATAGGATGTGTAAGTATGTGCAAATGAGTATGTGAAAGGGAGTTTGATGGAGGTTGAACAAGCTTTTGTGAACCAAAGAACAGGCCTCCTGAGAGGGGCCGGGATGCTGGCTAGAAGGGGTTAGCATATCGAGGAGGAAAACTTGATTATTTCTCCATCAAAGCGGGACTTTGTATTATTCATTAACTTTGTGTCAACAAATAGGCTGAAATCAAAGTCATGCTCGTCTCTGTTTCTTTTCACATCTAGAATAACCTGAGCACTTCACTTCATCAAAAGAATAGCAGATGAAAAAAGACTGGGGTGCTGGATGTATCCAGAAGTCTAATAGTGATCTGCTTTACTCAGTGATGAAAACTCAAACCTTTCCTATAACGTCCATCAGAGAAATGATGTAGAGGCAAAGATATATCCTTCGTATGGGGAAATGAGAGCACTGAAGTGTTCAGGAGGGGTTCTTTAGCCAGCTGAGGATGGGGACTACCACTAACTGATTCAGAGTTCAGCTGGGGGAAAGGCTGCCATTAATAATTCTTTTTCAACCAGAGATTGATTGCCTCCTCCCCCACAAGTCTACAGGTGTTTTTCTTTCAACCTGCTCTAAACTTTTACGATGAGAGCACAGACTGGGCACAGTGTGCCTGCGGGAGGAAAAAGAGAACCCAGGTGTCGCTGGAAATTTTCTCACCTTATTAGAAATTAACTGGACCTAAATACCCAATGGAGCTGCCATAAAATCTGTTTAAACCAAAGCTTTGCTCAGGAGAGCTTGTTTCTTACCCCAGGCACTTTGAAATGAGAGGATTAAAGTAAAAGCTTTTGTTGCCGAGTCGTATGTAAAATGAAGAGTACTTTCATAACTAGTTTCACGGCGCAGTTTTCTTTTTTTTTTTTTTTTTTTTTCCCCTAGTAATAACCCTTGATGACCTCGTCCTGGCTCTATGAGGAGCGGATGTCTCAGCCGGCTCCCGCTGGCATCCCCTGACAACCGCCTCGGGGAAGCAGCTCTCCCGCACTGCCGGGCGGCCGGCAGCTCCTCTGCAAGCGCAGCCCCCTGTCTCCGGTCAATCTGAAAACAGTCTTCTTTTTATATCCTCTACTTCCACAGTCTTGATAGAGGCCTGCCAACCGCAAGAGTTTTGTCCACCTGCCAGAAACCGCCCGTCGCTGCCAAGTTGCCCACAATGAGCTTCAGAGGCTCCGCTTGCCAGCGGTGCCGTGGTCACAGTCGCAGAGGCAGAGCTGCAAAAACCTGGCAGCTTTTACAACAGGACAGCCTGGGTAGCCTCAAAACGCCTTTTTCTGTGACCTCTGGTCATATTTTAATAAAGTGCCTTCTCTTCAATGTGCTCAAACATATTTTTTTTTCTTGGTTTATTTTTTCTTTAAAAGCCCAGCCCATGTGTTGGCACTCAGAGCAAAAAAAAAGATGCAGAAATCTGCGGATGGCTGCTAACTAGGAAATGTGAAGACTCTGGCTAGACTGCTCCTGCCTATGTATGTCCCTGCCCCTTCCCAAATCCACCCTTCTCCCCTTTTGGCTCCCTGGTGGCTACTGAAGCTGCTAAAGCTGCGCTGCTTGCTGCCGTGCCTAGTTATGCTATGCATAGCTCCGGAAGGACAACATTTCCAAAAACTGCCCCGGGGAGCCTGCACCACGCTTCGCTGGGTTTCACTCTGGTTATGATTAGCTGACTTTGCTTATGCTCCGTCCTTCGGAGTAAAACGCACAACTCCCCTCCCTCGCTGCCAAGCCCGTACACTTTAAATAGCTGTGGAGTTCTGCGTCTTCACCTGGCCAACGAGATACACGGTGCTTTCTCCGTTCCCCATCGGTCCCTCCCTACCCCTCTGATCTTTCTCTTCTTGTCCTCTGCTTGTCTCTCCGCGCCCCAACGCCGCGGGAGCCTCGCCAGTGATGGGAATGAGCAGGGTTTAATGGCAGTTCAAGCCCCAGCCTCAGACACAGCCCAGACATTAACAGACTCTGTTCATCACTTTGCCACATGGCATAAATCTGATACGTTGGTATTTGCCTAAGGTATTTTTTTTTCTTTTTTAAATCTTCTAGGTCCCTAAAAATGTCTGACTGAAAACAGAAGCGCTTTTGGCTTGCTAAAGGTGGAATGGGTTTTACTTTCTGTCTGGAAATGAAATAATGGTCTTACTACAATCTGGTTTGGAAATCTGCCATTGGATTTAGCAAGGCCAGAACACTGAGCTATATTTTAATATTGTTGAGGTATTTCAATGTACAAAATTATTTTTTTTAGGAGGAAAGATAACTAACTGAAACAAAACAAAATTCGCCACCACCAGAAATGCCTTACGACATTTACTGATGGCTCACTATGTCCCTGTGGGCTTTAGGCTGGCTAAGGAGAGATACAAAAACCGTATTATTCTCTATAAAGTTTTGTAAGTTTTAAGTCACTTGTGTAACTGCTTCTCATATTTCCTAAGATGGTGTCTGTGTGCTGGTCTCTAACTGTTTCTTGACTCTTACATATTCACCTTAACACTTGTATTCATTTTAATGCATTTCTTTTCAGTGGGTTTGCATTTCTATGAAACTTGAAACTCAAAGCATTTTATAAGAAATTATATTATTTTCATAAGAAAAATTTTCTGTGGAAAAAATATAAGTTCTTACTACCAAGCAGAAGGTAGGTTATTATACTTACTGCAAAATACTGTCTACATAATTTTAGTACTGAACCAGTTAACCTTTTGTCAAGTCAAATTAAAATAATGCAAAGCATTTAAAGTTCTATTCAGTGTGCAAAATTATTATGAAACATACACATTACATCTCACATATACTTTAAAGCTAACTGATCAAGTGTGCATATCTGGTTCATTTGGACAGCTGGTCTTTCAAATGCACTCTAACAGTAAAATCAAATGTTGTATCCTATTCTTAGAAATTCAACTTCAGTCCTGGTAAGCGATAACCAAAACAAAAAGTGACTGTACTTCTGAGATTAAAAAATATGTACTAGAAGAGACTTTTGCAATTCTTATTTTTTAATTTAAAAAAAAGAATGTCAAAACTTAAAATGGGAAATCAAATTACCCTTTCAAAAACATTTCCTAATTTCTGATGCAATAGCAGCACTTTCTTGTTTTCTGGAGAAGAGAATTTCTCTTGTGACATGATCATGAAACTCTGCATGAGTGTCCATCACCACAGCTCCAAGCAAAGGCACAGCTTTGGTGGTGTTCCCACACAACTGACTTGTTTCAATAGATGCTGATCGAAAAAAGGAAAGCTCAAGATTGAACGATCAGGTAAAGGAATCTTTATATCAATAACTGAGAAAACTCTACAAAATATAACAATGAGCTACTTTCTGATACTCCTTCCCATCAGATATTTAGCAAGGTGAAGTGGAAGCCACATGTACTTCAAGTGGCTCCCAGAAATTTCCCGTGCTGTCACTGGGAAAAAACCAAAACCCTAGGGTTGCCCCGGCTGCCAAAAGCAAACCCAGGGACTGACTCCCTGGAACAACAGCAAGCTCCAGCAGCTGAGCCTCTCGCATTGGTCCGTCAGCAAACAAGACAGAAAAAACCCACACTAAAACCATTTATCAGAACTGCTGTGCGATTATTCTTTTTAACCTCAGGAAAGAAGTCAAGGAGTGTGCGAGCAGAGGGAATGAGCCACCCTCATTAGCCCTGGTGGTTCTCATCCATCTTCGGGAAAGCTCACTGATCTTGCACTGGAAGGAAGGCTACACAGGTACCGCTCTCCAGTCATGTAAGGGATGTAATTTTTTAGAGCTATTCTTCTGACACCTTTTCCCAGCATTAAAATGAATGGAGTAGCTGCAGATAAAGATGCCTGGAGAAATTTAAAAGGCAGGAATAAAGAGGAGAGTTACATAATGTGTTTAAAGTTGCTGCTTTTTGTCATGAAATGTTGAGCTCAAGGAAAACAATTATTTGGTTTCAGGGGTTCCCCCTCTGTGCTCCTCAGTGGGCAGCATGCAGCAGGAGTAAGGTCGATCTCATCAGCATCCTGCTCAGCAAGTGGGGAACCAGGCATTAAGTTTAAAATAGCCGCAAGAAGTTATTTTCTACACATCCTTTCCCCAGTGTTGGACCCACGCTGGCTTTCTATAAACGAATGAATTATTCTCTCTGTTCTGCGCCAGCACACTGTGGCTGTGCACGGGGAGTCAGTTTGTGCACCCCTCTTATTCATCTTTGACCGCCAGGTTTTGGCTGGCTTCCTGAACAGGCTGCCACGGTAAACATTATCTTGTTATGAGAAGGGGGTTACCTATATGTTTCCTATGACCCCACAACCCTTCCTTACTGTGACTCTTGCGGCTGGTAGGTCAGATGCGACTCAAGCCATCCCTGACCCTTAACAGCCCAGCGGCAGCGTGTGTCTGGCACACACTGCCAGCCGATGGCCTTGTGGTGTAGCACACACTCTTTTATTTAAATTACAGAATACTGAACACAATGTTTAAAAATAGAGAGAAAACACGTGCGGGTATTATACTTTTTGTCCTCACAATGCCTACTGATTGCTTGCCCCCGTGGTGCCCTCTTTCCTACCCAGCTTTTGTGGGCATTTAGGCAGGGCTCCCACTGTAAAGCACTTAACAAGTGTGCTTCTGAAGGGCAACGTGCTTGTCTGCATTTCCCTATTCTTCCTCAGGTGGTGGTCACTCGTAACTTATGAATCATTGCTTTTTCTTTCTTTTCCTTCTGTCCTTTCTTCTACCTCCTGCCGCAACTCCAGAAAGGCACAGAGGGGACGAGTCACCCCTTGCTGCTCGTACCGTGGGTTTGAGACAGTGCATTCGTAACGGACAAGACAGAGGAAAAGGAAAGGAATTTATCCTGTGGGACAATATAAGGGAATGAGGAAAAGAAAGAAAGCACAGACTTGGTCCTTGGTTGTCCCAGGCTGTGGGGCAACTGGGAATGTTCTTGCAGAGGAAGCAGGGGAAACTGCACAGGTGTGTGGGAGTGCTGAGCTGCAAAAGGATATCATAGTATTCATTTCACTTGATAAACCTTTTATTTTTAGGAATTTTTGGAGGTGTGGAAAGTAGGAGGAGAAAGTTGCTGGCGGTAATCACACAGCCCCTGCAGAGCCTGTTGTGTGTGCTGATAGGATTGTTTTCAATATCGGCACAGTACGGTTTTTAACAGACAATATTATGGTCATGTCATGCAAGCCAGATGGTCAAAACTCAGCCTGCAGTCAGATCTGGTCAACTACTATCATGACAGGGGGCCTAGAGATAATAGAGTCTTGCAAAACTGTACTTAGCTAATCTTAAGAAATGCCCTTGTTTCTTTGTTTCAATGAGGGGCAAAGAAGGGACTGTCAGTAAAATAACTTCTGGGAGGCTTCTGAATTCAGTTTGATATCTGTGGGACTTCCCCTTGTGGGGCTGGAGAAATAGATGACATTCAAGGCAGGAAGAAGACTCTGAGACACTAGAGGGGCATCACAAGGACACTGCTGGGTCATCGGCCTGCCTGGGTGCAGGGGCTGACCATTAAAGTTTCCTGCTACAGATGCTGGATGTGTTTGCTTGTGTTCACTGGAGGGTCAAATGGGCATTCCACATTGCAGTCCCTCAGTGATGGCCCTGAACGGCAGTAACACATTGCTAAAAATCCTGTGTGTTCAAGTAAAAGGTATTGTCTTGGTTCTTTGTCCTTCTGGGACCTTCTCCTCCCTCTCTCCCCATTTCATTTTATTTTTTTCTAGATGGGTTGATTTGCCATGGCTTTCCTCTGTAACAAAAAAAGGTGGAAGGAAAAGCTGTTAGCTTCAGAGTCAGTTAGCTAGAGAAAAAACTTATTTGTCTGTAAATCTGTAGGAAGTTTGATGAGAATATTCACCTCAGTGAACTGAGTGAGAAGGGCATTAAATGAGGTATGTTGAGGTGATGGGGAAATGGTTTCTCACTTTTTTTTTTTTAATTTTTTATTTTATTTAAAAAATGTGCACGAAATACAGACGTTCAGAAGGAATGTCTCAGGAAATGAGCTTGGGAAATTTGAGATGAGCGTGAGTACATTCAATAATATCTATGTGTGAGATATTCAGTTGCTCTAAAAAGGTGGGCAGAGGGAATGTTTGGCAGAAGGAAATTTATTGAAACAAGAGAGGGGAGAAATAGCTGGAGAAAATGCTATTTCTCTGATCCACAAAATACAGGCATAGCTGCTTAGTTGGGATAATTCAGTCTCTTTTCATTGAGTGCCTGAGAGACGTGTCCCTTTGCAGGAGATAAGAAGTTGGCTTCTAGCGCCAAAGATACTAAATGAAGAAGTTAGAGCCATTGTCACTGTAGCAAGACTAAAGCTACAGTAGTTGTTTTTAATTCACTGCCCCTATGTGTCTGCAGTGTTTTCTATGCTTATAGGGATTAACACCAGACTAGAAACTGAGGTCTGGCAAACCCCTGTCTGCAGGCTTAGCTCAGAGCCCAGGGGTAGTCTTGTTAGCCACTACATGGGTGAAGGACTGAGATGGGGGGTAAACATCTCAGGAAAGGCAGAAAATGAAATAATTAAAAATTCATGCATTTACTTATGCTCTTTCTTGGGAATTGTGATAGGAAGGCATCTGTAGGAATACCTGGAATATAGAAAACACTGGTAACTTGTTGAATGAAATTAATGCAGGCACTGCATAAGAAGGCATTGGCTTTCAAAATTTTATAGTTGAAGTCATTGCTTTGTTTCATATGTTTTGTATCCCCTGAGTCACTCTTATTTTTCAAACACACTGAGAAATTAAAAATCCTCCAAATCTGTGCAAAGCCTGCTTCAATCTTGAGAGGATGTAGGAAAGAAGGGGAATGAGAAACGGAGTAAAAAAGGCCTGGGATAACATCCAGAACTATTCGGCTACAGAATTCTCCATCTGCCAAGAGCAGAAGAATGTCTTTCTAAAATGAATAGCACACAAAATGAGGAATGAAGTGAGCATAAGAAGCTCTATCAAATCAACAATTATTCGGTGAAAGGAATACGATTTTTCTGGGCTGAAATGAGCCAAAACGCTAACAAAGTCTGTTGCCAAATATTACATCTGGAGAGCTGCTGCTGCATATTTTGTGGTGATCTTTGCAGGTTTTCTTTCGACTAAGGTTTCCTGGGAGAGCTGCCTCCTGGTGTGAAGACGGAGATGCTACCCCCAAAACTGACTTTAAAAAGAAGATGAACTGCAATGCTCACAGGCAGGTTTTCAGAGTGCTCTGGGGCACTGTAAGTAGGAGAGAAACAGCAGTTGTTCTCGTAGTCAAAATACTGTTGTAATCCTTTTTATCCTCCAAGGTGTGCAGGACACGGTGCTGCTGAGCAACTGGTTTTCACAGATCTGCAGACTGTAGGTGTTCGTGTGCACATTTCCCACTCCAGCGAAAGTGAACATTGCCAAAAAAAAGTGAATATACCCTAAATCACACAGTTCTACAGCAAGTCTTGTTGCCTTTGAGTTACAGAAATCAGTTCTAAACATTCAAAAAGTCAGAAAAACTAAAAGTTATGTTTCTTCTTGGAAACTCTTCCTGCCCCTAATCAATATCTGCTGCTTTTCTTTGAGGAACAAGGGTGTTCAGAAAATGAAGCCGTGCGCCATGCTTTCATTCATAAAAGTCTGTTCTGTTTTCAGTTACATTCCCAAGACACTTTCCAACTCTTGGTCTGGGGACATGTGTAAGAAAGAAATTTCCACCTTCCTCGGAGCTCTCTTTAGCTTTATTTTAACAAAGAAGCTTCAACCACTGTCTCACAGCAGCTGCTCCAGCACCACACACAATCTCTGGGGCTGCGCCAGGAAGGTTGTGGGAGGAAGTGAAAAGGGAAATGGGGAGGTAAGGAGATTTCTAGAGTAGCTGCTTTGGCGTGGCTTCCCATCAGCTGCGCTTTGCAGCCTTCAAATGGGCTTAGCTACGGACAGCAAGAGCTGGAGAGCAGGGTCTGAGCCAAAACTAAGTGGACGGGTCGTCTTCTCCTTTGCATTGCAGCTTTTGGACAAAGCATCCTTTACCTCAGAAAAGTACTGGTATGAAATATGTCCGCCACTAATGAGACCAAGCAGAGCAAAAGATGCAGGATTTGTGATGCTCCCTTTTGGCCAGCTTCCCTTCTCCGGCGCTTCGCTGAAATATGAAAGCCATGGCAGAACTGTTGTAATTGGTGCACTCTTGAAAACGGAGACACTATAAATAGCCAAACAGAGCTTGAAGTGGAAGGGACGTCAGAGTTGTTTTTTTTTTTTTACTGCTACTTGAGGTGAACAGAATACTAAATAGTCTGGGAAAAACAATATTATTTGGTCAGCTAGTTCAATAATTGCAGCATGCTTCTTTATTTTTATTTGCCTCCCTCTAAAAGTCTCTTTCTTCCTCCTTTCCTGGATTCCAGCTTTGCTGGTATAGATTAGCTGCCTAGGTTTCCAGGTGGAGGAAGGTGTCTATTTTAATTGCCCCAGCTTTGTCTCCTTTGTCCCAAATGGGATGTCCCCTTGCCTTTTCCTTTGTCTATGTTTTGCACAGAACAAGAGCTGGGTGGTGTTTGGGGAGATTTTAATGAAAAAAAAAATAGAGGTGGGAATTGACTGTGTGCTTTGTGCAGGATCTGCATGGGAAAGGACTTCACTGAGCAACAGGAGATGGTTATTTTGGCATCTCAGAGATAAAGAAACAGCCCAGTAGCCCACCTTTCCTCAGGCACATGGTGAACATTAGGTTATTTGGTGTTGGCAGTATTGATTCACCCAGGTATTAAGAAACTTTTGGTTTACACTCCCTCTACAACCACAGCTATGATACAAAGCTCTGAGTTTTAAAAATGTATATACTATTTTTTATTAGGCTCCTGATTTTTATATGTTTAAAGGGTCGTAATATTTTTTTCCAGGCTTTCAACATCCATTTCAGTAAAGTGAAGTTTTGGGCAGTCCCTGGCTTCTGTCTTTTCCTCTTTTGTGTTTTGTCCTTTTCCACGTTTTGTGGTGTCTCCCCCCTGTTGTTGATGGAGTCTCAAAAGTAAACGCTAATAGCCATAAGAGTGCCTCAACCAGCTCCTTTGGTGGCTCTGG
This sequence comes from Limnodromus scolopaceus, assembly GCA_028565335.1. Taxonomy (NCBI): domain Eukaryota; kingdom Metazoa; phylum Chordata; class Aves; order Charadriiformes; family Scolopacidae; genus Limnodromus; species Limnodromus scolopaceus. The sequence continues at coordinate 118,059,427 of JAOXNO010000001.1, forward strand.
AACTGCTTTGTCTTCTTCTAGACTGGTGTCTCTTTCCTCTGTGAGCACATTAATTGTGTTAGCCACTTCATCACAGTTAATCTTTTTACTATTGTATTAGAGTAATACAATAAAAGGGCAAAGGAAAATCAATAAGAAGGTCTTCACAAGCCATCAGTAAATCAGATGAGAGTCTCAGCAAGGCAGCGAGTAAAGCACTAAACAGTCTGCAAGCTTCTTCTCTTGAATTAAAAACTAATGAGAAATAATAACTGGAAGACTCTAAATTAGCTGTACTCACATCTGGCCGTAAAAAGGAAGATGCAAAGGAGTCTCTTTACAAGGCACTTGGGAGGAGGGTGGGTTGGGAAGGGAAATTAAATACCTTCCTGCCATTAAACAACCCCTCAGCTCCAGACCCAGGACAGCCCCTTTCTGGTGTTGAAGCTTCACCATGGAAGAGAGGGCAGCCCGAAAGCCTGGAGCGAGTGCTGCTTCTCAAGGTGTCCAGAAGGTCCCTTAGCAGATTCCTTCTGTGTTGATGGAAAGGTCCAGCCTCTCCCCCCACACCCGAAATCATGACTGTGCTGTGGGCAACACGATTCTAGAAGAGCTCTGTGCCGGGATCTTCCTGGGGAGTGGTTTTTTCCTTCACAGAGGTATTTCTAGCACGGGATGGGTGGGGTTAGAAGACCTCAGCTCAGCTCCTTTATTTCTTCCCTCTCGTCCCTCTTCCTCCCCTGTCTTTTTTCACTCTATAAAAGACAGTAATCTCACAAGCTGTGGAGCTCACACAAGTGTCTGAGCCTGAAGGAGGGATTGCTTCAATCACTGGAAGGGAAAAAACGTGTTAAGGCACAGGTTCAGCTCTTCTGCTCTCTCCATAGAAAACTGTCTTATTGCCACCTTTTGAGTTTCTTAATGGATTTTTTTTTTTTTTGAGTCATGATACTTGCTGGTAGACTTTATCTAATCTCAGTAGTTTATAAAAAGACATCCTTTCATGTGTTTTCCCCCATACCTCTCCTCACAATAAGGAATTGTTCCCATCAAATACATAAAAATCCATTCCATGTTCTACGAAGTCTCTTTTGCCAAAAATGAACTCGACAACAAGCAGATCATTGGTCTACAAAGACGACTTTCGTGTTTTCTGACCCCCTCTCATCCTTCCTCTGTGTATGACCATTGAGTGTCACCTGGCTGGAGTGTACGTGTGTGCTCATCTGCAATGTAACCACACCAAAGGCCAGCTCTGAGCTCGCTGGCGCTGATCCTCCAGAGCAGAAGAACCACAGCAGCTCCCATGTGGTCCCACCACACCAAGCCCTTCACTAGTTTCTCAGGGTCTTTTGCATCCCACGCTGAGTTTGGTCAAGGTTAGCTAGTGAGTTAGATAATTTAAAGAGCATTATATGCCTGCAGTATGTTGACACGTAAAAATGCCTGCACTCCCCAGAGTTTGCAAACTTTGGGAAGGAGGAGAGAAGGCTGGGATTATAATTTTGTGTTTATACAGCCCCCATCATAGTGGGCTTCTGGTCAGCAGGAGGGTCATCGCTGCTGTTGTTACATGAAAGGTGAATAATGATAAGGTGTTAACGATGGCTTGCAGCAGGCTGACACACAGGCGGAGATGCGACAGATGGTGCACAAAACTAGTTCCTGCTGCCATAGTGAATCTGTTAAAATCTGTAGGTTTTGTCATGTAAGGGTAATTAATATGTTTTTACCCTGGGGCAATGAGACCTGGCAGGATAGCAAGCTCTCTGTAATCATGTCTCTGGTGTGACATGGGGTTTCTTGGAAGTTTAAGCCTTTTTATTTTTTGGTGACCCAACTTCTGGGAGATTTTCTGACAGAGCAAGCCCTGAAACTCCAGTTTAGGACAACGACCTGTCAAACCATCAGCTCTCTGGTTCTGCTTGTGTCCCTGTCACGCAGCTACAGGTTTTCTCATGCTCTGCTGATGGGAGCTCGGACATCGGGGATACATCTATACTTTGCTAGCTATTTTTTCATTAGTAGTCCATTTTGAGGATATGGCATGAGCAGTTTAAAAGCTATCCTGCTTGGTTTGCTTCTTGATGTGACTGATTTTGTCCCGTTCTCTGCTACTAATTAATAAATAATAGGACAAAACTGTAACAGCTCACACTGCAGGAGCCAGGGACTGGCAGAGTGCTCTCCAGCTTTTTTTAGACATCAGTGCACAAACATCCTGTAGCTCTGTCAATTCACTTGAAGTTCTTTCCTGACCATATACAGTGCTCAATTACATCCCTACTTGGGAAAAATAACAACTGCAACAAGAAAAGATAGGGCTGAAGCTGATTCATTTAATGAGGGAGACAGCAAAGAGCAGTCATGAATAAAAACCCCCAAACCTTGATCATCAAAGCCAAGAACAATATATATATATATGCTGGCTTTCTATAAGAGCTTTAAGTTCAAAACTTAAATGCGTAGAGGCTAAAAATTAAAATGGGTGGACTTTTAAATGGTGATATTGATGCAAAAAACTCAGAAAATAAGCTGAGCCATGGGATGGCACAGTTGTAAGCTGTGACCGATAAAAGAATTGCAGATTATGTTGCGCTACACTGTGTTTAAAAAGAGCTTGGAGTCAAACCAGGTACATAAGTCGTCTGTGGCATACAGGTAACAGAGAATCCCCATGGATTGAAATACTGTGCCTAAAAGGGATCAAAAAGAGGGATGCTCTCAGCCACCTGACCAGGCTGATGACCTTGACTGAGGAATGGGAAGGGTAATGAGAAAGTATGAAATGACAGGAAACAAAGGAGATTGGAGGTCTTGGTGATGTCCTGCAGCCTGGGTAAATGTTATGAGAAAGTATGAGGCAGAGATTATATTTGTAGATGCCATAAATAACTGCTTGTTGCAGCAGTTACGCAGAGAACACAACTGAGAAAAAACAGCACCTGGTTTTGACCTGAGACATGAGAAGAGCATTGCTGTAGATGCAAGTATCACCCAAGCATTTTATCACAGTGACCACAGTGCATCCAAATTCAGAAAGTCCACAGTAACAAAAAACAAGACCACAGTGTATAGTTTCAGAAAGGACAAAAATGTACAAATGAGAAAACTTTTTAGAAATTAACAGCACAGTTAAAGAAGTAAAATGCTTGCAGATGTCATGGACACATTTAAAAACAAGTTGAAAGTTCAGAGTAGGGATATATTATGTGTTGAAAAATTAATTTCAAAGTTGGCACAAGTAAAGAGCAAAGTAGAGGAAACAGAAGAAAAAAAGATACCTTGCAGAATAGAGGGGAAGGTACAAATGAGAAAAATACGATACACGTTCTGGGAAAGGCAATGTAAAGCCATAACAAAGCAATAGGTAATAAAAAGGTTCTTGGTGGCAGCACAGTAAAGGCATGTAGCTAATAATAAGAAAATGTTCAAACATGTCAGAAACAGAAGGTCACTGGCAGAAACTCAGTATAGCTGATAAATGATCAAGTGTAAAAGAAAGACAAAGCAATAGCTGGAAAGTCAAATGGATTATTTGCATCAGTGTTTGCTCCAATTTAGTTCAATGGAGTTGCCATCTGAAAACTTTAATTGGGCAAATCTGATGAAAGGCCTCAAACTGAAGTGACATTAAAGGCCTTTTTAAAACAAACCAATAAAACAGATAACAACAGATCAACAGGACCAGATGGCACTCACGCAGGAGTTTCAGAGCAGCTCTGATATGAAATTGCCAAACTATTAACTGTGGCGAATAACCCACTGCTTAAATTGGCTTTGCTTAAATTAGCTTCAAGGTTAGAGGAAGTGGGACATGTGATGCCCACTTCTGAAAAGATCCCCAGAAGAACTCAAGGAACTACTTCCTCATAAATCTGATTTTCATTTGAGGGGCATCTGTGAGAAGCGTTATGAAGAAGAGAATTAGTAGACATATGGAGAAATAGAAAATAATGGAGAAGAGTTGGCACAGCTTGGAAACCACGGCTCATAAATCTGTTGTTAGGTTTTTTTGCAAGAATCAGCATGCATGCAGATGAAGCTGATCCAGTAGACACAGTGTACTTGGATTCCTCAAAGCTTCTGGTGAAGTCTCTTCCTTAAATAAACCAAGTTGTCATAAGGGTGAAGGCTTTCTTGTGGATTGGTAACTAAAGATGAGAAACCAAGGGCAGGAATACCTGTCAGTCTGCACAACAGGGCAATGTCACCGCTCAAGGTCATCCAGGGATGTGTTGTGGCCAGAGGGCAGCTCACGAGTGGCCTGAAAATTTGTTTTCATTGGAGACAACAACATTTGCCCACGACATTCAGTGAATTGGAGTAATCAGAATCAAAAACTGATTGGGAAGAGTTACAGAAAGATCTCATGGTACTGAATAGCTTGAGAATAAAATAGCGGATGACAGTCAGCTATCAAGCGCAGAGTTGTTCACTTATCTTTAGAGCACACAACTTTACATGCACAGTGGTGGGGCCTGAATAATTACAAAAGTATCTCAGTGTTAAAACCTAAACCCACATCAGTTGTCAAAAAGGTAAACAGATAATTAAAAACCAGCAGGAAAGAAATGAGGGAATAAAGTGAAGTGTTTTGCCATTCTGTAAACCCACAACACACCATCATCCTGAAAGGTTCATGTTGTCTGCTCATGTCATGATGAGATGAGATGTAAGAAGAGCCGGAAAAGACAGAGAAAAAGGTGTGAAGCCGGGGGAGAGCTGTGGAGTAACTGCTGTATGAGTAGAAATGAAAAAGACAGGGAAAGTCCAGTCTGATAGAGACAGCTAGATAGAAAAGATATGAGAGCGGTATGCAACATCCGACGCACCACGGAGGAAGTGCATAAGGAGTGATCACTTGCTCTGCCCATATTCGGCAGCTGGCCCTTCACAGAGACATCAGGCAGGTAGTCAGCCCTTGGCTCCTAACAGGTATGAGCAGCCGCACACACCACTGTGCCCAGAGGGCATCCCAGCCAAACAGACCTTAAGCCATCGTTCCTAGCAGGGCCACAAATTAAAAGGACATATTTTTTTTTTTTGGCCAGGACAGTTGAGTTGCACAAAGCACTGTGACTACCATGAAGTCGTGACTCACAGTGTTGGTGATGCTGCAGCTTTCAGCTGCTACTGCTGCTTTGCCTGCGTATTTTCAGTGCAGTTTCTGCCCAGAAAGGAGAGAACACATTTTCTGAGGGAGAGACTCTAACTGCCCAAAGTATTTCCATTTAAATATTTGCTGATGATTGTCCACAGAATAGGAGATCATTTTGATTGCTTCTGCTAAGGTTCAGTGGCTTATGACTGTTATTAAGCACGATTGCTAATCTGAAATCATGGGCAAAGCAGAGTGTCTGAAGGCTTTTGTGGTCATTGAATGCTAACTTTTGTAGTCATGAAATTGATGTTTCCTTTTTGGTGGTTTGGGTTGTTTTTTTTCATGCTGCAGGTTTTTTTCCACTCAGTGACATTTTATGCGTGCTGTTTCAGCCTCCTGAAATCAGATGAAGATTTCCATAGTTGGAATGGATGAAGCATTGTCAGAGTTTTTTGAAGAGGTCGAGACGCAGTCCTGTGCAGGACCACACAGTGCGACTGGGGCAGAAACGGCCCCTTAATCTGTCTGTATGTCATTTCCCACATCTGTAAATTAGGATTTCTTTTATGCAGTACTGAGACTTTTGAAATAAAATAGCGACATATATGCAAATAGGTCAGGAATCCTGAATGGCAGTGAGGCTGGACTGACTTGCAAGTTGGACGAGGACAAGAACAGCAAAAATCAAACCCTGTCTCATGCCTTGGCCACAGCCAAATGCAATTCTGAATCCCGAATTCAGGGCTTGAGCTCTTCTTCTTGCCACTGAATCTTTATGAAAAATTTTGGGTCTGAACTTATGATTTTGATCCAAAGCTAAACTTTGTGCTTCTCTGACTGTGTGGATCCATCTAAATCCAAAACTGGGCAGAAGCAAATGGGTGAGGGGTCATATACTGCAGAGGGAATGACACTGAGCAGGTGGCAAGGATGCTTATTTGCCTTATAACAACACTTATTCCTAACACTTTTGCTTTATTACATACTTAGCAAAAATGTTGCTTTAAGTATTTTGGAGTGGATGTTGCTGATGTTGGGGGATCTGTGTTTGCAAAGTCTGTTCCTCTGCAAGGACTGTGTGTTGTGTGTTGCTTTTCATTGAGAGTTCACAGGAAGGGTCAGAAAAAAGAGTAAAAAAAGGTTCAGCTGGTGAATCTTTGCTGCCCGCTGCAGTGTGATCTTGTCATACGTAAGCAGCTCATGCCGGAAGACATCTAACACCCTGGAGGCACAAGGCACAGCACAAGTTAACTTCTTGTGGAAAGCAGGGTATACCAGCCTGTGCAAGTCTCTGTGCTGTGAGTGGGCGTGTTATCTAGTGTAAAAATAGGTTGTATACATCTATACTGCACTGAAAAGTGCAGTGTACGTATGTCCACAGGGATGAAAACCTTATTTACAACAGAGAGACTGTGGATCTCAATCACGTAGATTCACTTTGCCATCTGAAAAAAAATGAGCTGACAATTAACTGACAATCAGGTCCTGTAGCCAGCTGAGTTTTGGGGAAGGCCCCCTTTGGAGGTGCTCAAGAATCATAAAGTGGTTAGAGTTGGAAGGGACCTTAAAGATCATCGATTTCCAACCCCCCTGCCATGGGCAGGGACACTTCCCACTAGACCAGGTTGCTCAAAGCCCCATCCAGCCTGGCCTTGAAGACTTCCAGGGATGAGGCATCCACAGCTTCTCTGGGCAACCTGTTCCAGTGTCTCACCACCCTCACAGCAAAGAATTTCTTCCTAATATCAACATTACATCAACATTATATCAACAATATCAGCATCTTCATGGCCCTAAAAAGAGCAAGAATGTTTTATCGTGGTGTCCTGCATCCTGGGTAGCAGAGGATATTGGCTTGAGCCCGTTGCAGGGGGGTAGTGGATTTCCTTGGCCAGGAAGAAACGTTTCACTAATCTCTCTCCTGGCACAAGGCAGTATTCAGTCTGCCTTTCTTGTCCTGTTCCTCCAAACCCTCTTTCTGTCTTGCAGGCTCTCCTGATGTACGTCTGATAAAGCTGCATGACCTCTGGCCACTGCACGCTTCGTTACCTGGCTCTCTCTGCTGGGTTAACTGTGTTCTGAAGCAAGTCTGGGACTATCACCTGTGTCAGGATGGGACATCCCACCAGAGAGCCAACACTGCCATGTGGACAGCCACACAAATGAGGCAGGTACCACTCTGTGGTACTAAGTCAGTAGGGGCTCTGCCTTAGTGACTTGCTGGCTTAAAGTCTGCTGCTGGGCTTACAAGGGAAACATCAAAACCTCCACCTTTCATTTTTCTAGAAAAAAGTCTGGTGGGAGAAAAAAGGATGATTTTTGTTGTTTACATTCAACAAACATGCTAGCTCAGGGGTTGTCTACTGCAGGAAATCTTATATTTCCATTCAAAAAGAACTGCCTACAAGGAGAGTGATATAATTAGGGTATGTGGATAACTATTTAACTATATGAAAATCAGTGATGAGAAGGTATCTTCAGTACTGAAATATGAATGATCAAACAGTGCTGGAGGAGAGAGGCCCCTGACATCCATCCCCTCTCTGTCGTCACTTCTCTTACTCTAAAAAGTGCCTTAGTCATTCAGTACTCCACTCATTTCAGCATGACTCTGTGGAGAGGGAGACACTCTTCAGCTCAAGGAAAGGCAGACTTGAGCCATTCAGTACTGAAAGCATTTAGAAGTCACTCCTGTGACATGTCGAGGTCCAAACATAAATTTTCAGGCAATTGACTGGTGCTTGTGCTTCCTAACGAGGCCAATCTTGGGTATGCCAGCATGATGAGAGAAGTAAAGAGCAGCCAGAAACAGATGTGTTCCCAAACTGCACTGCAGGTTATCACCTAAACCAAGTTTGGTTCAAATTCTTAAATTTCAGTTTGGCCTCTTAAGAGCTCGGTGGCTCTGGATGTATCCAGAGTAAAAACTGTGGGATGCCCAGACACAAATGTAAGTCTGACAAGGAGACTCTGTGAGCACTTGCAGCCACAGTGATTCCCCCAGAGCAGTCAACGGAACTGATGTAGTTGTACTAATAGGATAAGAAATCAGCAAACCTTGTATGCAATAAAAACTAGAGGAACTTAAATCTAATATGCAAAACCATAGAGAACTCTCAAAGAAAAATAGCTGTGAAGTGAAGAGAGAAACAGATCAGTTTCAGGTGCTGTTTAGATATAATATTCAGAGCTTTATCTACCCCAAATTTTTATTTTTTTTCCCAGCAAATACCAGCAGAATTACAACAGTATAGAAAATCTCTTTAGTAAGCTCATGGGCGACAATAATCTTTACAGCTTTGCAAAACTCAGATAGTAAACCACCTTTTTTCATTACAGTTCATTACAAGAGGTGCTTTGTTACCGCTTTTCAAAGTGAGCACAGGAAGATAATAGATACTCTGCAACAGGACAGAAAGTCCAGAAGCAAGAAATGATGCTGTGCATGAAGCCAAGTCACCCTAGGGATGCAGGGAAGTGTCAGAATAACTTTTCAGGCTTCACTAGATAATTATCACCATGTTTAGAGCTGGATGCAGCTAATGGTCTCTCTAACGTCTGGATTAATACTACTGAGAACTGTTGCTAACCTGCCAGATGCTGGTTACTATAGTAGGATCCAGATACTCTGGGAAGTGAAAATCAACCTATTCCTTCTCACACAGCTACTGAACAAATTAAATGTGTGGATACATTGAAGCAAAATACTACAGAAGAGGAATATTATAACGCACTGGTTTTAGAAATTAACTTTGAATCAAGTGATTTCTTCAAATTAAATGAAAGGAATAACAGGCATATAAACAATGCTTTTGATTTTAAAGGGCCAATCTTTGTGAAGCTGACTGTTGTGGTGGTAAGCTAGAAAGCTTAACTGCAGAGTGGGCTTTGAGAGTTTTTGCGTCTTTGATTTAATGACAATGTGTACTTTGGATCCAAGTAAATGGGGAAAGATGTTTAGGAAAAGGCTAAGGTCATCATAGGAGAATAACAGCCACAGGATAGACATTAAGAGTAAACAGCCAGCCTACAGCAAGACTGATGGTTTGAGATTAACAAAGTGCAGGAAGAAAGTAAAAATTGCCAAGAATCAAGCTGAGATAGATGTTGCAAAGGGTATTAATAGAAATAGTAAAAAAACCCCAACCATACCAAAGGCAGCAAAAACAGTATAAAAAACTTCAGACATCAGGAAAGTGAAGAAGTGGGGCTGTCGCATGGTGAGGGTAGGATGGAAATAAATGCAGCCAGTTTGTCACCAAAATGAAATTAATATTTTGCTTTCGTTTGCAGCAGAAGCAGTGAGGAATACAAATAAGGAAAAAGCACGGTGACTAGCAGGAATGGGAGCAGAAGACTGTCATTTCTCAGATGAAAGCAAATTAGAACTTGCTCAGCATGCTTATTTCCAAGAAAAATTGGAAACAGTGGTGCCTGAGGTGGATGAAGAAATGGCACACAAACTCTAAACATCTTGCCTCAGGGCAAAGGCAAAACAAAAAGAAAGGATCTACTGATCTGACCTTACAATGCACAAGACCTTAGGTGGTTTGTTTTGTTATGTTTTAATGATATGTATGATGAGAGACATAATGGTATTACAGCGAAGCCTTCATCACAGTTAAATGATAGCACCCTACCCAGAGAGCCCTCATGGGAGAACTGCTGTTTTCCCCAGCCAAAGGAAATTCCGCAGACCTACCTGGAGTGCCTCAGGCTACGGTGCTGCATTAGATGGAAAACTGCAGCTTTGGAGCTGAACGAGAGTTGCCAGGAGAGCCAGTGACCTGCTGGGAGGAGGCAGTGGGCCTGGCTGAAGGGGGAACTGGGATGCTTTCCTAATTCCTAATAACTCCTAAGTGTCCATCCTAAGAATTCCTAAAAATCTACCCAGGACAAATCTCCTGACACTGGCACACCCAGAAAATAGAGAAGCGCTGTGCCTCACAGGTGGGACTGTGGAAGGTAATTCCTGAGGTCGCAGGTGACTCCCACATTTGGGCACCAAAATCCCATTAGTATCTTGTTCACAGGGTATTGCTCTTGGCCCCTAGCTGAGGGGTTGGCAAAATTCACATTCAAGGATATTTTAAATTTGTCTTTCTTTCCTTCCCTTCTCCCAAAGAAGTGATTTTAATAGAGTAGAAGGTTTTCTTCTGAGAGCCATAGGTTTTGAGGGTATTGTGCTTCAGGAATCCATTACATGAGACTCTTAAAACATTGCAGAAAAGTTTTACCATTGTTCCACGTTTGATTTCTTTTCATCAGCTTTGAGGCAGCTCTGGAGAATAAATAGCTGTCAGAACATGGTGCGCAGCACAGAGGCCATCATCAATTCATAAGAGCACTTAAAAAATGGTTTGCATTCACATGTTGGCAAATGTGATAACACAGTTTTTTCTTTTCCCAGAAAGGAGGAAAGCAGCCCTAGCGTTTCGCCCACCTGGCTAATAGGACAGCAGAGCAGCCGATCCTGCTGGGGCTGAAAGTTCCTGCCTGGTGTCTCTGTTGCTCAGTGTCATCCAGCTCAGCAGGATCCTGAGGCTGGCAGAAACGGCTCTGGTTTTCCATAATAGGCAGCAATACTGTATATGATTTGCCTCTAGTCTGTTGGGTTTTTTTTAAATCTAAATGATAAGACTAGTCCCCCTAACCCATGCCAGAAGTGTTCATTTTCTAGGCTTTAATCAATACCTGATGCATTTTAAAGAAGACAAAATTATCTTCAATGGACAAAACACTCTGAGATTATATAATGTTACTCTCTTAATTTTTCTTACCTGAAACCACACTTATCTTCTTTTCAGAGAATATAATTATGCAAAGAATAATGATTTTTCTGTGGTAAGAGAAGACTGAGGTGCCAGTTCAACTGATCACAAATGAAACCCAGCTGCTCTAAGGGAAAGTTTCCTGTGATGCTGATGAGAGCTGGGGCAGCCAAGTACTGGTTTTCTTCAGAGAATTGCGAGAGGCTTGCAGAGATTCTTTCTGAGCAATATTCTAGTAGTCTTAATGTCCAAACTGTCAAATGGCCAAATCGTACAAACCAGTGGCGTTAAAACATGTTGAGGCGATACAAAAAATAACTGAAAGGGTTTGGTTTATTTTAAGTAAAATAAAATATGCATCCCAGTAAGTGGAATAAAGAAGTTTTGGGAAAGGAAATCGGTGCATTTTAGTTTTGCTGAAAAGGAAAGCCCTTGTAGCAATCCTGTCCAGGGGCTTGGGTTGTTTTTTTTCCTTCCCAAAGAGTGAAGCAGTCTTTTAATTAAAAAATAGTGAGCAACACCACTATGAGAGAAAACTGATTTGGGTTGCAAAGTTACGTGGGATAGCCTGTTGCCCTTTGTAGCACACGCAGAGGAATGAGGCAGAGCATCTCGTGTTCTGGCTCTTCTAAGTCACTGACCCTCTGCTGTACGGATTCTCTGCAGATCAGCTGTGATCTCTGCAACAGCAAAGCTATCAACAGCTCAGCTGCAGAGAACGCTCTCTCCAGACCTCTCCCATTCAGCATCCAAATGTTACTTGTCAGTTAAAAAAAAAGAAACAAAAAACAACTCCTCACACATAGAAGACATGCCTCTCATTGTATTAGCAAGCCTAGATTATTTCTCTGATATTTTGAATAGGCAACTTCCTCTTGTGTGGGTTTGCTAACACATGGTGCAAAACAGTTGCAAGAAATAATATACCCATGCTATTATTCCAGAAATACGAGTGCTGTAAAGATTATTCCATCGTTTGTAGCTGAGAGGAGTTGTCATCTTCTGAAAATTACTGGAGAAGTGCAAAGTTATTTTTTTTCCTTCCGTGAATAATATGGGAGGGGAAAAGATCTCTGTTTAGCCAGAAGTACTTTAACTGCCAGAGTTAGTGGTCCAGAGCAGTAATATGGATTACGAGAAGTCAGTAGCACTATTGTATAGCTGAACTATTCCAGAATTTCCACAGGTTCAGCTTAAAGTAGGTAAAACTGCCTTCAGCTTGTGGAGACATTAGCTTTAATGCCTTGGGCAAGTTGAGCCCTGGCTGTACTCTAATTTAATAATAAGGATCAACATTTTCTTCTAAAGTGGTGTACTATCATGCACACATAACTATTTAAGATGAAATGTGAAAGTTGCCATTCTTTTTGGAAGGCTTATCGTTGTTGTGATAGAAATCCTCCAGTTTTACTGAGCAGAGACAGTTATTTTCAAAGCCAGAATTTGTTTCTACAAAGCACCTGGCAAGTAAAGCCATAAAATAATTCTTCTCACTGACTACTGTGAACCATAAGTTTGCACTTACACAGCCTTTTCCTTAACCAGACTGCTCACACTGCTGCAAGCTCATGCTGGTTGCAACCCAAATATCAGATGTATTATTTGTTTCTTCTTACCAGCAGGTAAAGGGGGGCACTGATGGGTTCAATTATACACAGTCACAAAGCAAGTCTGTAGAAAGGTGAGATCGAAGCTGGAGGCTTTTTTCCTGCTCCTATTATTTTATTTACAAGAAGCTGCAGCACAGATATAAAGCTTAAAATCCTCCAGCAGGCGTACAAATAAGGATTCACACAGGTGATTTTCTGCCTAGTCTGTGGCTCAGCTTCTCGCTACTGTATTCCACTGGGCAGCAAAGAAAACCCCTTGGCTTAGGTTTACAGGTAAGAGCCCAGGAAACTGTGCAAGGTCTCAGGCTGGTCGTGGAGGCTTTCAAGAGGAGAGGGAGGAAGGGGGAGACAACACAGATCCCTCAACAAGAGGAGAGAGGTGGTTAATTCTGGATCACCCTAAGGTGGGAGGGGAGAGGGGAAGGGCTGTGGAGAGCCAGGGGAGCTGTGGGTCATCCTGGTGAACAGCTGGGCACAGCAGAGTGGGTCCCAGGTGGGGAGATCTCCCACTTTGTCCCAATCAGTTCTGAGCTCTGCTAAATGCCTTCATCTTGCTCCGGCTATGCCATGTCCCACTTTAACTGCTCCATGGTAAAAGCCCTTTCACACCTTGCATTAAAAGGTGGGAAGATGGCCAGCACGATGGCAGTTGTTCTCTAATGACCCCAGATCTCAAATTCCTGAAGAACAGGGAAGATCCATTGAATCTAGGATTACTCTGTATCTATTAAGTGGAGATAAATGACTGATAACCCAAGAAATAGGGTTCGTGTTTTGTATATAACTACCATGGGATGTTGGAGATTACATTAAGCATTATGAAGACTCAGGTCCCAACAGGGTAGGCACTTAACATAAGAAGGGACTCTGCAGGAAGAGCTTGTTCGGAAAGGCAATTAAAAGAAGATTTCAGGGGGATTTGAAGCCTGATGCTTCAGTCATCTTGATGGAAATCTGTTTTTTTGCAAAAATCTTAGCCAGATTTCACCTGCAATGGGGTATGAGACGCGTGTGTTCAAGTGGTCTGGCCAAGGACCACTTGTGTTTAACATGGAGAACAAGAGACACTGGCTAGCAGTTCCTCTTCATCGATGATGGCAATTGGGTTTGGACAGGCCTTTTATACCCGCTAGAAGCCAGGAGTTATGGTATCACTCTTTTGCCTCAGAATTTCACTTACTTCGGCCTTCATGAATATTAGCAAAGTCTGCTGTGCTTCGTCCGTGTTTCCACATTTGGCGTATCTTAGAGATAGGGCCAAGAGGAATGGTCCATGTAACATCCTGTGATTTTGTTGCCTTCCTCCTGTAGGATCTGCTGTTGAGGAACCATCCCAGCTGTGGTTTTATCTGAGCCTTCTGGTCTTGGCATAAACACCCTCATTAGTATATCATTGCTGTCGTTTGTCCTCGGGAACTGGCAGAGGCTGCTCTTTTAACCCTTGTTTTGCTGTTTTTTCTGGTGCTTTCACACACACATTTCCGTTTATGCTTTGTTCATACCAAATTATTTCTGGTACAAACCTCCACAGAAGAGTAACTTTTGCTTGGTGGTGGGACTGCTGTGAACATTTGGTTTCCCTGCCATCCACCAGCAGATGTTTTAAAAAGTCCCTGGGCTTCTTGTGGGGTTTTTAATTGGTTCGATTGATTTTTCTCACCTGGTTGAGGATAATCACCTCCATTTTAAGCAGTGATGGCAGTGGCTCTGTAAGTTAAGCTCTCAAGCCTGGAGTGTGTCCACACAGTCTTTTTGCAGACTGATGCAAGGTGAGTTTGCTCATTCTCTGTACTGCAGCAATGAGCCTGAGGTCAAGCTCAGCCTCTTGGTTAGGCCTTTTAGCTTGGGCACAACACAATGCTGGTGAAGGCTCTGCAGCATCTTGTTGTTTGTTTGCCTCTGTGCACAAAACCCTGGGCAGAAATAGCCTTTGAAAATTGGCAGGAATAGAGCTGCTTTTCTTCTCCCCTAAGGGATAGTACAGGGTTTGCATTAGGACAGCTAACAGGCTGAATTTTCATTTCTTTTTAGTCACTGAGATGTGTTCCTCTTATTTTTTTGCCTTTGCTAGAGAGAGCTTTGCTACCATTGTGTGTGGAAGGGGCAGATGAGCTCTGCCAGCTGCTTCTGCACAGGGCTCCTTTGCCCCCTGCCCCTTGCAGCTGCGGGATTTGTGGGAGCGTGGGGACACTTGCAGCTCAGAGAGACCTTGGTTATCCTTTCTTATTTGGAGTAAATGACCAATGCCAGTATGAGGCTGGCTTTTATCTCCCTCACCTCTGAGGATTGGGCTCCTACATTCAGGGCATCTTTGACAAATGACTCCTTAGCAGTGGTGCTGGCTTAAGCAATTACTGCCACATACGCGGTTGCTCCTGGGCCACTTATACCTACCTCATTTTGCCCTTTTTTTTTTTTTTTTTTTTTCCCTTCCCTTAAGTCAGATCAGCTGGTCACTTGAGTCAGTCCTGCCTGAGGGGCTGTTCTGCTGGGTCATACTGAGCCAGCTTAAAGCAGTGCTGCTAGTGGCAGTGCAACCCTGGTCTCAGAGGTTTTGATACAGACACTGAAGCTTTAAAGAAGACAGGGAAAAGAAAGCCAGAGAGAACTGGCTAATGTCACATAGGCTTGGGCCTTGGCATCACCCATTTGCATAACTGCAAAACCTCCTGTGCTTTTTAGACAGGCCTCCTAAAGCTCCTGAGATCATGCTGTCTGTCACTCCTCCCACCCCACCCCCAAAACTGACCAGTTTCATCCCAATCTGAGAGACGAGTTGAAGACACAAAGATACTGAAGCTCCCATATGTGCCCCTCTTTGAGAAAGATTGCAGCCTGCACCAGCAGTCGCTGGTTTTGTTTGACCTGCAGAGTGGTCAGTCGGCAGATGGATCCTGGCCAAGCGATCAGCCCATCTGTGGCTTGGGACCGGCCACAACAGAATCTGCCTCTGACTTAGTGCGTAGGAGGAGGTTGGAGGTAGGATGTGCACGTCCATGGACTGCAGTGATTAGTAGATGTGAAGGGGGCTGCAAAAATAAGAGGGAAAGGGTGAATCACAGGGGACATAAGGAAGGAGAAGGGGATATTGTGTGAAGAGCAGAGAGCAGGGTTGTAGGATGCAAGCCTGTAGAAAACTAAGCTTCCTCAGCTCTGCTTCTCCCAGAACAATGTTTATTTTTCCTTAATGTCAGCTCAGGGAGCTGCAGCTACACAGCCTGTACCTCATTAAGGATTATGACTCAGAGGCACAGAAAAATTGAGATATTTGGTCTCAAACATTGCCGAGTTTTGTCTACGTGTGCAGAGGCACTACTCTAGCTCTTGCAGAGTAATGTTTCTTTTGTTTGCAGTAGGATAGCAGGTTTGGAGGGAGATACAAGTTACTGTATCTTCATCTTTCTTAGGAGACTTGCTTCATCAGGAAAAAGAGACTGATTTTCAGGGGCTTGTACAGAGCAGTGTGGCCATAGATCTACCACTAACACCTACCACATAAGAAGGGAGTGATGAGATTCTGGCTGCTTTTGAAGACCACAAATTATATCTATTTTTTTTCCTGGTCTATCTACAGTCTTCCTAGCTATTCAGTTCACATTGTCCTTTTCGACTGACAAGTGGTCAAAGCACTTTTTTTTTTTTCCTCAGTGTGAGACGACAGTTTTTATTCACTTTGGCTCTTCAGAGGAGATGTGACTAGATGCAGTCCAAGCTCTGGTGTCTGTGTACAAGCACTCCTCAGCTTTGTTCTCTGGATACCCCTTTTCTCTGCTGCTCTTCTTGCTGGGACAGAGGTAGTGGAGTTGTGTACTCTGTGCTGAAGGCACTTCTACCTTCACCAGGGGCTATTGGATTGGCATTGCCAAAATTCTCCTTTGCAAACCCCTCCATGATTTAAGCTACGTGCTCTGAGGAGAAACTCCTCCTTCTCAGTGGCTGCAAGGAAGGCCAAGATAAGTGGGGAGCTGGATTCCTCTGTTTCCTTTGCTTGTGGGGCAGGGACTGTTCAGCAATAGCTGGAGAAAGGATGGTTCCCCTTGTTATAACTCTGCTGAGATAAAAGAAGATGGTGAAGGTGATATGACTGCCTTTATATTCATAGCAGCGGGTGGGCAGCAGGAGAATTTGTCACTCCCCAGACAGCTGACGGGGCTATTTGGGATGACTAATGGTGCTGATGGGCTCTTCTCCAGGGGGTCTGCTGGGCTGCAAGAGCAGAGCTGGGATTAGAGGGCTATTACCAGCCTCCTGCCCCCGTTCTCTCTACAGACAACAAACTTGCTCTTTGAGCTGATGGGAAACAGTGTCCTACACAAAAGCCATCAGCCTCTGTCAAGCCTTGTCCAAGCGATCAGTGTACTGTGTGGTTTCTGAGGGCTGTTGGGGAGTTTTCCTTCTAGGCTGCTTGCCCAGCTGCCAGTTGGGGTGACAGCCACCGGCCTGGTTCTGGCTCCGGCTCCTTCCCTGCTCTGCCCCTGCCTCATCCCCCATCATCCACCTGATGTGGTCCTCTTCATAGCCCTGTGGCTTTGACTCCTGACTTCTGGCTCACACTGACTCTGTTTTTATCCACCAGTCATGTAGCACGCACAGACTCTCAGGATTACTCTGCCTGACTTCTGTTCCGCTTGGTGTCTTCATCAAGCTCCTTGATGTCCTGCTGACTGCAAGGTCCTGCCTGGTCTAGTTGCCCCCTTCCTGCTTGGGGAAGGCCTCTTGAAAGACAATTTTCTAACCACAGTTAATTGTTTACTCTATCCAAGGCTTGGTGGGGAGTGAGGGCTAGTGCATGTGAGGATGCTGTGAACAAGGTGGGAAGGGAGCGAGGGATGCACAAACGGGAAGTGGAAAGGAATGGTTTGTTTATCTGGTGCCTGTGTGTAAGCACATGTGTGTGAGACCAAAGGTCTGTCTGGCCTAATGCCCTGTCCGCAGCTCTGGGTGATAGCAGATACTTGGGGAAAGAGCATAGGAAATGAGGCATTCACATATTTTTAACATGGTAAACGGGCAGATTCTTTGCAAAGACTGCAAGCATTGCTGTGGGTTGTTATCCAGCCTCCACTCAATCATTTCTACTGTTAATACTTATTCTCTTCTATGAGTTATTTATTCACTATTAGCACCACAAATTAGAATCATAGAATAGTTTGGGTTGGAAGGGGACCTTTAAAGGTCATCTAGTCCAACCCCCCTGCAAGAAGCAGGGACATCTTCAACCAGATCAGGTTGCTCAGAGCCACGGCCAACCTGATATTGAAAGTTTCCAGGAATGGGACATCTTACACCACCCTGGGCACCCTGTTCCAGTGTTCAACCACGTTAATTGTAAAAAATTTCTTCCTTGTATCTAGTCTAAATCTACTCTCTTTTAGCTTAAAGCCATTACCCCTTGTCCTATCACAAGTCCTGCTAAAAGGTTTGTTCCCATCTTTCTTATAAGCCCCCTTTAAGTACTGAACAGCCACAATAAGGTCTCCATGGAGCCTTCTCTTCTCCAGGCTGAACAACCCCAGCTCTCTCAGCCTGTGTTCATAGGAGAAGTGCTCCAGCCCTCTGATCATCTTTGTGGTCCTCCACTAGGCACAGTACTCCAGGTGGGGGGGTCTCAACAGAGCAGAGGGGCAGAATCACCTCCCTCAACCTGCTGGCCATGCTGCTTTTGATGCAGCCCAGGATGCAGCTGGTTTTCTGGGCTGTGAGAAAAATTAATGCTGCGGTTTTGGGGAGGAGTGACCTGCTGAGAGTTAGAGTCAAGTTTTCTGTAATCTTATGTTTCCTGCAGGCAATGGGTTGCAAAGAGAGAAATATTACAAATGTATATAACACGATGCAGTGCGTGCACAGACTATCTGGTCTCCAGCTATTGATAAATACTTACATTTCTTATTCCCACTGTTGTGTTTTTACAACATCCTGCTCAGTTTTTATAGCCTTACAGCAATCACTGTCACAGCTTTTGAATTAAAGGTTAATAGAGGACAACTTGTGGTGGCCTCCACCACGCGTAACTCGCAGCAAAATTAAGCTAGACTGTTTATGGGCTTGTCCATTCAGTGCTGTAAATAAGCAGAATTTGGAACATGCACATATAATTTAGCAAGCTGGTTGAACTAACTTATTAGAAAAAGAAAAAAGTAATTAACCTGCCACAGAAATGACTAATGCAAAATTACTTTAATGCAAAACAGGTGAAGTGTGTATCTTACTGATTACTGCTGCAGTCCTTGCAGTTCAGCATGAATTTCTAGTTTGTAACTAAAATTTGGGAATATCTGCAACACCATGATAGGTAAACACATAAAGTTGTCATAATAGGTAACCAAAAGGTCAATGAACACAATTCTGACATCCATCAGTTTTACAGTATGATAGCTTTGGTGTGCTCTCTGGAGTCCTCTGATTTCCATAGTCCTTCAATATCTCGGCATGAGGATGACCTATGCTGCCACCTTGGTTATTTTTTTTTAACAGACGCAGTGCAAGATCTTTGTTTTTTAATTAACAAGATCATGGATCTTTTTAAATCTCAATATCCTATAAAACCTCCTTCTTAACATAGCAGTATGGCAGTAGTGGGAAGGCTCATTTCCTGGACATCAGAGAAAAGACACCAGGTGAACTTGTGTGAAGAGTCCACTGTTTTTAGAAGTAGGTCCATGTTCACATTAAACAAAACTGAGACTTGTGACCTTCAAGTGTAAGACCAAAAGTCAAGCTAAGGTTTGCTTAGATTTTTGCTCAATATGGGTTGTGCTGAAATAAGTGTCTCGGGAAAAGAGGACACAACAACAACAACATTAGGCCCTCAGATTGCTTTCCCTCCACTTAGCCCCACAAAGTCACCGCAGAGTTATTACTGACTGCTGTAAGAGCAAGGTTCCATCTGGGAGCTTTATCCAAATCATAAGCTCTCTGCAGTAACTAGTAATGCTTAATAAAAATACACACTCTGTGCCCTTTTTAGCATGTAGCTTTTAAAACTACTTTACAAAAGAGGAAAATTGTGTGTAGCTACTCAAAATGAAAGAAAAAAATACTCCCTCAAGTGATGACAGTGACATTTTTTAGATACATTTTCTCTT
>JAOXNO010000001.1:118084681-118096827 GCA_028565335.1 Limnodromus scolopaceus
AAGCAAAACTCCTCTCTTCTGTGTCATCTCATGCTGGTGGCCAGAAACTCCCTACACAGGTACAGCACTTGATAGTCCAACATCACTGGTGAACCTTTGAAAGCCTATTACCAACCCAAACCCAAGCAGCCCAAACCTGCTGCACCTCCTCCTCACGGTCAATGCAAAGGTTCTGATTGCTTTAATAGGTGTTGAATCAGGCTCACAAGGAGAAAATTTGGGTAAAAAACACCTCCATGGAGATATCCACTGTGAGAAGGTGTCTGTGTCCGCCCTCCCCAGCAAGCAAAGGATGTCTACATGGACCAGTGACAGGACCAAGGCTGTGGAGCAGTGCTCGGTGAGACCAGCCAGTTACCACCAGCTAGAAAAGCAGCAATGGAGGGGTAGGTTCAGTACGTTGAATGCCCTTAATTGAATTTAGGATTCCCTTTCCATTTTACTAGTGAGGTTGCCACACTAGAGAGGCTTGGAAGAATTTACTTAAAAGACAGTCAAATGGCACAGGAGGCATTTTTTCAGGCACTGTAAAAAAATGTATTTTACAATAAAATAATTAACACCTACTAAAAACTAGGTAGACTGCTCCAAGCTTAGAGGTAGGTAAACAAACATTGAGATGTTGGTGTGTATCATGCGCTGTTACCAGAGCACAGCCCAGGAAATTAAACCCAAGGAAAAATTATAGAAAGCAGAGTAGGCTTCTTTTTAAAGTTTCCAAAGAGTAACTGAAAGCAACCCCTTTGTTAAATATGTGTTAAATTTAAAGCAAAGCAAATAATCCATACTAGTAATAGACTACCTTGGGATCTTTTTGCCTTCTTGTTTCTCCCTCTTGGCAGCATTTGAGCTCATCTCATGCCTTTTAATGAGCTGTCTCCCAGTTGGAAATGGCAACTTCTACTGTTTTTCCCAAACCCCCACTGTTTCATCAAACACTCTAATCACCGGTATATGTTCTGTAAACTGCATGGCAGAATCCATTTTAAGGAAGTAGTATCTTGGTGAGCTGAAAAAAGAAAATTGGGGTATTAACTTTTACTCTCTACCTTCCTAGTACTTTCAACAGTTAGTCCTAAGGCTAGAAAGCTGGTCTGTACACATGTGGGACAAAAGCAGGTTGATACATGACATTAGGACAAGGATTTTTTTGTTGTTTGTTTGTTTCAGGATCCAAACCAGAAGCATTTGCTTCTCCCTTGTGTTTTATTGCCACTTAAATTACGTTGGGAAAAGCTGATGGCATCACAGCACTGCGCCTCTAAGACGCCCTTCCAGTGCCCCGGGAGCCATGGCACTCGGCTCTGCTTTCAGCCACGGCTTGAAATCGCTCAGCCGGGTGGAAGGCAACAAGAGGTTGCAATCCATGGCCCGTTTTGACGAGTTTCTCTCTCGCTTTGTCTCGCCTCTTTTCCCCAGACCTGTGACGCAAACCCCAGACTGCGTGGGGCGGTCTGGGGCGAGGCCGTGGGGATAGGTGCGTGCAGGCTGTTGTGCTGTGCCACCCCCACATCTCAGCCTTGGCTCCGGGGCCCCGGCTGGCTCCTTGGGCTGCTCTTTGTAGCCTGCGAGGTGGGGGATGCAGTTTGCTCATCCCCAGTCTACGTATTTTTTTTCTGTCTCGAACTGGGGAGCTGCCAGCCAGGAAAAATGTACCTGCATATGTTCAGGGGTGGGGGTGTGTGTACGTGCCTGTCTAGCATTCCAAAATCTCTGCTGCAAGAAATATTCCCAACGCCAAATTCTGTAGAGGAAAAAAGTCCTTTTTTACAGGCAAGAGGGTGTTGTTTTTTTTTTTTATAGATTGGAAACTGTGGTGCTCAATTATTCTAGTTTGAATTCATAGTAATTTCAATCATGATTCAAGGCATAGTTGGATGTTCACCCATAAATCTTAATCTTTTCTTGTCCTTTATCTTTTTGCTCTTTTCATTTGCAGAAGTTGATTATTATTGCATTGCAATTATTAAATAGGTAATTTTGCAATAATATATTGTTTTACACTACTTCATACTTCTTTCTTTCTTGCAAACAGAATCTGTTCATATACTTACTAAAATAATTACCTACTCTAACATACATTTATCCAAATACTTAATTTTTGCATTCTTAATGTACAGAGTGATAGAATGCCAGTATAAAAGAAAACTAATTTGGTACTAATTTGTGCCAAGCATTTTTGATAAAGAATGGAACTCATTAAAAAATGAGGGAAGTCAATATTTCATATTTGTGATTTATTTGCTGTAGAACCTTCACTGGTACCTGTCTGCATTTAAATTAATAAACAAAGAAAAGACCACCCTCTCCTTCCCTCAAACTTCAAAACCTCAGAATGTGTTTTTCAGATGCTCTAATTTCTCAAGTAATTGGACTTCTTCGCATTTTAAGAATTTGTCAAGACTTTATTCAGTCACTAGGTAAGAAAATCTTTCAACACCACTTATTCCAGTACTGAACAACTGCTGATTTTAATATCTTGCCATGTATTCCTTTTTTCTTTTTTTCTGTTCCATGTTTTGAGGATACTGTCAATTTTAACACGGGAAAAACTGTCTTTTTATGAAATTTTGTTGAGATGGCAATGCAGTAACAGCAAAGCCAGAGCATACTGCTGCTTTTACTCTTTTACTTTTACTCTTTAAAAGTGAGACAAGTTTGGAAATTTCAGCTCTTGGTATCACTGAAGGCAGCAAATTCTAAAGATGCTTTGTTGGAGACATCTATGTTTTCAGGCTTGATTTAGATATGATAACCTTCTCTTTATAGTAGTTTATCAGTAATTAATGTTTTTCTGGTGACCTCTTCCCATCGGTGGCAAATGAATTTGGTACAAAAATGATTAAACTTCACATACTTAAGAGAAAATCTTAATACAAACAACAATATTGTTTAAATGCACCATAAACAAATGGCATATTGTCCTCCCTTGACAAGTGCCCATAATGCATACTGCAAGGAACTACTATGATACAAGACGCGTAATTCAAGCAAGCAAGATTGTAATTTTTCTTCTCCTCCAAATCTCAATTGAAATTAATTAGTGCTCACACTATGCCACTGTCTTTATCATAAGTCTTCGAGCTGGACCGGACCTGACATCATGCACAGCTCAGTGCACTTTGCTTTGTTTGCTGAAGTGCCTGCATCCATCAGTTACTGCCCCATCATCTCACCAGCCTGAGGGCGGCTTTGGTTTGTGCTGAGCCTGTCACACAGGGTTCACGTTGCCTTCATGTCCCTCGAGGATGCAGCCAGCACAGCTGGTCCCATCCCAGGGACTGTCTCCAGTTTCCCACTTCCAAGCACCCACTCAAGGCACGCTGAGTGTTGGTAGCTGTTGGGTGGTCATAGGGGGATGGAATTAATTGCTGTCTCTTGGCTCTGCCCGCATCCGCATTTGGCACAGGCAAGTGTCAAGCAGCGCCCAGTGGCATCAGCCACTGCACTTCACGCTGTGGCACGGGAATCTCACAGTTTCTGGTGGGAAGCCCCATGATTATCCAAGGCTGCAAAAACTCTGTAATTATTGAGGTTCCTGACGCTGTGCTGCCTGCAGAAACACTTATGAGCTGTGTCTCATCCCAAGAGCCACTCATGAGAGAATATACATTATTATTACTATTGCCAGTGAATCTTGCCCAGGACTCTGTTTCAGAAAAACAAAAAAAACCAAAAAAAACAAACACAAAACCAACATGAAAACAGCTGCAGTTTTCCAAGACCCCAGTGCCGTAGAGCATTGCAGAATCCAAGGCAGCATAAAATGCTTCTGTGCCTTTAGTGATGATTGATTTGGTCCCATCACCCTGCAGGATGTAAGAAATAGCACATCCCTGTGTAGCCTCCCGGGATGATTTAGCAAGCTCAGTTCCCCCTCAGCGATCTTTGGTGAGACTGAAGCAGAAGGATTTGTGTGTGGGACAGTGAACTTTGTCGTGCAGCTTCTTGCTAGTATCTTTTCCATTCTTCAAGTGATAATTTGATGAATCCTGACCTATAAATAGAGCTATACAAAAAAGGTCTCTGTTCTAAGACCATGTGCCCTGTGGGTGTGTTATGGAAGAGAAATATCCTTTGCTTCTTGCGGTGCCTTTATTGGTCTCTCCTGGCAAATGTCAAGTGCCATGCCAAATCTACAACTTCCAGCTTCCCTTCTGCAGTGCTAACATGCAGAGATCTTCTGGAGGATCTGCAAATATCCACTCATCCTTTTCATTAGATTCACTCTGTAAGGTAGAGCTATTTCCTGGGGTGGTTTCTGTTCTCTTCTGCCCGTCCTCTTTCTTTCATAGTGATTCACATGGTGTTACTAGTAAAGTCAACTCTTAGCCATAGTGCTACTCTACTCAAACCCTCTTGCCTGTGTGTTGTTTTGGATTTGCTTGGTTTGAGCTCTGAAATGTTATCTTTGTTTTTACCATCAGATTATCTATAGCAAGCATATTAGAAACAAGTTATCTGGATGTATTTTTTTTTAATCTGTTTTAACAGAGGTGTTTAGAAGTAGTTCCCCAAATTCAGTCTCTAGTTTACAACGGGAAGTGCTTTTTCCATGCATCCTTTAATTACTGACTTTTACAAATATGATTTCATAGAGGTATAGGTCTTACTGTGAAGTCAGTCACAGTTCTTGCACTTGGATTAATGGCTATTCTGTTTCTAACCAGAAAATGTCTGCATTAGGGAGTGTTTTATAATCTAGACTCCAATCAGTCCCACACTTATTTTGCTATAATGATCTTTTCATTCTCAGTGTATATGTGGGAGCAAGAATAATGGTAACAGGCTTTTGCAGCCCCAATCTCCCTACTGAAACTTGTGAAGCACCTGTTGTCCATTCTCTTTGCAGCAGATTTTCTTACTTGGGCATTTGATTACTGCATATTATGCTTAACCAGCACTTCATGAATCCCTGGTTCTTTCAAATAAGTTTTTTTTTTTTTGTCTGACAGCAGAGACAGTCTGCAGTCTGCTTCACATGATGATCCACTTGGATCTGCCTCAGAGACTCCCTATCAGTAATTGCTGCTTTGCTTTACTGACATAAATGCATCCAAACGTTTCTTCCCAAGTGCAGATAAGCTAAAGCACTGCTGGTGACACCGAATCTGCCATACCTTACTCTCATTTCCATTTCTGGCAAATCCAGGCAGTAACATAACTGCAAAACTGGCATTTCTCAGAACTTCTGGTTCCTGAAAGTAGATTTTGAAGCAATGATACATCAGCAATAGTATTTCTAAGGCTGTGTGAATTATAAACACCTTTCACGCTCTCAAGGGGGACGGAAGAGGATGTCCAGTGATTCTTTTTTCTTCTGTCCTTAGCTTCAGGAATGTGACAATTACATTGAAATCTGCAATAAAAAATGGTATATGCTCAACAACTCACAGTATTATGTAAACCAGAGCATCAGTAACAGATGTACAGACCAAACAGATACTGTGACATTCAAATTTCATCTCGGTGATGTCTTGGGAAAATTACTCATGTGGAAAGATTAACACATACAAAAAGACTACAAAACCATACAAATAAGCCTAAGTGAAATGTTGCCGCAACTTTGCATGCTAGTTCCCACCTGGGTTTGGGGGCTTATCTAGTACCCTTAGCCTACAATATTAATTGATGACACAAATAGGGTGTGGTTTTCCTCTGGGGTATATTGTTGTAATGCCACTCTGACTCTGCCAGTATCACCAAACCACACCTGAGAAACCAAGGAGTCAGGTCTATAGATCAGGGATTGTATACAATGATGACAGATAATATTGGACAATCTTCTCTGGCTTCATTCATACATTAATAAATCAACAGAGATTATGATACATAGAGCAGCACCACTAAATCCTTGTCCTTTTAAAACCATGTGTATTGAGTTTCAGGCTGGCAAAGCCTGATTACTGGATTACTCCAGAAAAGCATTATGAAGTATACCGAAACCGTAGTGGGAAAGCATATGCCCTTCCATGTAACAGCAGCTTACCGAATGGCAAATGCTTCCAAAATCAGGAAAAGGCAACTTCTTCCACACAGAGGTAGGAAATCAAGTTTTCATCTATATTAGGGATTTGGCACATTGCAGTCTTTTATCTTTTTGTGTTTTACATGTTTATACATAACAGGGCAGGCTGCCAGCAGCTCTGGCCAAAACCAGCTGCAACTGCTTAGCTCCGAGTGGGTAGGTTTTTGTTGGAGCAGTGTGTGAAGTAGGTACGTTGGTTTGTCAACATTCAATTATAAGTAGAGAGGCACTGCCTACGGTGCTGACCACTGTTAGAAACGTAACAAAACTCAATGAGTGCCATGAGAGCTAGAAAGCAAGGAATGGCAGTTGATGGAGAAGCTCTCCCCATGCAGTCCTGAAGCTAAGGAATCTCATTTGCATTCACATTTTGGCCCCCATCCACCATTCTGGCAATGCACAGGAAAATCAATTGACTAAGTTTCCAAAATGGCTTTAAAGACTCAAATAATGTCAAATCCATTTCCTACACCTACGGCAATTATCAGAAAATTCAGAATTAAGAATCCCCCGTAAACTCGGCTCTGTCTCCTTGATTCTATGTGTTAAGCGGGGTTTTCATTACCCCATCCTCGTTCTTTGTATAGATGTGTTCTACAGATCAACTGGACCAGACTTTTTCACACTTGGTCTGGGAACCACGCATGATTCATAAGCTGTCAGAAGGCGATAGATGGAACAGGCAACCAAAAATCAGTACCAAATGTACATACATCTTTCCATGCATGCAACCAAGAAAATAAGCAAGTTCATGAAAGAGAACCTAGTGAAGAGATACCCAAAGCTGAACCCAAGGCTTTCTCTTTGTAAATGAAAACAGGCATGGGTGCGTTACCAGAAAAGGTCACTTGATTTTATCTGAGGTGGTTCTGTAGCCCTTGGACCAGATAAAGGAGCATTGGGCTAAGTGATCTCCAGCCTCCCTTCCAGATCCACACTTCTGCAGCCACACAACACAGCACAGCATGTGCTGGATTCATTTTGCCCAACACGCAACAGCTGCAGTACAGCTGTTTCCTCCGAGCTGGGCTCCCTGTCTTACCGGTGGGAAACAGGCCTTGCCAGCAGGGCAAGCCTTGTTCTGGCTTTTGAGGTTGAAAATATACCTTTAAGAGAGGGGTTAAGTCAAAGTAGTGTCTATCCAACATTTCCACGGATCTAATTATTTATATGACTGCGATCCTGCCCCCCTTGTCCAGAAAAACTCCCACTAACATTAATGGGTATTTTTTCCTTAAGAAGATGCACAAGATACAGCCCTTAAAATACAGGGAAAAAAATGCAATTTCAGTGTAAGTCAGTCAAGAGTCTTTGGTTCAGCTCCGAGTGCCTTGTGAGAAGAACGGAACTAAAATTCACCTCAGGGCATCCGAAGATAAGGAATGCAATTTCAAGAGAAAGTATAGGGATCTGTAGTTACAGCAAAATGTGTATTGTGTATTTGTATTCTGTGAGGTTTTGTTCTTTGCTGAGCAGCATGACCTATTTCCCAGCATCATGTGATTTTTGTATTGGAAAACTCTTCTATAAAGAAGTAGAATTAATTTTTCCAGTGGAAAAGATACAAATCTCATTTTCCTTAATTCTGCTCAATAAAATAGTATAATCTTGTATGTGTTTTTATTTACTTATTTATTTAAACTTCATAACCCTTTTGAAAATATGCATGCATAAAGCATATGCACATACTTAATGCTGTTGGCAGTATGTAGTTTCATTAAGTTTTTATTCAAAAAGTGTACAAGGCAACAGGAAAAACCAAATTAAATTACACTTGGATTGAATATGATTTAAAGTCCATATCCCACCACAATGGCAGTTAAGCACTTAGGCATCTAAAGCGCACAAAGGGAATTTAATCCACCTTCCACACCTCCTGACTCACACTGGTGCCTACATTTTCTGGGTAAATTTTGCTTAGCTGCCTGAAGTTTTTTCAACTATGGACATGGAGACGAAAACCAGGGGATGTCACCTCTGGCTAAAATGATCTGGCAAAACAGGAATCCCCCTGTCCCAGTCTCATAAGCAACCCTGGCTATCAGACTTTCTCAGATCATCCCTAACGGAGACCAACACTAGAACTGAAAGAATAAAGAAAAAAATCAAGCTGTAATTGAGACATCTGGAAGGGAACTGTTTATACAAACTCAACAGCTTTTGAAAAGCAGGCCCCTTATAGGCACTCCAAATCAGCATGTATTTTTAGCTTGTGACTTCTTTATTTCTAGTCATATCTCTTCTAACATACTAGAAGTATTCATAACTATGGTAATAGGGCTTTTTTTAATGCTTGTATAACTCAAAAGTGACCAAATGAAAGCTGCCTTTTTCCCCCAAAGAAAAAAAAAACGTTTTATGACTTGAGAAATTTCAGCAATAACAGTAATTAGTTTTCAGGTAATTGTTAGAAAGCTAGGTTTCTGTTCATTTGTCAAAATCAACTGCACAACACTACCGAGAACACAACAAAGCAGAGAATACTGTAGAAATGATTATAAAGGCAATGTTGAACATTTGGTAAGCTAAGAGGATATTCAGTTAGGTTGGATTTAAAGTATTAACCTCTTCGGGAGATGAATTCTGGCTTCCTGTAGCTTTTGTATTACATGCACATTAATGCATTGTGTCGGCATGAGTTTTTTGTTAAGACCTCAGATTAATTAGAGCTTAAATTTAGGATCAGATGCGTCAACGCTAGAAAATAACAGCGCTGTTGCTAGGTCGTGCTTTCGCATACGTGACCAGTGCTGTGCATGTGCACTCGCCAGAACACCCCAGAATTTTCAGTTCCAGATGAGAACCGACTCAGTGTCAGCTTCAAGTTCTCCTTGACCTCTCAGCAGCCGAGGTACCGCGGCTCGTGCAGTACCCGCTGCACAAAACCACCAAGGGTTGCCTGGCTTCCCCTCACTCCAGAAGTTAATCAGGGCTTCACTGCAGTTGATGGGAAGTAACGAGGAGCTGCCTTTGGACCGAGGCATTGAACGTGACTCAGACATGGCTCAGTATTGAAAACTAAGATGGAAATGTCCTCCAGTGATTTCTAACTAACAGTTTAAGAAAGCAGAAGAAGATGGGGGGGGCTATATATCAGGTGTGATGACTACAAAAGGATACATTTCAAAAACTACGAGAACTGAACCCCCATTACTGTTGAAACAAGTCTCCTCAGGTGGAGAGAAAATCTGCTTCTCCTAATTATACTCACATTTTCAGAAAAATCGACAAGTGAAGATCAAGATCAAGGCTTTCTTTCCAGCAGACCAGTTGGGGTGATTTGAAGTAGCTACTTCCCTGATGCTCTTAAGTAGACTTCAACCACTTTGATACGTTAAGTATTTTTTGCTCCACAGAAGAGGTTAGTAGAGCTCTATTTAAAACCTTACTTCGTGGATATAACCAACATTGGTCCAGTGGAAGAGCTCATTTTAAGCCTGGGGATGATAACAGATAAATATCAGGATGGTTGCTATCAGTTTCACTCCAGAGGTGACGGTCAGCACTTCACAGAGCTCTCTTACCAGCTGAGAAAGACGAGATGCTGTTTGCTAGTGAGATGTCAGAACACAGCTGAGCAGGAAGGTGGAAATTAATTTCTTTGCAAACTTTATAGGTGCTACCTTTTGGGATTGTTTTTCATGCAGTATTCGCCGTTTTTATTCCTAAACTTTAAATGTATTTTCTTTCTGTCTCTTCTGAATCTGTCTCATGCTAAAATACCCCATGAATGCACCATCCTTTCAGATTTTAGTTTTGATCATTCGATTGTTACATGCACAACACTCTCAGTGGACACTATAAGCACGTAAGCACTGCAAAGCAGGACTGCCAGTATATTAAAAAAATAGGGAATTTATACTTTGCTGTAGTTAAAATTTGGGTGGACCAGAAACGGGTCAGGCAAGCTTAACCATCTTTCTGTTAGTGATACAATCTGAAAAGTCTTCTGACCGGAGAAATTATATCATGCTCTGTTTCTGCAATCAAACCATCTTAAGCTACTTCTATTGGATTATTTCCTTGAATGAGCTACTTGTCATTTGGACACAGCCTTGTGACGTATACTAACAGCTCACACAGAATGAAAAATGGAAGCTGTATTCCACGTGCATCCTTGTACAAACCTAGAAGCTGCAGAAAAATAAGCTGCAAATACCTGTGAACTACCAACATGGGAAACGAAGACAAACCTCAGCACTGGGACCCTTAGACGAAAGCTCAATTGCCTTTGTCCTGTTTCGGTCCTGAGCTTATGCGAGGGACTGAAATCACCTGCGGTGTTCTCCAGGAAGCCACGGAGGCTGCTGTAATTTACGGCAGCCTCCTATAAAGCTACAGTGGCACTAGGAGACCGGCCAAAGATTTTGTGATTGGCCAAGCCGGCGTGGGCTGAGCAGCATTAGATAAGGCTGATCAGAACTGCCAGTAAGAGGCTGTGCTGGAGGAGATAGAGGTGGAAGAAAAAGCTGAATACGCACCTGATCTAAGGCCAAAATCCCTGCCTCTTACTAGAACTTATGCACAACTGGAAACCTGAGTTCTGCAATGATAGTAGAAGTGCAGCAATTAAGGGATTTAATGACAGTTCAAGTAAACCCAGGACATTAATACTTAGTTATTACTTCTGTGTACTTTTCTAAAGTAGGTCAACGATGTTCTGAATGTCACATACTGCAGGCAAAAGAGGGGAACATTTGAAACCTAAATAACTGTTAAAAACACTTTTAAAAAAATTTTAAACTGGTATCTCGTAACTGCTGAAGGTAGTATTTGCTTTGCTGTGATGATCCAGAGAACACTACGACTGCTGTCTTTCCATGTTACGGCTTAACACTACTGCCTCCTCAAAATCTGTATTTTGGAACAAAATAAAAGGAACTGATTTTCAGAGGTAAAGAACACAGGCAATGTCAAACAAAAAGTTTTGAGAGTTGCAAGGTTTCATCACCTTGAAAAGTAAAACCAATTATTTAGCGGCACCAGTAAGGAGTTTGAAGGCTAATGCTAGATACTGGTCATTGGGAAATGTTGTTCCAATTTTAAAGATGTTACATAAAAGATCTGTAACTTCCATGCTTTGACACCTCCTCATGCTGCGCCCCAAGAAAGGAGAGGAAGACCTCCCTACCCCTACTCGTTCTCGCCCATGAAAGCCTCACCAAGTTGAACTTCTCCGGGCAGGACAAACGCAGCGGCTGCAGCCCCCACATCGCAGTGCTGAAGAGAACCAGTAAGATTCCAAACGAAAACGTTACCTTTCAAGACTTATTCTGAAAAACGGACCAAACTTGTATGGCCTTTGATATGTTCTGACCTGCTTCTTTATGGTGTGCCAAGGGCGTTGCCAGGCTTGGGGGTTACACTTGTTAGAAATCAAATAACCCAGGTGAGACCCTGCTCCTTCAACAGAGCTTCCACTAAGTCCGGTCCTTGGTGGGGCATCCCATGTACTGCGTGTGGAGCAAGACCCGAGAGCCCCACTTCACCCCTTTTTTTCTTCATTCCCACCCGGGATCGTATCTTTATTTATTAACCGCGTTACGTAGCGGTTTCCTGCGTTACCGAGAATTTCCGTTATTGCCTCCTCACGGTGCCATCTTCGCCTTTCTTCCACACAGATCCCCCCGGCCCCCGCGTACGTACCCGAGACCTTCCCTCACCGCCTCCCCGGGGGCCTTCAGCCCGCTCCCAGCCCCGAGGGGCGGCGGGGGCCGGGCTCCGGCGGGGCCAGGCCGGCGGGCGAGGGGAGGGGAAGGGAGGCCCCCGCACCTCTCCCCGCAGCGGCGTTGCTGAGAGGCGCTGCCGGGCCGGCGGGAGGATACGGACCGCTCCTCCTGAGGGAGAAGAGCGGCAAAACGAGCCATGGCGCGGGTGAGCGGCAGCGCCCGGGCGAGACAGCTCTCCCTCCTCATGGAGGGGCACGGGGGGCAGGGCACCGCCGCTCCCTGAGGCGGGGGAGCGGGCTTCCACCAACGGGCAGCGGTGTTTCGGCCCCGGGGGCGCCGCACTCCCCTCGCCGGGCCCGGCGATCGCCCCACAGCAGCCGGGGGAGTGCACCGGCTCCCCTCAGCCCGCCGGCCGCTCAGCGGTGGCCGGAGGAGCGGGGCCGCCGTGC
>JAOXNO010000001.1:118097887-118116150 GCA_028565335.1 Limnodromus scolopaceus
TGGCAGCTCCGCCGAGGCTGTGGGGAGGGAGGGAGGGAGGGGAAGGATGGGCGAAAAGTGGGAGAGCGGTTTAAAACAAAACAAAACCAAAACAACAACAAAAAGAGAAGGCAAGCCCGTTTCTGAAGAGGTTGGCTGTACCGGGGTGCGGGGCTTGCGAGTGCAAAATGGAGAAGAGCAAACCCTATTGATCCGAGAGCGGCAACCGAATAGGATGCTGTTGTGCCTGGATTCTGTTCAGATGATGCTGATGGGTTTAATAAGCTGCTAACCTAACGTGTAGGCACCTAAATCAATAGGCACATTGATTATCCCCTTATTGCTTTTAATACACTGCATTCTAAGGGAACTTATGCGTTGAGACCAAGTGTTACCTATTTGATGCCTTGCTTGTATATTCTTCCCCTCCAATATTTTTTCCTCTTTGAATCTTCATCTTGCCTCCTTGATTAGGCAGAGAGCAGGTGCGGAAAGAGAAAGGAAAGCGGCAGAGTTAGCAGGAATTTTGCTGCTCCTACTTTAAGGCAATAACAACCTCATTAGCTCATCATGTTATCAAACTCATTAATTTCAAGTCCAACGTAAACTTCATGGGCCTTTCCTGCCCTAAGAGAAATAGGCTGGAGTCCAAGGTCGCATGTTTGCCATCAGTGAATTGCTGATATGTACAAGCATGTTTGGGAGTAAAGCGGTAAGCTCTCCGCTTGTCTTGGCAGTGCTCCTTTCACGGTGATGCTCTTCACTTGAGGCTCTTTGCTTGGGCAAAGTTCAGCATAATCGCAGATAGGTGATGTGATAGGTATGTGTATTTTATTTTATTTTTTTTTCCGAGCTTGATTCTACAAGCAGTAAAACCCGTACAGTTTCCATTAATTTTCTTTCAAGACTGCAACTTTATACAAGATGATTTAAACATAAATGATCTGGTCTTTCCTATAACTTTCACCGGAGCTTTGGCTTTTGGTTCCCCTTTGTGTACTCTAATCTTCTCTCCCTTCATGTCTATTGTTACTGAACCTTTGTGATTAAAATTACATGCGTTACATTCAGTACCTTTTTTTAGCCTTTTTAAAGGATAATCTTACGTACTCTAAGAAACTCTTATTATCCTGCTCTCTCTTAATTCCCACCTTCACCTCTCCATCCCTATATGCACACTTAATTGGAGAAAGCAGGATAGAGAACAGTTGGTCTCCAAATACAGCCTGAATTCAACAAGCACAGGAGAAACACCTGACCAGATTGTCCCTGCTGAGCATGATTAAAACGGCAGGGCCACTTATCAAAACTTTGTACTACAGTTTATGATACGTTATGGATAGCTCAGTCGAGGGTGTGTGAGTTGTACCTAACAAGGGCTGAAATCAGAAAGAGCTTTAGTTGAGGTAATGTTGGAGAGAAATAAGGATGGTATTTCCTCTTCCCAGTGTGATTTCTTTTCTCTCTGAAGACATGCATTAACAAACCAGACAAAATTCCACTTAACAGTTACGGCGAACTCTACTACCACAAAGTGTACTTTCTTTTCCCAGGCAAAGCTGAAGCTTTCTGCCCTGTGTTAATCTTCTTACAAAATGAAACTATTGCATAGTCCTGTGCTAGCTTTTTTTTTTCTTTTTTTCTTTTTCTTTCTGCCTCTGTTTGCAGAATGATGCATTGTTTTCAAATCCTAAATGGTGTTTTGTTTACTTACAAAACTATTATGGAATAATTGGATTTAAGGCTTACATTCTGTGGGGAACTGGTGTGAATAAAGTATTGCTGTTGACTGTAATGAGTTCACCTATACTAAACTTATGGTAATCATAAATTATGGTAGGCTGCATCTACGCTTTATGGAAATACACAAAAAAAAACCCAAACCCAAAACAAAACAACAAGAAAGGAAGAAAGGCTGCATTCAGTCTTGTTTCTTTGGCTTACGAGAACGTAATTCTTGATAGGAATGGCTGAGATAGTGATAAACATAATTATCAGCTGTAACGGCTAAAAATGTCATGTTCTTTCAATGATTTTTTTTTTTTTTGGTGTGTGTTAACTGAGTGTTGGTGCATGCATATTAGTCTGTTTGTAGTCAGTGCCTGAACAAAGAACAGGTGACTAGGCAATTGGTACCTTGAGCATTACAAGATAAAGAACAAAATAAATGACAAAAAGAAAAGGGAAGCCAAAATTTCCTTGTATCTCGGACTGTTCCACCATCTTCTGGTGCTGAGCCCCTAGTAATAAGAATTCTCTGTCTATCCTTGCTAATACCAGGGAGCTTTTGCTTGTGGGTAGCTCTTCATAAGTAATTATCCTGGTTTCAACTGGGATAGAGTTAATTTTCTTTCTAGTGGTTGATGTGTTTAAAATTTATTATGAAAGGAATGTCAATAATGCATATTGTTTTAGTTGTTGCTAGGTGCTGTTTATACTGTTCAAGGGCTTTTTTCAGCTTCCCATAGAAATTGAGCAGGAGCACAGACAGAACAATGGGATGGCCAATGGAATGTTCCATACCATAGACATCGTGCTCAGTATGCAAATGGGGGCTAGTTGTGGGGTGGGAATCCATAATCTCTGCTTGGGACAGACTGGGCAACCCATTCACCGGGCAGTGAGAGTGACTTGTGTTGCATTACTTTATCTTGTATATTCTTTTACCGTTATTATTGTTATTTTCCTTTTGCTGTTATTGTTCTATTAAACTGCCTTCATCTCAACCTGTGAGGTTTTTTACCTTTCTTTTCCCCTCGTTTTCTCCCTCTTCTCCCTACCTTTCTGGGAGTTGGGGGAGACCTGCGTGAGTGGCTGTGTGGTCCTAGCTGCTGTCTGGGGTTAAACCATGACAGTAATCCATACCATCTTTTAAAGTAAAACTAAAAAGAAGGGAATGGAGAGTCACTGGAAAGTATTATCCAAATTTCTTGTTTACCAGTAATATTAACCAATGTAAAATGAGAGAAAGAAACATTTGTCTCAAGGCCTCTGCTGCGTGCTTGATGAAGATACTCTTAAATGTGTTACATGAAAATCAATTTGCCATCTGATGCACGATCATGTCAGGATTCCAGGAATGAGTCAGCACCTAAGTTGGGGACTGATTATTTCTAGAACATAGACAGCTATAGGTAAAATCAGGGTAATTCGAGGAATTGTTTAATTTGCTTGTGCACCAAACAAATAATCTCTGTTTCCTGTTTTGGTTTATTAGAACAGAATCATAGAATTGTCTAGGTTGGAAGGGACCTTTAAGATCATCTAGTGCAACCATCAACCTAACTGATAAAAAACCATCACTAAACCATGTCACTAAGCTCTATGTTTGCCCGTCTTTTGGATACCTCCAGGGATGGTGCCTCGACCACTTCCCTGGGCAGCCCATCCCAATGCTTAATAACCCTTTCAGTGTAAAACTTTTTCTTGATATCCAATGTGAACCTCCCCGGCGCAACTTGAGGCCATTTCCTCTTGTCCTATTGCCTGTGACCTGGGAGAAGAGACTGATCCCTGCCTCTCTACAACCTCCTTTCAGGTAGTTGCAGAGAGCAATAAGGTCTCCCCTCAGCCTCCTCTTCCCCAGGCTGAACAACCCCAGCTCCCTCAGCCTCTCCTCATAAGACTTGTTCTCCAGAAGGCTTATTTGCAGAAGTCCAGATTTCAAAAGGTTAAAAAAGAAATAAACCCTTGCTTACATATTTTTTTGAGGCTTCTAAAATCAGTGGGTACTTATGATTTACTTGTAAAATTTCCTTGTGTCTCTAAGTTGGCACACATACAGGAGTGTGCAAGACATGACAGTGATGAGAAGCTGGGCACTTACTGCTGTTACACACGAGTCATAGCAAAAATGCCTGTCTCTTTTGTAAAGACCAATCTAGGAGTGCTACCTTTGGATCCAGTCCTTCACGACAGCACCTCCTTCTGCTGTGTCTTTATCTCTAGCTGTCTGACCTTGCTTACCTGGGATGGACAGCATAACTGTGCAGTTTAGTAGACGGGACATTCATCTTGGGAAGGAGGAGGCTTGGGTTCTTGTCATTGACCAAATGAGTATTCGGTGGTGTAAAAAAGGAACCGAGAGCCACAGGGACTCTTTTTCTGTCTGTAAACCCATGCAAAACCCGAACAGTTTTAGGGGGAAAGTGTGGTGACTGGCTGTGCCAGGGTACCCTGGTACATTACCAAGGAAGTGCTTGGTGGATGTTATGTTAACTTCCAGGGAAAAGGCAAGGAAAGCTGTATCGAAACGATGTACAGCTTAGACTACGCAAGGATGCTGCCCGTCAGAGTGATGGGCAAAGGAGCTGATCAGTCTCGCCTTTCTGTTTCCTGCCCGTTTTATGAGAGGGTTGTTATAGTTTTGGCACCCTGAACTTTCCCCTGAAGTCGTTGACATAAACCTGGGGAAAGCTGGGATTGGTGATAGATCTCCTTGCTGGGTATTGCTAAGTCAGCCCAGCTACTCATGTTGTTTCCCGACTTCGCCTTTGCTGTTTTCAGGCATACAACTTATTTCATGTATTTTGTAGGGAGGGCAGGCATGTGATTTTGGGCTGCCGCTTCCCCTGGGAATTGGGGAACTTGGGACCTAGGCTCTGTGAGGCTCGCTACTGCAATACTGCGTTGTTTGTGCACCCACAGGCGCCAGCTCCTTGGTAGAGAGCTAGGATGAAATAAGTGAAGAAACTTTCTGTCACATCTTGGATGAAGAACGGAAGCCAGTGTACTGACTAGTCCTAATACTGTTGTTTATCTTGCAGTACTATCAATAATTGTGGTGTTTGCTTTCCAAACAAAAGATGTGGTCTGTGTCCCAAAGAGTTTAAAGATCCTTTGAAGCTCTGTGTAGTGGAGATGGTAGTTCTCTTCGCCAGATTGGTCTTTGCCTCAGGTACAGCCTTGTTGCCTAATTGTGATTACTGCTGTGGTTTGAGACTGCTCGGGGAAAAAAAAGAAATGCTTATCCTTGAAGTGTGCTGGGCTCCCTATGTTTTATGAGAATGAAACGGCGTATAGATTCCTTATACATTTGGAGTAAAATGGTAGAAATTCTCCTTATGGACGAGGTGGATCCAAGTTATGGCAGAACATTTAGAATCCAACACCTCCTGTGTATTTGCATATTAATGGAAAAAAAAAAGCTATTGAAAACCTTTTCAGTGTTTCTGCATCAGAGTTGAGCTCTTTAATGGTCAGGCGTAAGTGGTATGGCATTGGGCTCTTTCTGTGTGTAGCACCTCTTTTCTATTCAGACAGACATTCCCATTTGCTGTAAAGGAAATGGGATTTCAGTGAAACTTTTAGCTGTGCTTTTTTTTTTCCTGTTGTTGTTCTCATGTGTTAGCATTACTTAAGTAATTATAGTGTGTCTGTTAGGAGCCCTGACAGCCTAAACTGAGTTCTTTGTCAAAAATGCGATGTTTCCCTTAATTAAGAAAGACTAGAAACAGCACCTGAATCTATTAATTAAATAGTCAAAGTTGATATCTATTTAGGATATATTAACGAGCAAACCAAAATACATTTCTGACTAAAGTGTTGCCCAGAGGAAATGAGCTTCTCTGAGGCTTTTTTGTGGAGAAAAATAATATATTGGTGCTACAACTGTCACGTATGCACAGTCGCGTAAAATTCATGTGGGATCTTTTCAAATTCTATGGTACTCAGAACAATAGCCACTATTTCTTCTTCAAAGCTCTTCAGAGATGTTAAATAATCCTTGTGACAACCCTATGAAGTGAGTATTGTAGTTATTTTTTATGGATGGCAAAACAATTAATCGGCATTGTCTCCAGCTGTACTGCGACAGTGGGATTTTCAAAGTGCTGGCGGCTTGGCCTGCTGCTGAAACTTGTGATTGTGGGAGCAAGGGGTGGGTGAGCACATCTACTGCCTCCTCTTCTGGCTGTGCCTGTGCTGATGAAAACATTTTGGAGGTGCAGTGGTTGTCAGCATGCAGGCACGCACATCAGGCTGGACCCTACACGTCCTCATAAAGGGTGAATTTAGTCTTTTCTGAATTATTCTGCCCGTGTTACTGGCATCACTTCTTGAAGGAGAGATGGGCACAGCTGTTGGCTGTGCTGGTGTCTGTAAAGTTTGTCCCTGTGTGAAAGCTGCATTGCTCAGACTGGCTTCAGAGCACAAATCCGCTCATTTGTGGGATGAGGTCCTGGTGGGACTCTTTCCCCTGGGCTCTTGCCAGGCTGGGCTTGCTCGGAGTTACGAGTTGCCTTGAGGCTGGTCTTCTAACTTGCCCTGATCCGAAAAGGCTGCAGATCCAGCTGTTTCCTCCACTACATGAAAACTGGTGATATCTGCAAGCTGAAGGAGGTCTGGGTAACCAGGTCGTACATTCCCATTCGGGTCAGACCAGTGTCACAGCTTTTCTGCACAACCTGGCTTTGGTTGCTGAGATATGTGTGTGTCTCGTCTCTTCTTCCACCAGCTCTGCCTGCTGCCCTTCCAGGAGTTATAAATGCCACAGCAGATGGCTTGGGGAGGCAGTGTCTGTAATTACTGTTGCAACATTTGCCTAAGCTTGACTCTGTACAAAGAACGATTTTTTTTCCCTGGAGATTTGAAATTGTTGGTACTTCAAATGCAGATTTGGTCTTTTCAGGGGAACTCGATGGTGGGAATGTGTGCATTATGTGCTGGTTCAAAAACAGCCTGTCTTTCCTCTTAACATAATTCATATGATGGTTCAATGTTACCAGTTTTCAGACTTCGCCTGCTGGGTCAGCTTTCAGGTTCCTGGTAGTGATATAGGCTAGACTGCTTATGGACACAGATTTTCATAATGGCTCACGCACCACTAAGTAACACAGCTATAATCATTTTATTAGATAAAGGTAGATTTTTAAACCCTTTCGCCTGACTGGTAGTGTTCAATCAGGTTTCAGCGAGAAACGTTGTTCCTCCTCCCAGCTGAGTGGAGATGCATGGCTATACAGTTGATGCATGCATCTTTAATGCCTAATGCAAGCGTTTGTCTCCTAGTTGTGACTGATTGATCCAGTGTTATGCTGCACACTGTGTACTTTTCTGTGGGTCCCCTCCAAATACCTTCCTGCAGTCCTGGACTCCCTACCGACGTGTTTGAGCTGAATTGTTCCTCTCGCATCCCTCTGGTGTCCATGGCCCTTGGGTTATTAGCCACGAGGCCAGCTTCCACTTGAAATTTGAATCGTGAGAGGGGTGAAGCCAAAGGGAAAGAAAGGTTTTCATTTGCTGAGGTCAGTGAAGATGCTGTGACCCAAACTGTCCAGGCCTGTGGAGCAGTTTTGGTTTTTTTCCTGATGGTCACGGCAGAGGGTGATGCCTCTGGTTCCTCAGACAGCTTCCTGGGGTTGCTCATGGTACAGAGGGCTGGAGCCCTCTCTTCCTAGGGAGCATGAGGCTCTCATCTCTATTTTAAGGATTATTTTTTTTTTTTAATAAATTCACTTTACAGTATGTTTGGCTAAAATAATAAACAGTAGTGGCAATTTGAGCAGATTCCAGATCCTTACTGATTTCTGCCACACACACATCCATTTCCCTCATCATGGGATCGTGGTGGTTCTTCACATTTTGTGTTTTTGAGGTTTTCATCTTGTCTTTGTTTTTCTGGCCAAAGAAATCTTGCTTTCCTGGCCACCACACAGCCAGCTTTCCTTCAGGGGTCAGAGTGCCATGCCTTTTAGCAGTCTCTGTTCACTCTGTTTTGTCCTCTTGGGTTGAATTGGTTTTGAGGGTGGAAACTGAACCGGCTAGCTTAACTCTTCACTTGCGTTTTTCCCCAGCGTCTTTCTGTGACGGTACGAGATCTATCGCTGCCAAACGCTGCTGGATTCCTTTCAAGCTTTCGTGCCCAAATACTCATCAGAAAGCACTCAATGAGCCCCTTCCCTCTGCCCACTCTGAAAGGACTGAGTTTGCATTTGTTTTTTAGCAACCGTACAGCAGTGTGTCTTAAGCTGGACTCTGAAGGCAGCGGTGCTGCTTCTACCTTGAGAAGTGCCTTGGCTGCAAATCGCTAAAAGATGCTGGGAGGTTAGGCAGCAGCAGGGTTGCAATATGCTTGCCCCGGTCCTCTGCTCTTCCCTGGGCATTGTTTGGTCATCGCCGGGGACGTGTCGTGAGACTGGGTTGACCTTGGCTCTGGCCTGGTACAGACATGCTTTTTTGCTGCCTGGGTGCTGCTCAGCCCTGGAAAAGGCACTCAGCCTCGCATTATAACTTCGGTTAAAAATGGCATTGCTTCAGCTTGCTTGTTGCCGCTGTACCCATGGCTGTGAACTGAGGACCATAACTCTATTCATGGGAAAGGTTGGAAGCATAGTCTTAGAATGCAGATGTGTCCATTAAACATGTGTGTATGCTATGAGATGCGCATTGCTAGCAAGCTCTTCTGGATGCAGCTGTGCCTGTACAGAAGCCCTCTTTATGGTACTTTTAAAAATTTATTAATTGCTAACCAAAGCCTGTCAATAAGGAAGGAATCTCTGCTGGCTGAAAAGTTTCATTTTCTATGGATTTTTTATACTATAGGATGTACTATAGGATTTTTAGAGTGGTGGAGTAGTATGGCTTTTCAGTAGCAATATTACGCTGGAGAAAGGGAGCTGACTGAAGGGGTGGTGACTGATATTAAAGGGAATTTTATGTAGTACCTTGGAAAGTAGGATTTGTAGCTTTCTGGGATCCAAACATGTCATTAGCTTTACTGGAAAAAACAAAGTTTCTTTGTTTAGCTCTTTACTTAGTGAACTGGCATTCACAGCATTATCTTGGTTATATTTCATAGTAAAAGTCAGATAGATAGTGTTCATCATCACTTAAATAACAGGACCTTGGTGTATGCAACCCACTATGAGCCTTACCTCTTTTGGGTAATGTGCTTGTACCTTTCTCAACAGCAAAAGAAGGTGACACAATCCTTTTCTTTCTTTTTCTCTTGCATTGTTTTATTTTCCTGTAATTTTTTTAATATCCTAAGCCTTGAACGTGTTCTACAAACGCAGTGATATCAGCATTTGCCAAGAACCCATATGGTAGGTCTGGTTTGAAGGTTGAACCTTTGGTTTTCTTTCAAGGCATTTCAGGTGGAAAGGCAGTACTTTATGTCCATCTGCACTAATTCTTCTGACACCAATTCAAAAGCTGTCTTGATGGATCCCAAAGGAAGCTATGAACTACCAGAAAGGGTTATCTGTAGAGAACTTGCTGGGCCTGAGAAAGGCAGAGGATGTGTTTTCATATGAGGGAAACAGGCAGAAGCTTTACTGCATTTGGTTTTGCCTTTGAAATTAGCACTGGTTGCTCTTCACACCTGCTGCTGCAAAGGCAGGCACATCCATTGAGGACTTCATCAGGTTTAGAATGGCAGAGTGAAGACTTATTTTTCAATGAAGGAATATCCAAAAAGAATGTGAGTTTCAGATTGGTTTAATGAGCATTTCCTTAGATGATTTATTTTAATAAAACTTTGCCTAGATGGCTTTTTTAATTGAATATTTAAGCAAGTTGAAAGCAGGCATTTTACTGTCTCTCTTTAATTTGTGCTGGTACGTGGTTTAGCATAATTATTTTTTAATGTCCTTTTTAAAAGTATGGTGCCCTCATCCTTCTGACCCTCCTCCTTCAAGAAGTGGATTTAATTTATTTGGAGAGAAATGTCTGCTGTCTCACTGTTCTGTGACAAGGAGGCGTGTGGGAGGGGTGGGCTTAGTGAAAAAAAAAACTGCTGGCTTTTAAAGTGATGGGTTCAGGCCAAAAAGCTTTAAGAATGGTCTGAAGCGTACTGTGGCATTTGTAAGCTTCCTTTCTGAACCTCATGAATTCAGTTCTAAATATGAACTTGCAGCATTACGCAGACGCTTTGGTTTTACTGGGCGACCTAAAATAACACTCTTACAGCTTTTCTTTTTTTTTTTTTTTTTTTTTGTTCCCCTCCCCAGTCCTTTCTCATCTCTTCCAGCAGGTCTGTCCTTTTCTTGTTGATTGACTTTAACTTTCCTGAGATTTGGATCACTAAAGAGGGAATGGAGCCATATTTTTGTGTGCTCACGTTCCTGTCTGATCCAGCATGGGGAGCAGTGGAGTAGTGGACTACTCCTGGACTGGGAGCATTTCATGACAGGGCAGATAAAACTGGCTGTGTTCTTCCTATCTAGTTGGCTCCTTTCTCCTCCACAGTGCAACGGGAACATCAACACTGAAAAAGGGTTGGCAGCATCTTTTCTAGTGGGATTGCAATTTAGCCTGGAAGGGAGAAGTCTGTCTGCTGGTACTCTTAATCCCTTCTCCTTGAATGAGATCAACCACAACAGCCTCAGTTTTGGTGATATCATTGCCTACATTCATTTGTGCCTCTGTACTGACATTGGAGTCTCTTCTTTAATGCCATTCATTAACACAGCTAGATTGGCAAAAGATCTAAGGGAAGAGAAAGCCCTAGGCTTGCCTGTATTCCTATCAAATACCTGGTTTGTAG
The DNA here is from genome assembly GCA_028565335.1 of Limnodromus scolopaceus. Taxonomy (NCBI): domain Eukaryota; kingdom Metazoa; phylum Chordata; class Aves; order Charadriiformes; family Scolopacidae; genus Limnodromus; species Limnodromus scolopaceus. Next base: position 118,108,353 of record JAOXNO010000001.1, read on the forward strand.
TGCTTCCACTTAGCAGTTTGCAAGCTTGAATGTGAGTCAGTCTTACATCATTGCAAAAAAAACCCCAAACCTCTTCTCTGCAACCCCAAAAGAAAAAAGCAAGCACGCTAGATGGGGATGTATATATGCTTCTGTGAAATGATTCTTCTCGGCATGAGCTGGACTATGGCATGCAAATGAAGGCATCACTTTTTAACAAACCCCTTTTCCCACAAACAGAGTGAAAAAATCCACGGGGATGTCTAGAAAACATTACCAAAAGGAAAGTTTACAGGATGTTGTTCTACACAGAGAACACCTGAAAGCCTGCTGCAGAGAAGGGAATGAACTGCTCTCCGTGCCTGCTGTAGAGAGGACAAGAAGTTATGGATTTAAGATGCAGAAGGGAGAGCTGGAAAACTTTGGAAAAAGCTTTCTGTTGCCAACCAGTCGTTGTGAAATCTCTGTTGCTGGAAGGAACTCACAAAGGAAAGATCCTGGCAGATGCCTGTGGGAAGGATTTGGGTTTGGTGCCCCTGTATTGGGGACTGGAGTGCTGGGTCCCTGGTGGGAAATGCACCCTTATGATGTGTGGGCAAAGGACAGGGAGGAGCCAGAGATTGTAAGTTCTGGCCCTTCCTGCATGTCCCTTATGTTGCTGTGCAAAAAATGGGTGGGAAGGATGTGGAGGATAAGGAATTAGTGGTGGTGATAAAGAAGAGAAGTTAAAGGTTATGGAGAAACTTAGGTGTCAAAGGGTGGGGACAACTGGGTTAGGTGTGCTCTTGAAATCCCCTTCAGCTGTGCACACTATAATTTTATTTTGGTAGAGACTCATGCTGCAAGCTTGTTCCTCTCCTGGAGCCTCATGTGCTGCACATTCCAGCACAGGGCAACACTGATCAATCTGTGCATCAGACTGAATGACCCCGGGAAGGGTATTGGTATTTTAGCTTTTCTGACAAAGGGTTCTTTTAATTAGTAGCTGCTTCATATCTTCCATTTTAAGTATGTGAAAACAATTCACTTGGAGTCCACGTTTGTTCCATGCAGAAGCTGGAGTAAAGCCTTGAGGATGTTGACCTTACAGATCAGCCTCAAAACTGGAGCTTGAACCAGCAAAGATTGTGGTGCTCGTTTCCTTTGGTTTGCTATTTTTCAGCCATTCGTGTCTCGATGGGTTTCTGTGGCACAGATTTAATTCCCGATGACCAGGCAAAGTACTTTAGAGTCGCTCTGGCCAGAAGCAGTAACTACCAGCAATGCGTGGAGGGCACTAAACAAAAGCTGAAAGGCTGGGTGAACCTCATTCAGAAGCTAGCTGGTTATGTGCCCACAGAATTTCAATGCAAGAGCGAGTTCTCTCTAAAACTACTTGCCTTTTTGGTATTACAGCCATTGCGCGAAGCTGGTGGGTGCTGAAGTAGTTTTGCAGAATGATAAGCAGTGAATTAAAATCTGAGTCAAGTTCCTGGCTCCCTATACTGGCAAACGTTTCACTAGCAAGCATTAGAGATGAAGCACCAGAAAATTTATGGACTGTGATGGTCTGTCACTCTCTACAAACAGAAAAGAAATACCATGCAGCTTCCTGAAATGCTTTCTTTTGTGCATGGTATGCCTAAAATTGTTTGGCAGGACATATGGTCTTTGTGTGTTGGTAAAACAGAGGCGACCTAGAATGCTCCACAGAAGCAACTTGTTCTTTGAGTTCTTTCCCCAGCAATGGCCAGTGCCTGACCTCAGCAGCGCTGAGCTTTTATCAGCTGTGTCTGAAAAACTCATCAAAAGTGTGTGTATCTCTAATATAAATGAGACACAACTTGCCTCTTTATGACCACGAGGAAATTCAGTCTTCCTGCCACTGACTATGGAGCTTGTGCCGAGGTAGGAGGGACAGAAGTAAGATAAATCAAGCCTCTGTTGAATGACTCAATAGCTGTTGGGGGAATTTGTAATGTGCTGCTTTTTAAAATGCCATATGCTCTTATGAGAGGGGAGACCTGCTGTGTTTCTGCCTTAATTCCAGAACAAAGTTAAAATGGGATTCTGTACGTTGGAAACATTTTGGATGTTACTGTTTGGTAAATGGACTCTGTATCTTGGAAGGCTGTGTCTTTTGCAGATAATTTAATATTTGGAGTTCAGAAATCTGGTGTAATCTGGTAGAATTACACCTATGAGAGAGGGTGTAAACAGCAGAAAGCCAGGACCTGCACTTTGCAATACATGTTTGCTCTGGCTAGCCAATGAGTCCTCACTAGCTAGGTGCTTCTAGCCCTGAGACGAATTGTTAGACAAATTAAAAACCCCACTGCACTGACAGGCCCTCTCTGCAGGGGTGTCTGTCTGATGGCAGCTGTGTTTAACAGGTTCTAGCAGTGCCCAACACATACAACTTGGTTACAAAGTGGGGATTTTTCCCCCCACTGAGTCTTTTGCCTGAAACTTTAGCTTACAGATCTTCTCTAGAAGAGGGTGGATCTTCTCAGACAGGTGAATTTGTGCATCTCCAACTTATCTTGGTCTCTTGGTGTAATTTTCTCTTGTTCGCCTCCTCCTCTTCTTCCTCGTTTCATCCCACTTACTGTGGGTTTTGTCAGGGCTCTTTTTTAAGCATTTGATTCAGTTGCCCAATTACAGTAATGAGCAGGTAAGTTTAATGCTGTGTTGCATGATAGATGAAGTAATTGTACTAGCAACACTTAATCTTTCTGTATTTCATTTTTTTGTACTTCCAGTGTAATTAGATCCGGTTTTCTTTATTGTACCTCTAACCATTTTTCTTCTATACCAGAAGCACATGGGGAAGGGAGAGTAAGGAGCATAAAGGGAATGAAGGGCCTTTAACTATTCCTGGGTTTTCTTGGATTTATGTTTACTTACGTGTGTCTGCCTCAGTAGGGGCTGTCGTTCTTCTCTCTTGAGTCCATGGTGTACACAGCCAGCAGACCTGAATGTAACAGTAACCTGAAATCCATGTTTGGATAGATGCTGCCGTTATTTCAGCTACGAATTAAGCCAGCAGGTTTTGGGAAAGGGTCTTGGCTGAAACAGAGAAGGGTATGGGGGAGGGTGCTGGGGGGAGGTTAGCAGGCTTATCTGTTCAACCTGTGGCTTTTTGGAGCTCTCTGTTGCCTGCCTTGTTCCAAATTTCTACAGCATATCTCTCCTGGCCTCACTTACTGCTTGCCTGGATCTGTCTTTCACATCTTGAATTTGCTGTTTGTCAAATTTCTTTATTTCTTCCACCGTGAGCCTGTTGGGTTGTTTCAGCTTCTTTCTCTCTCCTCTACCCAGCCGAGGCACTTTCTGCTGCTTTGTCAGAGGATGAGAAGCCCAAGCTGCTCTCTCGAGAGCTCACACAGGCATCAAAGAGCGGCTGCCCATTTTTTAGGATGGCAATATCTCTTCTTTTTCTTGGGAGTCCTAGTTTTCTGCTTCAGGTCTGGATGCAATCCTAATTTATGTAGAGATCTTATCTTAAGGCTTGTTCAGATGTTAACTTAGCAGAGACAGCTCTGCAGTTCCTGTGATTGAAGTGGTAGTTTCTGTGTGCGGAGGGAGCTGCGTAAGCTTGCTAAAGACCCTGGATATATTGGCCAGTTCTCAACTGCAGCCTTTTTAGTTGTTTGAAGAGAGGTTATTTTTGGAAAGAAGAATGTAATTGGGTCAAAAATCAAACTTCAGCCAAGTCTGATTTATTTTGTATGGATATATTTTGGTTGCTGGGCATTCCTCACAACAGACGTTGGAAGAATTGAAGTGTTTGAACTAATTTTTACATGTGGTCTTTACTGTTGGCAATGATTGGCTTTCTTGACATGGTTTCACTTCAGATTCCTGAACACTAATTTCTGTTTTGTATTAAGTGTACTTTTTGACTTAACAGAAATGCTTCGCTGAAAGTAATAAAGCCCAAAGGGGAACAAAAACATTTCCTTTTTGCTTATTGTTTTTTCTGGAGATCAGTTGTGGCTATGTTTTGATTTGACCTATTTCATTCCTAGTATGAATTTGAAATTTAAAGGCCTGCCAGTGAGCAGAGTAAACTTAGTAAAACAGTTGGGTAAGATAAGGCAGAGTACTTGGAGTCTTAACCCGTGCTAACGTCACCTTTTGTTCATGATATCATGGTGATTCCCATCAGTAATTGCAGTGGTCTTGAAGAACAGGAGCAGCTCTGTGCAGGCGGAAAATGTTTTCTGAAAGTGTGTGTATCAGGTAGTTAATGTCTATAGTTAATGTCTTTGGTAGCTAAAAACTGGGCTTTTTTGAGTTTATAATGTATGCTCTTCCACATTGGAGCCTGATTTTGTTCTTTTTTTTTTTTTTAAATAAAAAGATAAACTGTCATGATCTCTCACAAAGTGATAGTGGGAAATAGTGTTGTAAATCCCTTGATGTATTATGAAAGCCTAGTCTTTTCATGATGCCATCTTCTATTTGCCTTCTGTGCAGCTCAGTTTTTAGTATATGCTCTTCCTTTTGTGGTCACTGTTCTTAAAAGTTTCTTCAGTTATTTGTCAAACTGGTGCCATGTGAAGTATTCCAAATACTTACTCTGAGAAAGCAGAAGCAGCTTTCTTTTCTGCACACTGAAATCATGTAGCCATCCACCAAATGAACTGACTGGAAGTGGATAGGATGGAGGGACCAGGATGGTTCTAAACTCAGTTGTAATCTTCTCTGCTTTAATTAAATGCTGTAGAGACTAGTGGGGCAACTCAGGTATCTGTCACTGTAGGCGCTTTAGGGTATTTCTCCTGGCCTGGAGCCACCACTCTCAAAGAGTATAGGTTTCTCAGTGGTCTGGTGTTGCATCTGCAGGTCCCATGTGGATGTATCTTGGAAACATCTGAAAATGACGCTTGGCGCCTGTGTTTAGAAACCTAGATCTCTTCCATAAGTGTTTGTAAGAATTTCAAGGAACAATTTTTCCCTGCCTGTTAACCTAGAAGCCTTTATAACAGATAGACTTTTCCTCAAACCTCAGTTGTCTTTTCACCTCCCTGCCTCAGTGTTTGGCTTTTAAGTACCGACATGCGAAGTACACCCATAGGTTAAAGCCTTTAAGTGCCAATACACAAATACACCCATAGGTCAGTGTATGAATTCAGTTTGAAATTATGCCTTCATGAGAGTCATTGCTATAAGACTCTTTAAAATTGCTCTGAAATGAAGATCTCAGAGTAATCTATAATAAGGGAATGTTCCGTAGATTCAACTGGAAAAGTGCGGGTGTGTAAGTGTATGTCTTCGAAGATAGATACTTACAGGACTGCAGGTGCTGTAAACCTTAAATATTCGTTGTTAGCAGGACCAAGATTTTTATTATGCATTAAATAGTTTCTAGGCAGCTGAGCAAAGTAGTGTCTAATTGTTTGCTTTCTTCCCCATTCCTGCCCCACAGTGTCCTACCCTTTTAAATGAAATAGTATGCCTCTGCTATGATGAATGCCAATGAGTAAGGTAATAATTGCTGTGGTGAGATTTTTTTTTTCCCCTTGTCTCCCACTGTCCTTTAGCACAGTGCTTCCAAACTAATAAATACATTGGAACACTATGTGATACCTTTGTAATAAAGCTGATGTTCTAAAGAAATGAAAGAAAACATCACCAGAGGTTTCCAGCTTTGGAAAAATATTTGTCATGTGAAGAGCAAAGTCATTCCCTAGCAAAAATTACTTGCATCTCTATGCTTTCCAATCCTCCGTTATTCACTAGTACACTCAGGTATGTGTTTAAGTCCTCTTGATTTCAAGATTCCTCTGTGTTCTGAATGAGGCTGCTTTACTATTGTTATTAATGAAGAATATTTGGACTTCAATAAAGGGGCCATAGCAGCAAAACCACCTTTCAATAGAAAATAGGACAACCATCTTGAGCTGTGGAAAAAACGATTAGTGGGCATATTAAGAGAAAATCCAGCCTCTGAAAAGCAGTCACATAAATGGTGCAAATCTGGGTAAGATTCAAGGAGTCTGAATAATGTTGTTCTTGGTATCTGAATGCCTATCAGAAATTAAGATGATGCAAGTTACTTGGTCACTGAACATGCAGCTTTTAATTAAGACTGCTTGTACGTAGATCCATATAGAGGTTCTATGTATATTCAGTTGTTTAGTGTTTTGAGTAAGCATTTCATGGTTTAAATACCTTTCCAGGAGGGGAAGGCATAGAGTGGAAGGAGAGAAGAGTTGGGGTTTTTTAAGTATATATTCCTTCTATCTTAATTTTTTTTTCATGTCCAAGAGAAAGACAGGAGCACAGTTGGCTGTTTTTAAGAATGAAGAAATAGGCAGAGCTTTAAGCCTAGAAATAAATAACTAGAAATCTTCCCTCCAGCTCAGTAACACATGCCCATCTCTGTAGTAACCAGCACTTCAAACGATGTTTAATCCTGGTTATTGCACTGCTGAAAAGCGAAACTCCTTTCCTTTGGAGTGCATCAAATGCTTGTTGAAGTTAATGTTTCTGCTTTCAGAACATGTTAACTCTGCGCTTATTTCTACCTATTTTTCTCTGTCTAAAAATCAGCCAGTACTTTGTATATGGGTCAAAATGTATTCTGTTCACCAGAACACATTGAAAAGCCAGAAGTCTTACTTAACAACAGCGTGTTATAACATTATAATGAAATGGGTAAATAATACTATAGTTTGTCCTTTCTAAATAGCTCAAATTGTGTTTGAGGATTGTAATCAAATGCCTCTTTGTGCCATCACAAACCCCTGGCCGAGTATGTTTCCAGGGGGTGGATGTAGCCTGGGTAGGAGGTTGCCTGCAGCTCTGTGGTTGGGGCTGGGCAGCGGGGCAGGACACCAGATTGAAAAGCCCAGTCTGGCACCTGCTGAAATGCAGTTGTGAGAAATCATAATCATTCTCTGCGACTGTAAAAAGCACTCAAAAAGAGAAATCTGCTCATGCTGACGTACACAAGTTTTACTGACCAGCACAAGTCTATGACAATATTTCTCGAATTCATCTGTTTGCACATGAACAGCGCTAGGGTTGGCCTCAGATACAGAGGGCACTTGTATGTTTGCTTTACCTTCGGCACTTTACCCTGATTATGTGACTTTTCCAAATGGTATTTATATTTTAAGCAACATGAGATTGCGGCTGGATCTTTGAAGGATGTGAGTGGTAGTGTGCATGGAAGGGTCAGTTCATACTTGCTGTTCCTCTCCAAATGTGCTCCTCAGCAGCGCGGGCTGGCACCTGCCATTTTGGCAATGCCTTCCTAATTTTTTGACATAGTAGCATCGCATGCAGCTGGACACATCTGGTGCTAGAAGGGTGTGCAAACATCCAAGCATCTGACCAGCTGTCTCTCCTGCTCGTGATACCGCGGGGCACTTCGTCTGCAAAAGAGCCCTGATTTAAGGAGAATGCATGAACGTGGAGTGGGCCACCCCAGTGAGGTGAAGCCTGGTGAGCGTGTGAGGTGCAGACCTAGGTGAAGTCAGGGAGGCTGCTCCTCTGGCTGTTCCTGGAGGCCCTGGCCCCGTTGGGGCAGCATGTGGTTCCTCTGCTCCTGGAGCAGCAGTCGCTGCAGTGGGTCAGCCAGCAGCGTGTCTCATGGACCTCTCTGTAGGACCAAGCCTGCTTGCTTAGCAGCTGCAGGTCTTTGGTGCAGGTACAGGTCTTTGGATTACCTGTTACCTAGCAAGAGTAGTGCAACCTTATTTCTCAGTTTGCTACAAGTGGATTGGGATTTGATATAGAATCATAGAATTGTTAGAGTTGGAAGGGACCTTAAAGATCATCGAGTTCCAACCCCCTTGCCATGGGCAGGGACACCTCCCACTAGAGC
>JAOXNO010000001.1:118116250-118143051 GCA_028565335.1 Limnodromus scolopaceus
GGTGATCCTTGAATACCACCCAGCCCTCTTGGGCCCCTCTCCCCTCCAGTTCTTTTTCCCATGCTACCTTGCCAATCGGATCTCTCAGGAGATCAAAGAATGCTCTTCTGAAGTCCAGGGTAGCCTTGGGGGTAAGGTGAAGCTGGGAGCTTGTGAAAGAGCTGTAACACCCCTACATGTCCCCTCTGAAGTGTGTGTAGGTCTTAATCCATTTTCTGCTGGCTGCACTATACTTAGGATGCTCTGTCAATGTGGAATTTTATTTTCCATGTGCCAGTAAATATTTTAAGCTTGAATTATTAATATTGTTTTATTGTTTTATAGGTTCTATATTTCTGAAACAGCAATCCTTTTTTAAATCTCTCAAAAGTTGTCTTTGCGTATGAATTCTGTTTCCCATGTGGATAATAAGGAGACAGTTTTTACCTTCCATGATATGTGAAAGTAAATCGATGAGATGAATGTAGAGAGGCATCTCACTTTTTTTTCATTTTTTTATTCATCTTTTAGTTTCTTAGTAAGGTAGGAAATGGCTTTACTGTTCCATTTTAACCTTTTGTGGCATCTGGGAAATGAGAATGAGAGAAAACCTAATCCTATGCTTAGGCTGAAAATGAGTTGTGAAAACAGGCTTCTGACATGTAGATGCCATTGACTCTCTTTCACGGAGCTTGAAGGCAGACGGGTCTACTGCAGGACCCAGATCTGTCAAACTGAAGTAAAGAGAAAAGAACAGTCTGATTTCTTGGCATTTTGCTGTTCCTTTCTCTTTTTCCTTTGCCATTCCTTGTGTTTGGAAATTTTATACAGAGAAAGAAAAGAAATAACAATTAAAAACTGAATTATTTGGAAAATGTTCATTTCTTACAGTCAAATGTTGTCTTTTCTTTTCCTCTTTGATTTTAAAATTTTAAAAATCATGCTGTGAAATTAATCTGAAAAGCAGTAGGTAGATTATTACTTTAAACCTAAGTAATGAAGCTCCCAGGAGCAGAGCGACTGGAAGAGGGGTAAGCGTGCACACGAGAAGGAACAGATCTCTTTATGACTACGCTCTTTAGTGCTTAAAAGCCTTTCTGCATGGGGTGTGAGTAAGTTGCCAGCTGTCTTTGGCATTCAGGAAGAATTACTCCCCTTTCCTTGAGTCACTTGAGTATATCTGTAAATTAGCAAGTTTTTTTTTCTGTCTCTCCTCCTAATACCTCCAGAGCAAACACTGCTTGGGATCGCTTCACGCAGCGTGGGGATCACTGAGCTGGTCCAGAGTAATATTACACAAATTGTAAAGAGACTATTTGGGATTGATGGGGGGAGGAGGGTCGTGAAACATGTCTATGAATGTCTGTGGTTCTGTGGGGTTTTTTCTTTGTTTTTTTGTGGTTTTTTAGATCTCGAGTGGAAGAAGCTGTATGGGTAAAACGTAAATGTAGGTGGAAGCAAAAGTCCCCTGGTTTTACTTTCCTAAGGCTTTTAGGAGGGTTTTTTTCCATGAGTTTGAGTTTTGCCCATGACTTTTTGACTACATGTATGGTGCTGTTTGTATTTTCTGCCTATGATAGTGCTTAGTTGCAGAAAGCGTAAGCTTTTATGCAGTGTTTATCCACTTGGAAGTTTCTGTCTGTGTGTATTTTGCTGGATGTGGTTATTTATTATATCTTTTTTTAGAGCAGAGGTAGGAGTAAACTCAGATCTGATGATGGAATTGATCTTTCTCTCTGCCTCCCCCAGCAAGTTACCATCCCATGCCTGGCTGAGGTGAGAGAAGCCTGCTGTACTGCCCTACATAAACTTTCTTGCGGTGTTCGGAGAGGCTGATTGCTTTCATTGATAGAGCTGTAAGCGAGACAAACCAGCCTGCTTTAAAGCCTCTGTGGCTAATGAATCAGTCAGTACATTTTGATCTGTCCTATATAGTTTACCACCTCGGCTCTCTTGACTACAAAGATCTGATCTTACACCATTATGTGGCAAACCCTTTTAATTTGGGTATTGCTACTTGATCCTGTAATTGTTGCTTGAAGAAGCCAACAGAAAGAGCCCAGCTAGGTAGTCCTTGCTTCCTGTGCTTTTGTATATCTATACCTGGTCTCCTGGTGTCTCCTTTCCATTCGCGTAGATCACAACGCCTGCACACACCCGATCCCCTATAGAGCTGGTGTCCAGGTAAAGTTTCGCTGCTGTAGCTTGTCATGGAGCTCGAAACAATGAGGTAAATAAACAACGGCTGAATTGATCAAGGTGGCATGCGAAGGAATACAGTGACTTTAAAAGAGCGTCTGCTTTCATGTTTCACTTGGATAGGGGATCACTAAGGGTAAGGATTTGTCACCTGGAAGAGTGAGGCTGTGTATCAGTGTGACTGGGGGCATGTTTTAGGTGTAGCATTTTTCTGGCTTATTGTCACGTGGCATTGTGTACTGCCTACACAACACAAGGCCGGTCGGAACACCGTAAGGCAACCTGGACCTGAGTTCTCTGGTATGGGGAGTTTTGCGCTAGGAAGACTCACCCTTGACATATTCAGTGATCTGAGGAAACAAACAAACAAACAAAAGTTGTTTTCTTTTCCCTTATGTTGCCTGCTTGACCCCTGTTCAGCCCCTGTCTCCTGCACAGAATTGGTTTCTCTTATTCTGTTTCTTTTCTTTCTCCCATGCATCTTCAACTAAAAGAAATAAAATGATTATGTACATCCTTTTGCTTTGTCTTTGCAGGCTGCTTTTACTCATTCTACTTCATTATCATATTCCTTTCTTTGTTTCCCCCCTATATTTTTTTTCTGTACTTTCTCTTACTTTCTTTTCCTGCTGCTTTTTCATTCCCTAGACCCTTTGCACACCCACCCCTTGGGTGACCCCTTGGGTTCTTGGGTCACAAGCCAAAGGCAGAAGGTGTAGGAATTATCCCAGGGTTAACCCTATGTCTCAGAATTCTATACTCAAACTATAACTTGCCTCCAAGGAAAACTTCCAGACTTGATTTAAAAAGTGGTTAGTCATGAAGGGTATCCTGGCCCTCAATAAATTGTTTCAGTGGCTGGTGATCTTTGCTGAAGTACGTGGCTTGTGACCTGATTTTTTTTTAGTTTCATCCAGAAGCTGATGGCTCTTGTTTATCAAGATCTAGCTCTAGCAGCTGAGGTTTAATCTGCTGTAGAACTTTTTACCAAGTTTGTGATCAAGTTTGTAGGTTGTTGGGTGTTTGTTTTTTTCCTTTAAACTTGAAACAGCTGTCCTTGCTCCATCTCTTGCTGAAGGCTTGTTTTCTGGTGGTCGCAATTGTTTGTGAAGCTCTTCTATGCACACTTTTAAGTCTGTGAATGTAATCTTTGAACTACTGAAGACAGAACTGGATATGGTGATGTGGATGCATGACAACCCCGTCTCCTGTTTGTATCAGCCCTTTGCTCCAGCAAGGTGCTGTTTCTTTCCATGCCTCCTGACCACCACCCTGAATCTTCAACATCTTTGTTCACCTTGTTTCTTCTCCTTCCTCTCCTATGAAATTTCCCTTAGTTGCTCTGCTTCCCCTTGCTCAAGGACTGTCCCAGCTTCTGATGGTGTCCATATTTTCCTCTTCACCATTTCCCCAGGACCTAATCTCTATACCTTTTGGGTAGAGGGACTGACGGGTTTGAAAGCCGTTCAGCCAAATATTAGAAGACTGTTGGTATGGTTCTACTCCTCATGCTGGCTTTGGGGGAAGCAATGATCCCAAGTCATGAGGCTCATCAGCCCCAGGAATGAGCTATGTACATAGTGCCCTCCCTTTGTTTTCGGTAGCTCAGTGTTTAGAATGAAAAAAAACCTACCTCTTTGCTTTTCCAGATGCCTGTCAAGGCCTTAGTGGGGAAAGTAGTCCTTTTGGTCACCTGGAAGAAAAATAGTGAAAAAAAAACACCAACAGGGCTCATACAGAAAACTGTGTATTATTAAAATCTTGATAAAGTGTAATAGTTTTATTTGTACTACAACAGTAAGGCCCCATCTGCCTTAAGCCTTATAATTTGTGCCAAGACTTGAAATAAGTCTTGGAGGCTGTTGATTTCTCAATTCACAAAGGTAGCACTGGAAGATATTTGAGGAGAGTGAGTGCTTTTTTTTCCACCCTTCAATTTGACAGTCAGACCAAGTCTGTTCTGGGGAAAACTGTTGCTTGCCTTGGAAAGGTCATTTACGTATTCAAATAACAGCATGCAAGAACAGAAAACTCTTTCAGAGCAGGTGTCCAGAGATGCAATAGAAGATACCTGCTTCTCTCTTATTATACCTGTCATCATGGAAATCTGGTGAATGAGTCTCCAGTTGCCAGCAGGAGAAAAAAGTTACAGTGAACAATAAATAAGAGGCCCACAGGGAGCACCTGAGGCATCATCTTTCACGCAGACTGAAAGCTCTTTTCTGCTGTACAGAAAAAGAACAAATAAGTAAAACATTACTATGTCACTGATGGGACACATGTGAAGCATTAGGAAAAATTAAAAGGTCGGGTTACTTGCAGTTGTTGCTCAAGTTAGATCCTTATCTCTATGCTGACAGAATCAAGAGCAGGTTTTATTTACTTTTCAAAGAAAGGAGAGGATCTGCCAGTCTGGCATAGGAATACAAACCCACTTTTGTTCCTCAAAGTCTAAAATTGCTTGGTGAAGTAGATTATATTATGTGAAAAGCCTTTGGAGCATATGTACGTTCACGGTTGTAATTTTTCATTACATGGTTCTTTGCCTTTGCATGACACCTCAGTCCTGGAGGTGGGATATTATCAGTCACTGAAAACGTTGCAGGTGGGACAACTGTAGTAGTCCTGCAGTAAACTAGTGTTCATTTGAACAAAAATGTGAAATGCAGTTTTGTTCCATAAGATTTCTCTGTTCCATTAAGGCAGCTTGGAAATAAAGGCCATCAAAGCTTAAGCTGGCTTGTACCTTCTATTATGGGTCTAATGTAACTGATCTGTGAGCTGGCTGGAAGGGTAGGAGGATGCTGATCAAATCTTTGTATACAAAAAAAGCTGGTTAGAGAACAGTGCTTATTTATTAAACTTTCTCTTACAGGCAGGAGCACCTGGGAGTTTTATCTTGTGTGAGGAGTAAAGAATTCAGCTTGTGCAGGTTTTTTTTTTTTTTTTTAAATAGTGGTGGTAGATTTTCATATGAAGTACTGATAACATATTTTAGATAAGGGCATGTTCCACATAAATACTCCTGTGCAGGCATGTATTTGCATAGAACTTGTCATCAAAATAATCCAGAACATGTCCACCTTATGTCTTTGACCTACCTGTCTTTGAATCAACACATGTGCATAGCAGCTTGGTTTTGCAAGATTAGCAAGCTGCGAGCTCTTTGCTTACCTGCTGTTTGGTCTCTATGCTCTGGGATTCGCTTTCCAGGTTGTTGTAGGAAGCTTTTCTAAGGATGCCAAGATTTTTGCAAGTGTGAGCTCAAGTACCGGTTCCTGCGATTCTTCTAATCTTTCCATTCCCATTTTTGGGCTGCTGTCAGACAGCTAGGTGGAACCATTGCTTGGTGACGTGATCCTGAGAATCATTGAGATATTTAAGCTGCAGCACGTGTGTGTGATTGCACAGCCTGGTTGCTCAGGCTGTTCAGCTGCTGGGACTGCTCAGCTGGTACAGCTGAAGGAAGAAATTGAACTGCTGTTTTTGGATGCCCTTACCTGCAGCAGCCTCTCCTGGAGATGGTTTTGCATATGGAAATGAGCATGGCCTGATCAGGAGAGATAGCTGCGCAGGACAAGGGCAGCTGCTGGTGGAATCACAGCCTCTGCCTGCTGAAGGTCAGCTTGGGGGTGCTGGTCTTGGTCCAGGGAAGCTCTGGGTGGGAGCACATGGATGTGATAGTTCCCCTCTGCCTGGCTCTCTGTGCCGCCATCGCTGCCTGGGAGATTGCTGCGTATCACCGCTCCTGATCCGTTGCTTCCCAGTACAGTGTCTACATTTGATGTAAAGAGCTGCTTGGCAGTATGCTGAGGGCACTAGTGCTGCAGTGGCTCCAAGAGTGTCTTGGAGTGTCTCCATTAGCCTTGAGCCTTCCCTTTCCCAACTAGGCTTCCTGGTATGTCAGTAGAGAATTGGCCTTAATCTTTTTGGAAATCTGCTAACTAGCAGAGGCATGTGATGTCAGGATCCTTAAACTTACTCTCACATCTTTGTCAAAGACATTTTTCCTGTGGTTGCTCTGGGCAGTGGCTTCTTACCATTCCCCTGACTTCGTTGTTTCCCAGGCAGTGTTTTTCTAAGGCAGATGGCAACCTGGTGGATTGTAGGGAGGGCCTTCATGGCAAGGCTTAGCATTCTACTCTTGAGGGCTGCTTTAGAGGTGCTTGTCTGTGAGGGGAATGGGAAAGAGGAAGGGTGGAAGCCTCATTTAGCATAAGAGGTGCAGGAACCTGTGCAGCACACAGAAGAGGCAGGAAGACTGCTTCTGCAAACTGCAGCAAGTCCATTGGACTGCACACTGGTCTTACTTTGCGCTCCTGTTTTAGTCTGAGGGCTTTTTAGAAAATAATTTTACAGAAAACACTTGAAGTTCATTTTGCATTTGACCTTATGAAAGGTTACTGAGTAAAGTGCAGACCTCAAGCCAGTCAACCTCAAGTTGCTACAAAAGCTATCCTTGAACTAAAACAGGTTTCATGAAATACAGATGCATATATTTCACAAGCTCATAGATTTTGGATGCATAACTGATACCATCCTTGAGAGAAGTGCATCGATATGGGTTTCCCTTGATCTTTGCCATGAGACAGAGAATGTTTTCTGTCTTGCTGTTACTTGCGTGTACAGTAGCAAAAGCTTTGGGTTCTGCTGTTCCAGCATTTTGGAGTTGGCAATCCTGTGGATTTCCTAAGGGAATGTGCTTGTTCCTTATGTGCTGTAGGATGTGCTTAGCTGGGGATGATGATTTTCGCCAAGAACACTGCACCAAAATGTTTTCCACACGACGGGCTGCTCCTGCATCAAACGCAGCAGCTGTTTCCTCATATTGCTGTCTTCTGCAGCACTGTCCTCTGCCAGTTCTCTCTTCTCTCCCGAAGGAGAAAGCACACTGGTGAGCTGATTCATCAGCCCAGTGATAAGCCGTGCTCAAATCAGTCTTTTCCCCAGGCTTCAGAGTGTTGTCCAGACATGAACAGGAGTGGATGGTACTAAGGTATTAGTGTACAGCTACGGGCAGGATTTATCCTCAGTATTTCGGAGGGTGCTGTTATCCCATTTGGAGGTGGAGCCATTTCTGCCCCCTTTTGCAGGCAGCTGCCAGATCTGCTTAGTCTGTTCCCTATATTGAGCTTTTAGATTTGCTTTGTCCCTGCCCCCCAATTTGGCTGTTCCCTGTTGTCTGCTACTCAAACCCCTAGAAGCAAAGTGAGCTGCCTGATAAAGAGATTTTTTGCGTTTGTTCTGCAGCTGTTTCTTCCCTCTTTGGGGAGCAAACACTGAGGTCCTCCAGAGGATTTACATCTAGGTGGTGATAATGTGAGTGTGTGAAAGATCTGGTATTTCTTAGATTTCAGTGGCTGATAAATCCTCTTGGTTGGGAGGACAGGTCA
This sequence comes from Limnodromus scolopaceus, assembly GCA_028565335.1. Lineage (NCBI taxonomy): Eukaryota > Metazoa > Chordata > Aves > Charadriiformes > Scolopacidae > Limnodromus > Limnodromus scolopaceus. The sequence goes on from JAOXNO010000001.1 coordinate 118,123,822, forward strand.
GCATGCAGGAGCTGGGAAAGCACAGAAATAGCACAAAAAATTACTGAAAAAATATTCCAGTCTCTAGAAACAATGATAAAGGTCTGGGGTTTTTCCTTCCCTCGATTAAAATATTGATCTTTACCTACCTCAGTTTTGCAGAGCCCTTATAATCTCCTCATGTCAAAGTGAGCCTGGATGGGAGGAGACATCCCCTCCATCCCTTGCTACCTGCTTTGTATAGGGACTAGATACCCGTCCAGAATCGTGTAGGTACAGGAAGGGCCATGGCAGTAGACATCTTACGTGTGTGTCTGTAGAAGAGTCTTTGTGTGGGAAGCTGGTGGTGGTTCGTAGGACGGCAGAAAGGGGCCTGTCCCATTTGGGAAGCAGTGGGTCGATCAGCAAAGCACTTGCTGGAGTGCTCCGACTGTGGGATCCAAGAGGACACCTCAGTAGAAGAGGTCCAAAAAACAATCATACAGACTGGAGCCCACCCTGCTTAGCTGTTGGCTTGCCACCACCTGACTTGTTTTGGACCAGGCTTGGCCTTCTGGCCTTCAGCAGCATCCGTCTAACTGTAGAGCAGTGCCTCAAGGAGCAGTAGCTGCATTGCCTGGCAGAGTGAGTGCCAAAAAGGAATCCTAGCCTTGCCGCTCTTTGTGTGGCTTGGGAATCGGCACCGCAGCCACTGAAGAAGAAATAAGCTTCTACAGCAATTTGCCCTGAACCCGTGGGATTCAGATCCTGAGAAGCTGATTAATAGTAGCTCTGTGTTTGATAGCCTCTGGAATTTTGAATGTCACGTTTTGGGGAGGAAAGGGGGAAAATAGACTTACGTGAAATGTTCAGACTCAGGATATTGCTCAAACTGGAAATCAAAGGACTATATGGTATGCTCTTTTGTCCTTAACGGTTGTTCAAATAAATGTGGTAGTCCCTGTTTTTTCTAGCAGTTGTGATGATTATTGGGCTCATATCGGAGGGAAGATTGAAAAGGCACCTGCCCATCAGATATTTGAAGCTAAAGTTTATTAAGACAAACCAAAACCCCAAGGAACAGAACCATACTCCAGTATGGCATGTAATACTCATAATACTTTTTAGCAGAAGTCAACTCTTCCCTGCAGTGCCAATGCTGGGCTTTGGCTGGGATTTTGGAGCTACTCTCTGTGGATTCTTTTCTATGGGGGGAGAGAATCTCTTTGCCAGGGGAGTTGTGGCTGGCCATGTCTGTGTTAAATGACATGTGCAGTGCAGTAGGAGCAGGCCAGGAGACCATATTTCAGTTTTACGTGCTTTGTTTACTTCATGTTCTTTGAATTTGAGTTGGCCTACTCCCTAGACTGACTGTCCTTCCTGTCTGTGTGCTGCAGAGCTCTCTGAAGGAAAGCTGTCCCACTAACCTCTGCTCCTTAGAGTGTTGCTTCAGGAAGAGTCAAATTGTCCTTTTCCCTGTTTCGCAGGGATGATGCTAGCATGCCATTGTCTTGGCAGTAGTGTCTGTGTAAGCCTCTTGTGGGAACAAACTTTACTTTTTTTCTTGCTCACTTGAGTGACCTATGCAACCTGCTGCCTGGATCTCCTCTTGACTCTAGAGATGTTAAGGGAGATAGGTGTTTTTCACCATCAGCTGCTCCAAGAGCACACCCAAAAGACCACACTCTTGCCTTCCTGGATGTCCTGTTGTTTGGGGAAGAAGGCAGAAGTAAGAGCTTTCTCTGAAGTTTTGCAGCTGCTTTTTCTCTGGCCCTGATGGAGAAGCATGGTTGGTAGGATGCCATTGCTTGAGACATAAAATGACCAGTAGGGCACAGAGACTTTGTGTGTGAAGAGGTACAGTCAAGGCCTTCTGCCATCAGATGGTACAGCATCTCTGCTGTCACCGAATGAAATTTTAGCAGCCCAGACCTTGCGCAAAAGAGTGTCATCTGTGAAGTCTCATGACCCTCAGTTCCTAATACTAGTGGTGAATTGATGTGGGGTGAGCAATTCCAGTCTGGGTGTAGTTTTGATCAAGGTTTCCAAGGCTATGTTCCAAACCTTTTACCTCCATGTAGTGGCAGTTATCAACAAGATAACCTGGACCTTTACCCTCTGTAGATCTCCAGGCAGTGTGAGCAGTATTGATTCCAGCCTGGTGCCTGGCCCAGGACTGCTGTTGGGTAAACAGTGGGGGTGGCCCTTTGGCAGTCCTGCCACCTTTGGACCATGGACAGGTATTTCCGGGCCGTGGCCTCATATCTTGCATTACTGAGATGGAACATGCAGCCTGGTTCTGCCTGTACAAAAGGTGAGACGTGAATATTTCCAGTGCCCTCTGAATTGCAGGTGGCTGCTGTGGACAATGAGGATGTGGGTGAACCTTTTCTGAGGCTGTAATTTCAGTCTCCCACATCCGCTTCAAAGAGTTGGAGCACCCAGCATGACACCCATCTAGGACACGTAGCACAGAGGAAAATCACCGTGATCAGTGACTGGGAGCAGACAAAGTGGATGGGAGAACAAAACTATGTGCTATAACTTAGTGTGTGAACATGCCTGTGCTGAATAAAAACCAAGAGATTCCAGATCCTACTCTGGATCTGCTTAACCTGCCCTCCCCGTGTTTGCATGCCTGTGCATGCACATGTGTGTGCACCCTGTTCCCAGTGGCACTCAAATCAATCATCCCTTTTTGTCCCTTTTGATGGGTCTTGATAGCATTTTTGCTGGGCCTCCAACCCTTTGGGGCTTCCTCGTGTCCAGGTTTGTGCTTGTTACTTCTGTCATACTCCTTTGAGGAGGTCTCATCTGACAGAGTGATCTGCCACTCAGAGGAAGAGGAGTGGGCTTGAGGGGCAGCGTCTCTATGCTTTGCTGGGGTGAGGAAGAGAAGGCAAGTTTGGTAAGATCAGTGTTAGCTGCTGCCACCTCAAGGGAAGAGGTTGGTGAGGGAAGGCAGTGGTGCCTAGAGTTTCCAGGATGAGGGTAGTCAAGAAATATGACAAGCTATACAGGTGTCCCATATCTCAAAGGTGTCTTTGGAGGATTAGGCCAGGATTATTTTTATTAACAATAATCAGAAGGGCACAGACCTCTTTGTTAATTGGGATAACAGAAGTCTTGTCGGCCATCTCTACTATATGGAGCCTGTTGTTATGCTGTGTTTTCTTGGCCCAACTTAAATACTTGGTTAGAAGGTCTGTAGATTGAGGGGTATGTGTCAGCTGTCACTGGGGCTGGCAGCCTTCCCCTTAATTCTGCCCTGCTGTACCTGGTGGTGTCTGTCATTATGAGGTGAGATGGACATGAAGGACTTTGCGGGAGCTGCCACCTCTCCAGGCTTTCTGCCCATCTGGCATTGAGCTGAACCAAAACCCTTTGTTGGGCCTGCTGTGAGTCCTTGTGCCAGCCCAGGGTCTCCCTCCGCTCTTTTCTCGTCCTCCCAAGTACCCCCTCAGACTAGAGATGCTACAGTGGCTTGGCCTGCCACTGCCTGGGTTTGATGAGTAGGGGCTGTCTTTGCCTCTGAGACCTCCTCTACATCAGAAGACCTTGTGGAGGAGAGAAAACCAAACTGTTTGGTCCTTGCTGTATTGATATAATGCAGGGCTCTGTGCCACATGGCAACCCACCTGGATCAAGGGGTGACCTAGGCTCGTCTGCTTTGGATTTGTGCCACTATGCTGGAGAAGGAGGGGGGCCACAGTCAGGGCCTTTGTGGGCTTTGTTAGCAGAATATGCTGGGGAGGTGGGAGGTGTGCTTGGTCAGCAGGACTAAGCAAGGCTGTTGTTCAGGGCAAGGAGTGGAGAGATGCTTTCTAGTTTAGCTGCTTGCCATGCTATGAGTGACAGCAATCATCTGCCCTTGTGGCATTGCTTTTAAAGGCATGACAGCCTCCCCAGTCAGACTGCTGGTGTTTGACTCTCTGCAGACCCAAGATCAGCACGCTGTAATTCAGCTTGAAGGCTCATATGCACACATCCTTCTTCCCTAGCAACGGGTACAGAAAAGCAGTGTGCCTACCTAGGTTGGAATCAGAGGTGTTAATGTTGCTGGTGTTGGCCACGGGGGGAGAATTGACGAAGAGAAGTGTCCATTCCCTGAACATTAGTGTTCCCTCATACGAGTTTTGCACAGCGTTTGGGAACAAGAAGTACAGAGACTGCGCTGTCCTACAGTATCTCCTGTGTGATGACACTGGCCCCAGCTTGTGTCATCAGCTGAGTTTAGAATGACAGGCTAGGTGGATCTTCTGATTTGGTTTTGTCCAGAGGGAATCTGGCTTGTGGTCCAAAACCATTCTGTGGCCCAAGTTGCAGAAGCAATAGGGCGTTCCCTTCAAAAGCAGGACGGTGCTGTGGATTAATGTGTAGATGAGTTGGGTCTGCAGCTTCCCTGGTGCTTTTGATGCTGGCATTGGGTAGAGCTCAGTGGTGTTCTTGCTGAACTTCCCTTGTTGCTTTTTCCAGCAAACAGGGGCAGGTGCTGGAGGTCTTGTTGCAGTCTTAATTCCTCTGGAAGAAGCTATTTTTGTAGCTCATGTGTTCTTAAATGCAGCATGGCTGTCCTGGGAGTGACTTCCCAAGTTGTTTGTTTGGATGTGTCCTTGTGAGTCTTGTGTTTGCGGCTCATGTTAAGGAACCAGCTCGTATCTGCAGGGTGTTTGCATCAGAGAAGCACATCAGACGGCTCTAGTGCTGAGAAGGGTATGTGACCACCTCTGTGTCTATAGTTACAAATGGGTTATACTAGGACATGGGTTATAGCTAGGACACTAGCTGCATAGTGTCCTTTATGTGCACAGGTTATATGTGGTCAGATCTACACCTGAGTACTAACAAAAGCCAAAAAATAGCTTAATTTGAGCATTAAATAATATAGCAGAAGGCAAGATTGCCAGAGGCACAGCCCAGTTCATTCATAGTGCATGTTTCTGGACAAACTTTTCTTGACATGCTTATTCTGGAAGTTCATCCATTTTGAAAAAGGGATTATCCAATTGACAAAAGGTAGACAAATTGTCTAAAAAAAAAAATACATTGGATATGGTGTCTCTTCTCCCACAGATGTACTTCTCTTAAGCAAACCCTAACTTTGTTTTGGTTAAAGTATGTATTTTTTTGTTTGTTTTTAATAAACAAAGAGCATTTGATTTATCTTTCTAAGGTTTTGGATATTACTGTTAGAGAATTTCCTTTTTTTTCTCCCTTCCGCCCCGCCCCCGCCCCTGAATTTTGTGTGGCTATGAGGAGACGATTCTTGAATTCAAGCTAGCTATTTCCTGGTCTTCAGTTTTCTACAGAATACTCAAATGAACCCATAGCTGGATGGAAAACATTTTAATCCATAGAAAAACAGTTAAAAACTGTGTAGGACAGCTAGGTGGGTTTGCCCAGTTGAAAGCCTTCAGAGCCACTTGTTTTAAAATTGCGTAAAATTAACCTGAAGTTTTCCTGCCTGGCACAGTGCAATAGTGATGCAGTGCAAGGTCTTCAAAAACAAATATACAAGGGTCAGTCTGAGATTATTGAGGCACATATATTTTTAACTTGGAAAGCCTATAATGATTTGAAAATCCTTTCTTTTACCTTGTGCCAAGTTCTGCCCTTATGAAAGTAGTAAGAACCTGCCACTGACCAAACTTACTCATTCGGTATCAGTGTGTGCACTGAAATGTTTCTGGTATAGTTTTGTGCTCTGGAGTCCCTCAACTGTCTGTTGTTTGCCCTGGGATCAGAGAGCTGACAAACGTGTAGGTAATGCCAGTTGGAAAAATACTTGGGGGGTATGGCTGAGTGATAAGACGTGTCTGTCTTGTAGGTAGGGAGTATCTGCAAGGAAGACGGAGTCCTTCAAGGTCAGAGGAAACAGTTTCAAGTTTATATACAGAGGTAAGTATTTTACCAGTATCTTCCCACACACTCCCCCTTTTGCTGTTTTGATGACTGTGTTAGGAGATCTAGCATAACTCAAAAATCTAAAGTAACTGTGGGTACCTAACAACTATCTTTCTAGATAAGGAAATTAAAATACTGTTACCTTCAAAATACAAGTTATCTTCCAGATGGATGTAAGACCCTGTCTTAAACTACTTTGTTTTCTCTTTCTTTTTTAATGAAAGCTTACTCCAGCCAGGAGAAGCTTCCTTGACACAGTTCTGCTTTTCCCGTCTATCTGACGTATCTCTTCCCACACAAATAACCCTTTGATAATCTGTATCCTGTCCTTGAAAATAAATCTTCAGGTAATTTGCATAAGATCAGAGCTACAAGGTTATTAAGGTAAACACATTGGAGGTAACGGGGCAGGAGTTTTCAGGTCAAGAAGGTAGCAGCTATAAGGAAACAGTATAAGGAAGAGATAAGTAGTCTCTTATTGTCTGAATATTTGTATGACCTGAGCTGCTGCTGTTGCTGCTGACTTGAGGCTTTGTTAAGGTGAAGCGTAGTGTGTCCTGGAGTTGGGGGTGGTGGATTTGTTTTGTTTTTTAACAAGTAACCCACAAAGTGTCTGGAGTTTTTTTGAAGGTTAGACAACTAGTAATACTTCAAGGTGGCAGTTTTTAAGCATGAGGCTGAAGCATTGCATCTAAGCAGAATGACAAAAAGATTATGCTGGGGAGTTTGCTTTTTGGGTTGGTTTATTTGTTTGGGTTTTTAAGCACCTCTTTGAAACTGAGGAAACATTATTCTGTGTACACTGCTAACCCTTAGACTTGTATGGTTGGTTGAATGGGTGGCGTGATGTACTTGTTGCAGTGCTCATGCAGCTAAGATTCATAAAGCAGACTTTGCAGTAGAATATATTTTCTGGTAACGTTCATCAGAGATCGTGCTTTTTTTTTAGATAGACATAAAGGAATAAATATAGAACAACTCAGGTGCTAAAAATACCCACATGCATTGACGTCTATTTTTTTTTTCCCTTTATAAGAGACCTTTTGGATATTTAGCAAGATGCTTCATATCTGTTCAGAATTGTTTTGGCTGCAGTGATTTCAAGGGAGAGACAAGTCATCTGATCTTAGAAAATAGCTTATCTTGGTTTGATTTAAGAGTGCAGTGTGGGAATAGAGCAGATGCTGAGGAAGAGACTTGATGTGGGTAATGGCATGAGAAGTTGGTTTAATTACTGCAGCTGTAGAAGCTGGGTATTTGCTGTCTTACAGATTAGAAGACTGCTCAGCTCTTGCATTTATGGGGAAAAAAAAAAAGATACTAAATACCTCAGTCAAATCCTGAGATATATAATGGATCTCGCTGAAAAGATGGTCCCTCATTAGGAAAGCTGCTTGCACTGAACGGCTTCAATTACAGTCCAGGATATAGTAATTCTGGCATCCTTTTAAGTGTAAGATGAGGGAATGAATAATCCTGCAAAAGATCTTAGAAGCTAAGATTTTTGTAGCAGGAGGATGATTTACTTGAAATAGATTTTCAAGTAATTATCAATTTGCAGATGATCTACTGTGGACATGACTCCTTGCACATAGTTGGCCACTTGATTATACTCTGAATAGTCCTTTGAGATCTGTGTTGTGAAAATGAATTGGTGAATCACTTAAGACGCTTAAATCAGTTTAAGATTTGACTCTTACTTCAGTGCCCCATCCCGTGGGACTTCAAAATTTAATAATTTTGTGCCACACTCCTTTATTTACAAACTGTGCACGCATTTTGGTACCTAGAAACGTTGAGATGAGCCCAAGCCAGTGTGTGCAACCCACAGTCTGGTGCTGTCAGAAGTGGGTTGTGTGATGCATGGAGAGGAAGGGGTCAGGACTTTTTGGCATCTCACAAGTTGTGCAGCAGCAGGCAGAGCAGACCATTCCTGCAGCCCACCGGGCGTTTCAGGGCCATGACCACATGCCCCCTCCCAGTCGTAGCCTCCTCTTCTTCACGGATGAGCCAGGAGCACATCACTTTGCCTTCCTGGTGGCGTTCCTGCGACTGCTTCTCCCTTTGAACTTAATAACAGGTCAGATGTAAATAGCAGTTTGGACATAAAAATAGCTGGCACCTGCTTCACTCAGGCTGGCCGGGGTGAGCTGGGGCCTTGCTGCCGCCTGTGCCAGCCACGGGGCTGGCCTGAGCAAGAGCGGTCTGGTGAGGTTTTCTCTGCCTGTTACAGGTGGATCAGCCCCAGCCGTGGGGAGGAGCGTGGACAACCCCTTGGCAGGGTCGTTGGCTGGACTCCTGCAAGATTAATAAAACACCCATGCTGTGTCACCCTTTGATCACAGGGATCTTCTGTCTCCTCACCTGTGTGCTCTTCTATTTGACTTGGGTTTTTTCCTCCTGCTTTTAACCTCTAACGTAGCAATTTACTCTCTTGCTGTGTTTGACCAAGACCAAGCTAAGACAATGCATCCTTCTAGGAATTGTGTTGTTATTTTGGATTACAGGTAGCTCAAGCTTCATCAGGCTTCTGGAAACCTATTCTTTATGTATATTTCTGCTAATAAATATGCTATTAAGATGGTATTAAGAAACTTCCCTTTTGTAAACAAGGAAAAAAAGACATTAGTTCAAAGGTCCAGTGCACAGGTTCCCCTGGAGAAGATAAGCTGGGCTTTCTCTGCCTCAGCCATTACCTCTGTTTGGGGTTTGTTTCTTTTTTTTTATTTTATTATTTTATTGTTAGACAATGTTCCTGGGAAGGAGGATGCATATCTATAATTTTTTAGAGATCCTGAAGAGCTAATGTATCCAAAATTATCACCTCCTTCACTGTGAAATTACTTCACCCATTACAAAGAAGAATAGTTTTTTCTTGGGATATGGGTGTATTTAATTGTTCTATCGTTGTTTGTGCTACTGCATGAGACATGATAGCAAATGCCGCTAGTTTCACTGTTGCCTGTTCAGATCTTACCTGTAGCGATTCAGAATTTTAAAGGTTTCTTTAAAAGGCTTTTACTTTCTTAATGCAGAATGCTAAGGGTTTTGGGCAGAGGGAGTAAACTTAATTAGTTCAAGTGCTTTATAATAGACTATTTCTAAAATGCTATTCATATTCATTAAAGTTCTTAACTAGATTGCTGTTCTAGATCCTTTTAATTTCACTTGTATTTGAATTATGAATAGTGAATAAACAGAAGTTTGTGTACTTAGTTTAGTCTGACCAGGGGGAGTGAAATAACGACTGAGGAGGAGGATCCCTCAGCCACAAATACCTTCCACGCCGGTTTATACCCAGTGCTAGGATGTGGCTGTCTCCTGGGATTTGCTGGTGCTAGCTCTGATAGCAGTAGGTGCTTTGTGAACAACTTGGAAGCTTGAAGGACATCCAGCATCAAGGCAGAGGATGAGGTGGACAACAGAGAGGCAGATGAGGGATAGCGTTGGAGAGTATTTTTAGCCAAGTGAGCTTGACTCATGACCCTTCTGGCAGCCTCTTGCTAAAAGGGACTCAGTGGGGACAGGGAAGGGGTGTGTGTGGGTGAGCTCAAGGAGGTGACGTGAGTCTGGTGGTGCTGGGCAGGTACAGGTTGCTGGGATTTTTAATGCTGGTGTGACTAACACTTCACCTACAAGTTTTTTGTTTTGGGATCTTACAGGTTTGAGGCTGGTAAAGTAAGGGTATTTCTGCCAAAAGACTTGCTGCAGTTCTCAGGTCCCACGAGGTAACTCCTTCCTGTTAACTTTATCTATGAATTCCTAAGGAAATGATTAGTTTGGAGTACCTGGAAAGTTTGCTTGTGGATGATCAGCGCATGAAAGTTAATGATCAATTGCTTCTTGCTAGTGGGTAGCTATGAAGAATTGTACTTTGGGATTTATTTTTTTTTTCCCTGGCTGAAGGCCGTTTAAACACCTACATCTCTAAAAGCTATCTATAAATCTACTGCACACCAAAGAAAACATCAGAACAATGGGAGAAAAGCTTGTGCGGCCCCAGCTGTGCGATGGAGGCTTACCCTACAGTGCACTGCGGGGACCCTTAGCCCCACGGTTTGGGGCAGCGCACAAACATGAAGGTGGTGGAGGACCACTGTAGTGAAAGGAACGTGTCATTATGGAGGTCAGTCAGAGGAAATCAGTGGAGAGTGTCTGCAACTCTTTTGGGTTTTGTGGTTGTTTTTTTTTTAAGAATTGAAAAGTGAAAGGAGGAGCAAAATTAGGAAATTAAGCTTATCCCTTACCTGCAGGTCATTTCCATGTGTATTTTCCACGCTCACTCCACAGTAGGTGTTTCTGGTATTGAGGTGCTGAATGCCTACTCAAATTCCCCTCTTACTCTTTTATGCTATTTTTTATTTAGGCCTTAAATCAGGACTAAGTCAGCAAGACCTCAGAGGTAACTAGCCTCTAAGAAATTGCAGATAAATTACTAGGTTTCTTGTGGGTAATTCTGTCTGGACTGCAACTGGGTTAACATTTCCTAGGACAGGGCAGACTTAACTTGGTTCAAAGATGAACCTGAGTTCATTCAAAGATGAGCCTGAGTTGTTTAGGGCAGCTGTGGCTTTCCCAGCTTACGTCATTTCATGTGGCCATGGTTTTCTTTCCTGTATGTCACATTTGAAGCTAGGAGTGAGATGAAAGCTTTCCAACTAAGCTACACATATATCTGAGGGCTATACACACATCTGAGTTAACTAGCTGAGGACTTACCCGGTTTCTGGTCTCAAGTATCAGAAGAATTATAGCCTCTTTAACCAAGAATAATTCAACCTCTCCAACTTGGATGAGGACTGCCTAGCAAATCTTGCTGCAGTGATCTTGGACGTTGCTTGCTCTTCCAGATGTTACCAACCATTGGCACTGCAGAAAGCACCATGTGCAGGTGCTTCAGCTCCAGCAGTTCACAGCTGGAAAATTCTGGTGAAGTTTGCTGCTTTTTTCGGAAAAAAAAAAAAAAAAACCCAACCCAAAACCAAAACCACCCAACCCCTTCATCAGGGGTTTAAACTAACACATTGAGTTGTGAAGGTGCAGGCTATGAGGGTGTTCCAGCTATGAAGCAGTTAGCCCTAGCAGAAGGCTGGGATGGACAAGAGGGGGCAGTAATGTTTTAGGCTGCCACAGCTGAACCTGCTGGAGGATGTTTATCCATCAGAGCCCTTGCTCCACAGAAGGCTATGGACAGGGTTAGGTGTAACTGGTCTTCTGAAGGTGCTCAAGCTCTCTCAGTGAGTGAACAGAGAACGCTGTGGAGTTATGTGGCCACAGATAAATTCATCCACTTCATTTTGGCTTATCTGTTCCCCATCTTACAGCGAGAAGCTCAAAACGGAAGGGTTTGGTTGCAAGCTGCAATGGAATATTAAATGCTGTGTTTGCTGCAGAAGTCTAATTTTGATCTTGAAACGTGATCTGTCTGTCATTGGTCCATCTAGGTCAGTAGTCTGGCTTATAGTGGATGCCTTATGAAAGGATTTACAGTAAAGAGAATGACTGGTATTTGCTCTGTTATATACTCCTAATTTCCATTCAATTAATAATTCCAGTCCCTCTCTTTTCAGTCTACTTACAACACCTCTAACGACCATGGCAAGAAGGTTCACAGTTCAGTTATGCTTTGGGGGGAGGCAAACTTCTGATTGTTGTAAACCCTTCATAATTTATTGACATTGTCCCTAGTTTTTACTACAATGAGCAAAGACTTCTTTTTCTGCAAGCACTTGCAGAATCAATAATTTCCAATTATTATTTGGGAAGCATTTAACTTTTAGGGACACCCTCTTTCTAAGACATGATGGTCACAGTAGTAGGATGGTGGCAGGAAGTAATTTCCTGAAGGCATTCTGTTAATACCTGTATGATTCCATAAGACATTGAGAGAGATTTGCCATGAAACCAGTTTTACCATCTAGGGAGAACATTAACGTGTGCATAAAAACATATTATCTGCTTTTTTCCTTTTTTATTTTTCCCTTCTTTTTGTGCTTCTCCCCCGCGCCCCAGCTCCCAACTGCTGTTCCTCCATCAGCATTGGGATATTACCATATAGAAGATGGTCTTTAAGGAATGCACCTAGCTGTGGATCGAGAAAATAATCACAAGACTCAAAGCTATTGATACTTCCTGTAGTGAGGAGAAAAACTGACCAGAAAATGGTTTCAGTAGTTTTAATAAATTATTTAAAAAAAAAAAAAGTGAGGAGGAAAAAAAAAAGAAAACGAGAAAAAGGAATGAAATGTTCCCCTTGTGAGATGATGCTGAAGGCAGAGCTGTATGTGTCCACTTTTGAGTCTTGTATGTCCTAAATGTTGGAGCACTGAGAATATTTTCAAAAATGTAGTATCAAAGTAGCTAATGGAAACATGGTTTTAGAGGCTATCATACTGAATTCAGTGCAAGGTACCATGCAAGAGAAAAATTGCATAAGTGTTTAAGTGCATGCACATGCATTTATATTTAATTGGGGAACATTTTTTGAAATGGAAAAATATGTGTGTACTTAAATGTGACTCTTTTATCCTCAATGTACTGCCTAAATGTGTTTGTTCAATCTTAGAAGACATCAGAAAAGCAATTTGATACAACTTGCAGTTTCCATGTTTTTTGCTTTTGTTTTTGTTTTTTTTTTTTTTTTGAAGTGGGGAAGATGAGGATCCTAAATGGGAAGAGCTTCTCTCTTTTTAGGGTTCATGTACCTCATACGCAGGCACCAGTAAAATAAACAGCATCAGACCAAAACTTACTTTCAAATCCCATTGTCTTGCGTGACACTGCTGTACTTCAATATTGAACCAGAAATTACTCTCCTACCAGTTGCAGTGTTTCATTCTGGGAACTTTAACCTCAGTTTTATCAGTTTTAGTGAAAATGTCTGCATGAGGGACACTATACACAGGCAGTGAAAAGGCAAAGATCCCTTTGATAGGCCATGAAAGCAGTGTTCAAGAATCTCTTCAAGACCAGAGAACATGCTTGCTCCAAGGAGCAGCTTGGCTTGAGTAATACAGTTTGTTAAACTGTGGCATGCTCTGCTGCATCGGTTCTACAGATTGCTTTCTTGTGGGATATTGGGAAGCCAGACGAGATACTGTCCATGGTTTGCTGAGCTTTTTTAATGCATGCTTTTTTATTGCCGTAGTTGCATGTGAGGATTTTAATGTAAACAAAAAGGCTGACATTATTATTTTAAATTATGGGACGGTTGTTTGCCTTTTAGGTATGCAGGAAGATAACCATATTTATTTACAGTTTCCTCTATACATCAGCTTTTTATTTTATTCCTGCCTGTAACTCACGTGCCGTGTACCACCTTCCCCCACTAGTGCTGAGAACTGAACCAGCTGCTTTTGGTGATAGTTTTGTAGACCCTTCAATGAATGTTTAGATGAGACAGCTACAAAAATGGTTGGAGCTATAGAGAGCAAAGCAGGTAGTGTGTCATGACGTCCTTCTCGTAGCAAGGGCCTCCTTAAGCACATAGGTTTATTGTCACCAAAAGCTTCTCCCAGAGCTTTTCTGTTCTGATAGGCGCCAGCCTAAACCTACTCCTGGCCAGTTGATACCTGTTTGTTCTGGTATCAAAAGCCTTTTTTCACTCAAATGGTTTATTTCTTTTCCTAGTGGTTATTTTTACTATCTTAGAGGGAGCAATTGCATCCCCTGTAAATCCCCCTGGATCTCTGCTGTGCGTGCCGGTCTCTGTGCTTGCTGTCAGTGTTGGAAATCCTCCTTCAGCTTCCCGTATTTCTTGTACCTCCTTTTTGAACACGGGCAGCCTCTCTCATGCGGTATTCCAGATGGGATTTTAGTAGTGCCTCTTACGTACTTCCCTGAACTTCTTATCTGTGTTGGAAGTGTTGCTCTGGATACATCCCAGGATTGCATGTGAGTTTTTCACCGCTGTATCTCAGCAGTGACTCACAGCCATTTTGTGCTAGGATGGGCAAGTGCATCCAGGCCTTTCTGCTCCAGGCACTGGTCATCCTCCAGTGTCTACCTGGGGCTTGTTTAGTTTATATACGTGACTGTGCATTGTATATTAGTGACTTTCATCCCACTCTTACGGCTCCAGTCTCTAAGGCCATGGTGCCTGTTGTATAACAACTCAATATGCCTTCGTGTTCAAATTGCTTCCCAGCTTTGTCACCAGCTGCCATAATTACTTTTTTTGTATGCAAGCCATTAATCAGTTAAAAATGAAGCAGAAGACTGTTGGGGTTTTTTTAGTGTTTTCATTAGTAACTTACAAGGTGTCTGCATCTTTTTCTTCCCGTGCGATCTGTCGCTATCCGTTTTGGTCACATTCTTTCCTGCTGTCACAGCTCCTCTGCTGGTCTCCAACTTTGTGTGTTTAATGTGATACCGCATGGAAAAGTATTAAGTAATGTTTGTTGAAAATCCAGATAGCTGAGACTTACTTATATTTATTTTGCGTCAACTCCCTACAGCAAACCTGTTGTGTCCTGATCCCTTTGTAGCTTCACATACTTATTCCTTTTTGTCAGCCTTTGCTAAAATCTTACCTGCTGTTCATGAGTTCTGTAGCCAGCCTTCTATGTGGCAAGTCAAACTGGATCATGAAAATACTGGCACTAGAGTCTTGAAATGAATCTACATCTTCCACATTTATAGAGGTAGTTCTCTATTGGTTTGAATATAGTAGACTTTTAATTGAGTGTTGAGCAATTGCCTCTGTTGTTTTTGTTGGACAATTTTGAAGACAAAGAGTTGCAAAGAGTGGTGTACGTTTTTAAAATGCTTGCCTGGTCATCTGTTTTCCTTCTCTCTAATGGCAGCGCTGGAAGATGATAGCCTTTGTTCCAAAAACCAGCAAATGTGTTTTGACATAAAACTGGCCTTGGGCGGTGTGCCAGCCCAGATGGACTGGCAGCTAGTGATGCCATTAACTGTATGTAAACCTAAGACTGAGCTAGATGGGTAGTAGCTAGCTTAATGGCTAACTGACATTTCCTGGTATGGTTTGGTTTCAACAACATGTTTACACAAATTTGTCTGAAGTAGGTTGGAATTGAGCAGTTTTCAAATGGTATTATATCCAGGGTAAATATATACAGTATGAACCCACATGCCTGGTCTTTATGTCTGCTCCTCTGATAACACCATCGCAGAAATCTTTGTTAAGTATCTGAACAATTCAGTACTGGTTACATCCTGTGGCGGATACTTGGTTGGCACCGTAATAGACACATACATTTTCCTGTAGAGCTTACATCCTGGTTAAATTAAATTGTAAATGAACTGATTTGTGTGAGGAGAGTATTTTTTGTTCTTACGGCTTTAAACTTTGCTAAAGGTAGTGGTGTGTTAAAGAAATGCTTTATATTAGCTTTGTGATACATCTGACTTGTTGGTCAGGTGTTTGAAGAATATTGCTGTCTTCAGTTTTTTTATTTTTAAGGAAAACTAGTTTTGCAGTCTGGTAAATCTTAGTTTCTTTGGGGGTTATCTTTTTTTGAAGTTTGAGTTGTAGATTTCTGCACATTGCATAAGGCTTGTGAAATTAGATAACACACTGTAGAAAAGCCACCTCTGGGTAAAGTACATCTCTAATTACTGAGACTAAATTATGTGGAAAGTGAGCTTGTGTCTGAAGTAAATCTCCAGTTCAGTAATCTAAAATTAAATAATGATTAACTTAATTGCTTCAGGATCATAAAAACCGCTCTTAATAAAATACAGGGATTAAGTGTGTGTTTTGAGAGTGCATAATTGCTTCTGCTTCATTTTCAATGACTTCTGTCAAGACAGGGTTTGTAGGTAAAAGAAGTACCTTTTGTTATGCCGATTAGTAAAGCTAGGAAAACTAGGCTAGTTCTTGAGTATACCAGCCCTTTCTCTGTTCTGAATAGAAGCTGCAATTTCACTACTAAATATAAGTTGAAAACACTTGCTTTCAGTTTCATAGTTATGTTCCAGTTAGTTCCCTCTGAAAGCAATACTAGTTGGTACCTGAGGAGCAGAGTGTAGTATTAGTACATGGAAGAAGGCTTTAGTAGGTATTTTTCCCCAAAGAAAAGAGAAAGATGGGTAGTTTTAATGAGAAGAGTTTGACTTAAAGAATTTGTGGCCTGGGTTAGCAGCTGCATGTTGTTTGCATTGTATTTTGTTTCTAAACAAACTATTTTTACCTCCATTCATTGAAGTATGTCTTTTTTGCTTATAGGCAAATGAGAAAGCAAATCTCTTGAAACATAAGCAGTGGTACTTCCCTGGAGGGAGGAGATGGGGATTCTCCTGTTGCTCTGAGTGTTGCCAGGTGCCAGAAGTGGTCCCCAGTGGTGGTGGTAAGAAAGAAATCTTCCCCCACATTTCTGTATTTGCGTTTTGTCTGTAGCAATAAGATGCTTTTAGAAAAAAATGGGGGTGCAAATCCTGTTCTTTTCATAGAGCTGTATGAATTGCTGGGAGAGGCGTCAGAAGTCTCCCACTCTGAGAATTTTAATTTAGGGACAACACTAACGCTTCAGCTTGTTGCTTCTGTAATGTTTGCTCCTGCTCTCTCATGTATGCTGTATCTGTTGGCAATCATTGCAGCAAAGACTGAACCACAAATAAACCTCCAGAGGACTCTAGAAATACTTAACTGTTGCCTCCCCCCTTAAATATAGATGGGGAACTGTGGCCTTAAAATGCTTTAAGGACCTCCTTTACAGAGTTCTTAAAAGTCTCTTGAATACTGACTCTGGGGTCATCTTAATCCAAACATCCTTAAATTTTGTGCAGTATTCAGATATAGAAATGTTGTTATAGCAGAAAACTTCCTTCTTTTTGCCTTTTTTTTGTAGTCTCTCCTACAAACAGTGACAGCAAAAGTGGAAAGCTGATGAGACCCCAGTGACACAACAGCAGTAGGAAAGGGTTTTTCCAGGACAGGATCTTAAAACCTCAGGGCGGTTAGTGTCAGATGTTGACATTTTAATGATGATCTCTGATACCCTGCCCCTTCATGGGCTATTAGTAGCCTTTTTTTATAGGAAAGTAATTTAATCTTGATGATTTTGCCAAGACTTAGAGCGTTCCTTTTGTATTCTGTAACCTTTCAATGCCTATTATAGGACAAGTAGGGTCCCAAGAAGCTTTCATTTCTGTGAGGTATTTCTCAAAGCTCTGATTCACAGGGCAGTACATACTGGATCAGCCACAGTCTATGTTCAGGGAATGTATTCTGACCCCATGCAAAGTCACGTGCCTTCTAAATATGTACATTTTCCTGCTATAGAGGAAGCTAAAGCATTTATCCCAGATCATATTAGATGGGCAAATAACCACTGTGAGCTCCAAATGTTCTTGGATCAAAATTTTACCCCCAAAATCAGTTATTGTAGCTGAATCTGGTAAATACTGACCAACAGCTTTGATGGGTGGAAGGGCACCCAGCAGGTCAATTCATGAAAGTAGCTTTGTTACAGTGTCATGGTGACCAGCTACTTTCAAAACCAGTTCTGCAAAATGCTTTTGCCCGGGCTCATTGCCATTGGTGTAAGACCAATGCCCCAGAAATACGTGAAAGTCTGTTTCTATGCATTTACTGTTTTGTAGCATATTTTTCAGCTTACAGGACTGCAATTTGAGAGCGAGATTGACTGGTGGGCCCACTCCCTGAGAGTAAGGGAACAGGTTGAGGCCCCACGTAAATCAGAGGACCCCCTCCCCTCTTATCACCAAGCAATAGGAGGAGATCTCAAAGAAGAGGGGGAATGGAAACAGGTCCCTGCTTGGGGAAGCAGGTGAGTCCCCTCCCAGACCCTCCCAGCTTCCCAGTTACCCCTGCACAACAGGTATGGAATCCTGCAGGAGGAACTGGCTGATGGAGAGGAGGATGGCACACCCAGAGTAGAGAAGTCAGAAAGTACACGTCACCATAGACCCAGCATCACTACTAGCTCCAAAAGGAAAAGGAGAAGGGTCATTGTTGTGGGTGACTCTCTACTGAGGGGGGCAGAGGGACCAATATGCTGCCCTGACCCGCTTCACAGGGAAGTCTGCTGCCTCCCTGGGGCACGGGTTAGGGATGTGATGGACAAACTTCCAGACCTAGTAAACCCCTCTGATTATTACCCCCTGTTAGTATTTCAGGTGGGTAGTGATGAAATGGGTAGGAGGAGGCCAAAATCAATTAAAAGAAATTTTAGAGACTTGGGACAGCAGCTCAAGGGATCAGGAACGCAAGTTGTCTTCTCCTCTATCCCTTCAGTGGCAACCATGAATAAGGAAATAGATAGGAAGAGGCAACAGGTCAACGCATGGCTCCAGGACTGGTGTTATCAGCAGGGCTTTGGGTTTTTTGACTGTAGGCAACTATATGAGACACCTGGCCTGCTGGTGGCAGGTGGGATACACCTGTCCCAGAGGGGGAAAAGAATTTTGGGGCAGGAGTTAGCAGGGCTCATTGACAGGTCTTTAGATATGAGGGGGGAAGGGGAGATAACTGGGCCTGTCAGGATTAAACCTAATGGAAGCATGCCAGGGCTTGAAGGATGCTGCATTAGTGAGGACTCTCACTCTGTCATTTCATTTGAGAAAAGGGATAGACATTTAGAAATTTCTGCTTGTGAACAATGGGAAAACCCTATCTCAGAAGGGCAAAAGGGTACTAGGCCAGGAGTTAACAAAGCTCATGGACAGAGCTTTAAACTAGAAGTTAATGGGGAAGGGGATGAAACCAGGCCTGCTGGTAATGAGCCTGAGGGTAAAGGCCCAAGGATGGGGGTGAAATCAGTAGCCCAGGTCAAGTGAATCTACGCTAATGCATGTAGCATGGGCAACAAACAGGATGAGCTAGAAGCCATTGTGCAGCAGGACGGATATGATGTCGTCGCCATCATGGAAACATGGTGGGATGACAGTCACGACTGGAATGCTGCCATGAATGGCTATAAGCTCTTCAGAAGGAATAAGCAAGGAAGGAGGGGGGTGTGTGTGGCTCTGTACATTAGGGAGTGCTTTGACTGTATAGAGCTAGATTCCAGTGACGATGAAGTTGAGTGTTTATGGGTAAGGGTGAAAGGGAAGGCTAACAAGGGTGATTTTGTGCTGGGAGTCTGCTAAAGACCACCCAACCAGGATCAGCAGGTCGATGAAGTATTCTATAAGTGGCTGGTTGCAGTCTCGCAGTCGCCAGCCCTTGTTCTGGTTGGGGACTTCAACCTACCGGATATCTGCTGGAAATATAACACAGCAGAGAGCAGGCAGGCTAGGAGGTTCCCTGAGTATATGGAAGATAACTTCCTGACACAACTGGTAGGTGAACCTCGCTAGACCTACTTTTCACAAACAAAGAGGGGCTAGTGGGAGATGTGGAGGTCGGAGGCTGTCTTGGGCTTAGCGATCATGAAATGG
>JAOXNO010000001.1:118149502-118197349 GCA_028565335.1 Limnodromus scolopaceus
CATTGGAATAGGCTGCCCAGGGAGGTGGTTGAGTCACCATCCCTGGCTGTGTTTAAGAGCTGTTTAGATGTGGTGTTAGGGGATATGGTGTAGGGGAGAACTTTGTAGAGCAGGGTAGATGGTCAGACTCGATGATCCCAAGGGTCTCTTCCAACCTAGACGATTCTATGATTCTATCTTTTAGAGCAGCCTTTCTCCATCACTAGTAAGCTGTGAGCAGTTTGCAGATTGGAGGTACATTTGTAGGGTGAAATAATGTGAATGCTCTTCTGTGGGATTTCTGGATTTAGTGTAGCAGAGCACTTGCAGGGGGAAAAATTTCATGCTGTCTCTCCTTGGTTTTGCAGCTGTGATTCTTACAGTGTGTGGATAGCTCTGGTGTCATCTGGGGCCTTTGCTTTATGTATTATTCATTTACTTATTTAATAAGAATAAATAATTGTATTTATTTACTTAAGCTTTTCTGTCCTGGCAGTTCAGGTTGTGGTAACAAACACTGGAGCAGAAGCACGAGGCCGAGTAAGCAAGCGAAGCCAATGTGCCGAGTCCTGCTTCTCCTCGCCTGCTCTCAGGAGGAGGCAGGAGAGAGGTGGTGGGTTTGCTACTGGACAGCCCCAAGAGCCTGCCTGCTTGCACCGGTGATTATATGTTACCGTGGATGCAATCACAGAATAAATCATATTGCTCCTCTTTTGCAGAAGGTAGTGTTTTATACCGAAAGCTTAAAGCAACTCAGCAATTCTCAAAAGACAGACTTTCATTTTCTTTCCAATTAGTATGCAGTACTTCAGAGAAAAGCTTTGAACTTGGGTAGGGGCTCATGGGCACGCATACGGTGTTTGCTGAGACTTCATTTAGCAGCAGTCAGAAGCTTCTCCTTGTTCAGCCACAGCATATTTGCATGTTGACAGATATCTCCTGTTGGCTCCCTTTGTTTCTTATGTTTGAGGGTTGATTTTTTTTTTTCATAGTTTTCCATCCAGAAAGCAAAGTACATCATTCTTCTTATAACACTTATCTCAGATGATCGCAGATGAGACTTTCTTGTTTATTCTTTATTTTGCATCCCTCTTTTATCAAGTAAGGAAGCTGTGCCACAAGGCATTTTCCAGATTCACACAATGTACTAGAAGGAGATGGGTCCTTAGGTTACACAGGTTGGTGTGTAGATGCACTTAACGCTCCTGAAATCTGTTGTAGTTTATTTTTATCTGAATACAAAGGATGAATTCCCACTTGCCCTGAAAAATCAACTGCTTGGATTGAAGAGGAGCATTTTGTGTAGTCTTAGAGATGAGTAGACACTACTGAGGTTTTTCTTAATCATCAGAGACTAAGATTGGCAACATTGTATAATTACATAACATTGATCTATTTTATACAATACAAGAGGCCTATTACTCGAATAATTTTGTACTGATAAGGCTTCTGTTAGATAACTCCTTTTCTGTTTGTTATGTAAGGGCTGGTATTATAGAATCACTGTTTGAATACCAGCACTATAATTTTAGAATTCCTTTTATAATAATAATATATAATATAGATATATATAGAAATATCAAGTAAGCCTTGCTCCAAATATAGGCAATTATTGCAATATCCTAATTATTATTTTTTTTTCTGAATGAGGCCTTTTGATAATTGCAACTTTGGTTTTGTTTATTATTTACAAAATCCTGAGGCTGTTCTGTGCCCAGTCATATTCTTTTATATGTATTTTCTGTAATGAATATTGTGCACTTGGTCAGTGGTCCTGGAAGCTGGTAATTGAACTTTACCTACAAAAACATTGCAAGTGACAGTTTACAGACTCTGCATGTCTGGAACCCTTCTGTCATCTTTGAACTAAATGTGTGTTTGTCTCCTTGGGGCTTGGGATTTATTTTAATATAAGTTAATATAATTTTATTTCTGTAATTGAGAACAGAAACGGTGTGAGCAGTCTCAAAATGAGGTTGGGGAGCACAATCAGTAAAAATTCCTTTGGACCCCACAGAAACTGATAATTCTCAAGCAATGAATTTAGTTGCAAGCTATCTCCTTCACTGACAAAGATGTAGATAGTAGTAAGACTTTTATCTGTGTAGTCACTTGAGAAATGTGGTTGAGCTATAGGAAAAGGTTCTACAATAAACCTGGACTTTGCATGGTGTATAAGAGGGCAGGAGGACCTATTGACTTGGCGCATAGAGAGCACCCACATTTTTCCTTTAATTTGTGAATGCTGTGGTGCTTCTGTCCTGGTTGAGAAGTTGGTTTCCACTGGACCCTATTCACCAGTTTCCGGAGTATGTCATGTTTATTTTGCATGTGCTTTAAAACTCAGAGGCAGCTTCCTATCTTCTTGTTCCACTCAGCTCCGCTGAACTTCGTACCAGATAAAAGTCTCTTATTTGGCTGTGATTTTTAAATTCACAGCCTCCTTTTTGTCCTTCTTGGCTGAGTAGTTCCAAGTACTGTCTGTTTATTTGATTGTAAAAACTTTCTATTTGTTGTATCTTCTGTTTTTGTACTGTCTCTTTCCACTTCATTGAAATCTCCTAAAAATCTCTTTTGACTCCACTTAGAGGGCAGCCAAGGGTTTAAGAGGAGCTAACAGCATGCCGTAGCTTTCTGTGCTGCTGCAGCTGCTAAAGTTTGTGCAGAAAATGGGAGTGTCAGGGGGCTGTCACTACCACTTCAATTTTCCTTTGGCTCTTAAGCTAGATTGTGTTTGGATTTTGTTTCCTCTTGTTTCTTTTAGAGGTCTAACTCTTACCAGGAGAGGATCGGTTGCGCCTGGTGTACCTGCAGGAAGAGCTGTGTTGGGGTAATTGTAGGTGAAGGGGACTCACACTCTTTGGTCTGACTGTTGTGTCCCTGTGTGGATGTGACCTCAAGTCTGTCTTTATGTGGACTGTCCAGATTATGGTGCAGAACAGTGGATGGTCCCCTGAGCCTTAGTCATACCAGTGGCGCTGTGTTCCTGCCCTCTGGCTAGGGTGAAACCACTGCCGCCTCTCCAGGGTCTGGTATCTCCTTTTTGTTAATCAAGCTGCTGGAGTGTGCCTGCTGTGAGTCAGGCCTCCCAAAAAGCCCTGAATTTGGAGTGGGGAGAAGAGAGGAAAAATACCATTGTCTTTAGTTGGGTGGAGAGAGACACCTAAAGACAAAGAAAAGCTAAGGGCAGTGGATTCCGAAGGCCCCCTCCAAAGCACCCAGGAGCCTGCTGCCCGGCTGGCTGCAGAGCCCCTTTCTTCAGTCTGTGCAGTCCAAAGGTGTACCTTCATCACACCACAAAGGCAAGCGGTCCTTCTGCCCTGCAAGGGCTGCGCTCTGGATGGAGACCAAACACATTCTCTGCTGTGATGTTCTCTCAAGCCTTGAGTTTGCTCTTCATGGAGAAGAGATGGGTTTTGGTGGGGCGGGAGGTTCATTTTTGTTAAAAATCTAGGTTTTGTTAAAACCTTTTGTCAGCTCTTAAAAAAAAAGAGTCAAGCGGCAGGGCTGAACATATGTACCTCACCACACGAGCGAATCCAGTTGATTGTAGCCTGGTAATTTGCTGTAAGAAGATTATTGGATTAGAGCAAAAGCTTGGTTTGTCAGCAACACCACCTGACAGTAATATTTATTGAGAATTATTACCTATTTTAAATATTAGTCCACTTATGCCCCAATCATACCTTCATTCTTCAGGTGAGAGGGGCTTTTCTTGTTCAGTGTTTTACAAAGTCACGTAATGGAGAGGAAACCCACCTGTTGTTTTTTTCCCTGCTGCTGAGCTGGCAGTTTGAGTAGCTACAGCACTTCCAGATTTACCTCGATGTGCTTTTGTCATCATAATCCCTCCTCCATGTCAAGACTAATTTGCTTTCCTAGCCAAGACTCGCATCGTCCATTTTTGCCGTTCCATTTCTCCTCCTCCTTTTTTTTTTGCTTTTATTCATCAATATCAAATTGGGAAGATGTTGGTAAACCAGTCAGGTATATGCTTGCTATCTGGAATCTGCGCTACGCTCATCGCCCTGGCTTTAGCCTATTACTTGTATTGGTAAGTTGGATTTTGCGCTGTTACTGCAGTGGTGGCTTGCCCTTTAAAATGCGTTCTTGGGGTGGGCTGGAGAGTGGTGGTCCTTTTGAAATGCTTATAGAGGCTTGGATACTTACTAATGCGGGGCCAGGGGTCGATACCGTCCCTCATTCATTCTGGTGCTGTCTTACTTGTGGGCTCGGTTTTGCCACTGTTTGTGTTTTCGTATGTTTTTATTCAGCTGAGAGGATAGTGGCTATAGCATGCATTGGGTAAGATGGTAATTACGTCTCCCAGTTTGTTGAGAGCCTTTTTAAGCTTCTTCCACTCTAATTTCATGCTCTTGCTTAGCGTTTGCGTGGCTGTCTCTCTTGGCACACAGCTTGGAAATTAGGCTATGACAGGCTCACAGTGCATTAGGGTGTTTGTGGGACACCCATGTCTTCAGCACTTCAAAAGAAATATTTCAGGCAGGCGCAAATTAAGGCCTACCGTAGTTTTTTTTCCCCCTACCAGGAGCTCAGCAGGTTGCTTCCCTTCAGGAGTAAGCTGTGGCCTGGGAGGGTGGTAGCATGGAGCAGTGGGGATGGGAGCCCAGGTGTACCTGGGTTTTTTGCCGTGCTGCAGAGCAGCACATAGCAACGGGTCTGCGTGGGCTTTGGGAAAGATAGAACGGTGCAGGGCTGCCCTAGATTTCTGAGCTGGTGTCTTTTCTACGTGTCTTTACATATGTCCAAGACTTTCAGCCAAATGAAATCTTGGAACTTTTTAGAGCTGCGTCTGGAGCAAATAGCAACTTTTCGAAACCCGAGTGCAATCTGTTGACTAGTTGTGGTGGAAAAATTACATGTCACTTCAACTGTAAAAGGAAAAGCCTGCTGGAATCATAATTAATATGGCTCTGATTGGAATACCTTCTGTGGGGTGTGATGTTGCTGAGAACAAGTCTCCAGTGTAAAGTGTGGGTTCTTTTGTTTTTATAAGGCAATGAAGAGACAAATAAATGAAAATCTGTGGGGTGATCTTCTTGGCTTTGTTATTACCAAGTGCTTGCTCCAGGCAGTTATGCTTGTGCTATTTACAAGCTTACAATCCTCTGTGTGTGTACGCACACACTTCTAATATTAATGAGTTTATTTATGTCTAAGCTTTACAGTGAATATCTGCAGATATGCAAGCTTTCAGCTATACTGTGTGGTAGCACAAAATTACAATGTATGTGAATTACTAGCCTCCTTAGTCCTCAAAATGATCAAGAAAATGTGACAGGTTAACGGCTGCCCTGCTAAATGTTTTTTTATCAAAGAAATTACATGTGGTAGGTATATGCATGAACACAGTGTAGTTTTAATTAATTCTGCATGTTTTGACTCAATATTGGGGTATAGTATATGCCTCAGTTGTGCTTTTGATATAAATATCTGTGAGTGTTATACATAGGCTTAGCTTGTACATCTCTTGTAATTCTTATTTTTCCCTTATTCTGTTCACTCTTAAAATTCTTAAATCCAGGTCAGATCTGGTTTGCAGGAGAGATTACAATTCTGCACACAGCAGGAATTAACTGGTATTAGATCAGATCCTCTTCTTCAACAACCTCAAGGTTCAGGATAAAATTAATGACATCATGTACTTGTTTGTGAAAAGAAAGCTCATTCAAACCTCTCTGATGAGATATGGATGAGACCTAATGCGAGTACTTCCGAGTCCTTTTTGGGCTTTGATGGTTTTGGTTCTTTTTAACTCTTTAATTTGTTGATGCTTGAAGAAAGCTGACTTTGATAAATATTTTAGTATATTAAGTTTTTAGCATATGTCTGCTCTGTAGGAAGTAACTAGAAAGACTAATTTTTTTTTTTTTTTTTTTTTCTTAAATGTGTTAGCGTGGCTGCTGCAATGCCTTAGAATATCCTCAGACAGAGCTGGGGTGATTAAGATCAGAGATCACCAGTTCAGCGGGGAATCAACTTTGCATATTGAGAGATTAACCCGCTTTTTCTGTAATTCCATCTGTGATCTTTTGCTTCTCCTGGATTGGAGCACCCTCATTAGCTTGCTGGACAGGATGTAATTTGGTCACCTTCTGGTCTAAATTTAGTTTGTATTCTCTAAGGAATTCATTTAAGGAAGAGAAGGGTCTTTGTTCCGCTGAGGTTTATGTGGCACCCTGCAGGCCTGGGGCTCACTCCCTTGCTGTGTGTCCGATGCAAGACCACCACCAACCTCAAAAAGGAATTAAAAATGCATTGTGCAGCTATGTGAAGGCTGGTGCTCAGGAAGCAGTGGAAGATGTGCAAAGTCTCCTGAAGTTACAGGCAACTGTAGGAAATAGTCCAGAAGGCATCTATCCATCTACTTCTCCACACGTAGGCTTGCTCTGCTATCAGGTCTGAGTGCTTTAAAAGATACACTGCGGCAATACAGTGTATATACAGATCATATAACCCATAGTGCAAAACTAAAGTCCACAGAAATTGTAAGAGCATGAGACATCATATTTTCTTCTTTGATCAGTCAGGGAGTTTGTTTGGTGAAAGTCTCCCCACAACATGACACCCTAAAAGAATTGTCCTTTTTCACCAATCAACAAATCACTTAGCACATCAATAAGGCATTTATCATTCAGTGCGTGCTTGTCATCACTTAATATATAGGATAAACTCATACGAATTCTCTGCTCTAATTTTTGGGCAGTTTTTAATTGACACCATTCCAAGCTACAAAATGTTTGAAGCAAATCCCTTTTCCTTTCTTTTTCCCCTATTGCCAAATCTGCCCTGTAAGTTTCAGCTTCTGGCCACCAAGGAACCCAAAATACTTGATTAACTGATATACCTTTTCTTAGAACTTAAGGTAATTTAACTCAAGAGATCTTACCACGTTCCTAGCCCTGTAGCTTGAGTGATGCATCAAAACACCTGAACTTGCCATGAATGTTTTGAATTCATTAATGCACTTTAAGAGCAAAATAATTCAGATGACAAAGTTTTGGCTACTGTTGTATTTTGTGCTGCAATAGTTTCACGGCTTTTGAGACAGGTTGAGAGAAGGGAGGCCTATGCTAGACTCGCATGCATGTTCAAGCAGTTCTAATGAGCTGTGTAATTTCACTGCCCATTTATTTTATTTGCTTGTTGACTGCAATTATGCTTTGCTCTTTTGGTTTTGGGTGTTTGAAGTAGTAGTTTAGCACATGATCGCTAATGATGTCTATCTGCACTTGGATTTTGTTAGCATTTACCGTCGTTGTATTTTTGGAGAGAATGTCCTGTTTGTTATTTTAGGCAGAATGCGCTGAAGGTTCCTAATTTGTACATGCTGGAGGGGCGATTTGCACACAGTGGGGCCAGGCCGTTGGTTGAGCACCCTGGAAAGTACTGCATTGTAAATACTAAACTGGTGGAAAGTGAGCTTCAAGCCCTGCTCCTGTCAAGTTAGTGCTTGATTTGTGTTTTCCTTCAGAGTCGCATAGCAAAAGGCTGCAGAGTGGCTGCCTATTAAAATAGTGTTTTAATGAAAGATTGACTTCTGAGGGAGATAAATAAGCAAAAATGAGTAGCCAGGCCATCCGTGTGTGCTCCTGCACCTGTTCCCCAGCCCTGAGGAGAGGAGCAGAGCGGCTGAAGAGCAGCGCTCCCCTGGTGGGCCCTGTCCTCCATGATGGCTGAAGGGGAGAGAGGGCCCTCTCACTGGTGGGCGACTCTTGGGACGGAGACTTAAAAAACTATATGCCTCATCTATCCTTAGTATGTTATTCATGTATCTAAATGCTAATCCACTTTGCTAATACTTTTCTCAGCACGGCAGGGGAGAGGAGCATTATGTGTTGGCTGGCACGTTCTGTGTCAGGCCTGTGGAGTGCAGCTCTCTGTGCCGCCATGGAGGGAGGCTAAGGAAGAATGGGCCTGAGCCTGGTAGAGGAGCAGTTCCATTTTCTGGGGGTATCTGTGCAGATTATCACTCAACACACAAAGTGCAACATACATGATACATTTATATATAACATCTATTATCTGTGGATAATGTGCCTGTAATCTATGGTCTGCTGTACTTGAAATATCACCATGTTGTGTAAAAGCCACTGTAGGCTCTGCTGCTTTATTTAGAGGGTTAAATTAATGCACTGAGAAGGCAGGTGTCCTACGTTGACTTGGTATTTGTCTATGAGATAAGTGCATAGAGATTTAAACAGCCAATGTATTCCTAACATACCCATAGCACTAAACTGTGAAATTTTAAGACTGAAGAGTATTCAAATAAATCAGGAGTTTCCAGAGAAGTCGAAGCTTTGAGCAGCATTCTCAATGTGGATTTTGGGTTCTCAATGTGGATTTCAAGGAGTTGTTTCTATGATTCTCCTGTGGCTTCTGCTCGTGGATCTGCAAATGTGGAAATCTTGAATATCTTAAAAACTCCATTACCCAAAGAATTTCATGACCATGCCCATATATATAAACCACAAGTTTATCCAGGCTAACATAGCATTGCTGGGTATTTAAAGTTTGATGACTTGAAGAGGTTGAGCTTGGCAGATTTTCAGCCTGCTTTACTATGGAAATAAAACCTAAGTGTTGTGTTGTTCAAAGACAGTTATCTGTGTTCCTGTCCTTAGCCGTGTTTTTAACCCATTGAGGGGTTTCCAGCCATGCTTGGCTGGTGCGTGGCAGTGGTGGTGTCTCCAAAATAACTGAAATCCATGAAGTTTCATGGAGGTAGCTGGGGAGGGGAGAGAGGGGCTGTTAAAAGCATCACCTTAGGCAAGTGTTATGACTTAAAGTTGGATATTCTTTGGTATCTGGGTCTCTACACAGATGTGAGCCTGTAAAAGGGTCAGTCAACATTAAAATACAAGTTTGTAGGGAAACAGGCTTTTGGAACTACTTGTTAAATTCATTTCTTTAGCAGGCTGCTTTCTCACGATGAGTATCTGGTTACTCGAGCTCTTCTCTGGAACCAGAGCAGTTGTTATGCATTAACTAAATGGAGATTCCTACGCTCCAGTGCTGACCAATATATAGGAAAAACATGAGATATTAAAGGCTGGAGGAAAGACTGGAAGAGCATCTGTCAACACCACACAGACTGATTTTTTTACTCTTGAACACAAACCAAGTTGACCTCAGGGACTTTGCTGATCACGATCATGCCCATTGCAGTGGTTGCTCTGCCACAGACCTCTAGTCTGGAGAAGCAGGCACTGTTCCTTTTTCACTGGCGATGCGCAACATGCGGTTCCCCAGGCACTTGGTTCCCAGTGGCCGATTTGGATGCCCTTTACAAACAAATGATGTCAGACTGTGATATGAAAGAGATGTGAGTTAACTCTGAATTTTGGAAGATACAATGAGAGACCCATCATTTTAATGATTGCAAAGAGTAGCAAACCAAATGCTCTAAGTAATACTTAAACTTGCATCTGTCTTAATAAAGATGAACTTGCTTTAAATCAAATCTTAGATTTGCAGAGGTGGCAAAGGGAAAAAAATAATCTGTGGCTGAGTTACCCGATTGGGCATGTCTGTACTGCAGCTGTGATGTGATTTGTTTTAAAGGAGGGGTGAAATGCTTGTAAGAGTAGCCATGGCAACATAAAGCTCACTGCAGGCTCCAAAAAACACCTGGGAAGTGGAGTGAAAACCCAGGTAGTTAATTTATTATTTATTTTACTTAATTGTTATTGCTCAAAGCGCATCGCCTGCCTTCCTGTAGAGCTCACTTGATATTTCAAGGAGGAAAGATGTCTCAGAATGGTTTCCCATGGTCAAATAGGAGGTCTTGGCATCCTTTTTTCTATGGAGGTTGCAATGGAGGTCTTGTAATTTTACAAGCATTCACTATAAAAATAATATAGAAGATCATAGTTGGGTGGGACCTCTGGAGTGTGCTATTTGGGTTTGAGGCAGCTTTCACAAATAGATTGGGTTGCTGAGGGCTTTGTCCAGTTGGGTTTTGAAAATGTCTGAGGATGGGGTTTCCTCAGAGGTTTCTTCAGCCTCTCTGGGCAACTTGTTTGAGTGCTGAACCACTGTATGTACATTGTTAATACAGCTAGCAGTAGTACAAATCAGTGTTATCTTTCAATGTCTGGAAAGATAGAAAGAAAGGAAGCCTTGGTGAGGAACAGTTATTGCTGTTAATTCCTTTCGGAAGAAGTTCTGGGAACATGAAGGGTGTTGTTAATGAGAAGTTTTTGATCTTCCCAATGTTTGTGTTGTGAGCTGTCACTGGGGGAGTGTGTGCCCTGAGAGGATCTGGGCCCCTGATACAGAGAATACCTCTGTGATGGCTGTCCTGTATGTGCCCAGCATGATGCAGAGTGGATCCAGTACTGTCTACCTTTGCACTGGTCGTGTTCAGGTTGTGCAGACAGACAGAGGGTGAAGGGAAAAGAGAATTTATGTCAGTGATTTGGCTTTGTGACGTGATGTCCTGAGATGACTTCATACATATCCAAAATTTCGGGAACTGAGATGCCTTCTTATTAGTCTGTGTCCAAAGGTGAGCGATAGGTCACCTTTTCCAGAGGCTATTTCTTGGGAGAGGCCAGTTCACAATGCAAAGCAAACATCTGAAGTTTGGTGGCCTTGAAATCTGGAAGCAGCTCATGGGTTGTCTTTGGTGGTGGCTGTTTTGCCTGGAAAGGAGAGAATCAAACCATGTGCAGGTGTCCATGGTTTGGCCTTGTCTATATGAAGAGTCGATCTCTCATCCTGTGTTAAGAGTCTGCTAGGAAAACAGAAGTTATCAGCAGCTGGATTTGCTCTCCTTTTCCCGTTTGTCCTGTAGTCTGAAATATATGTTCATCAGCAGGTGTTAAAAGATTATTTCCCTCACATCACTGTCATGTATGTATTCTGTTCGATTTCTCATGGTACAATCTAGTTATAAAACTACAAGCTGAAAGCAAAATTTTGGGACGTGCAGACAAGATCATGAAGTGCTTGCAGGAACTGTCATCCAGGGAAAGATTGAGGAGACTAATTGGCTGTGTATATGGAGTAGGTAAGATGACAAAAATGCCGTCAGAGTGTAGATACCAAGAATGCATTAACACAGAGGAGAGGGAGAAGCTTTTCAGAGAAAACTGACTAGAAATGATAGTATGAAGTGAAATGTCAGGGAAAAAAAATGTTGTTTTTAAAATATAACAGCCCTTGTTTAAAAAATTTTTAGCAGAAAACACAACTGAGAAAGTGGCTTGTAATGACAAAAAATTGATGGGAACATGAGTTCTTGGGAAATTACTGTAAAAATAAAACTCAGCAAACCATTAGGATACTATTTTGTATCTTGTGTTCAGAAATAGCATCAAATGCACTTTACTAAATAGACCATCTTTCTACTTGGTACACATATTGCCATGGCGAGGGGAGAATTTAAAACAAAACCTTTGTTGTTCTCGAGAGATCAACAATAGAAGCTACACTTCTGAAAATAGACATTTACGTGGAAAAGCAGACAAGATAAGTTTGGGATATTTTAGGTTTACTATCTTTTTGATGTGTCTGAGAAATTTTTGGATTGACCAGTGATTGCTTTGCTCATCCACTGGGAGCAGATCTGGTGGAAGGAAGTTGATGCATGGGACAGAGCTGAAGAGGGCTGCACCAGTGTAACGTGTGTGTGTGTGTATGTGGCTTCTTTCCTGCACCCAAAGATTTAGGAAACAAATAGCCCAGTTTAGAGGGTTTTTTGGCAATTAGTAAGCTCCTCCTACCTGACTAAATCAAAGTGTTGTAGTGGCAACATTAACTGTGTCTCTGTGGCACAGTAGTAGATAGCTATCAAACTGATGTCAGAACACCAGATTGTCATTTTACTCTGTGGATTCAGCAAGTAGGGGGACAAATTAAAGCGATGAGAATTTCGTCTGACATCTAAATAACTCCTGTAGTTGCATGTAGCAAGGGGAGGGATATAACATGCTAAATATACTGGCATGGAGGTGGAGAGTGATGGATGGAAGATTTGTTCACACTGTGAATTCAAACGTACAGGTTGCAGGGGGGAGCATGGTCTGGCGGTGATGTCTGCTCCCTGTGCTGTTTTGTTCTTGCTTTAGTCTCTCAGCTCTTCAGCTATCTGCGTGTCACGGTTGCTGTTTTCCCCTTCCCTTTACCTGCCTGAGCGCTTAGGACTGAGCATCCTCCCTGCCCTTGGCTCCGTAGAGGTGTGGGGAAGCTGCCATCCCGAGGGAGATTTGCGCTCTCCCTGTGCGGTTCTTGGACTGAACTTACTGTTGACCTCATCAGTGGCAGTCCTATGCACAGGTTTTCTGTTTTGCAATTGCATGGCTCACTTTGGTAAATGTCCCTCCATTCAGCTGGGAGCTGTGTACTTTTGTCATTGAGGAAACCATACACTAATCTGGAAATAGGCAATGTTTTCCAAATGATGCCTTTATATACAGTATTTAACTTGTACTTTTGACCCTTTGCTGTTCTCCGAAAAGTGCTGGATTATTGGTGTTAGGAAATTTATTTGGGCTACCTAGGAAAAGAAATCCTACTATTTTAAAGAAGTCACTGCAGCTAATTACTTTCTTATTTGCCACTTCAACTAGCTGGCAAGTGCTCTGGCCACTTGCTGACAGTGAACCTCTCTCTTCAGTGAGGGTGGGGGCACTCTGAAATTTTTAACAACTTAAAAGCTGTACAAACCAGAGCAGGTAATCCAGGAAAAGGTGCTCCAACTAATCTTCTGTCAAATTGTAAATCCCTGCGTCGAAATATAGAAATACTAAAGTTTCTCACTGAAATACATTATAACCTGTTCTTTTAAAACACTTAAAACTTTTTTTAACCTGATTAAACTTCAGAATTCGAGACCAAATGAGAGACTTAATTGCCAGCTGCTAAGCAGGTGTTAATCTCAAATTGGAAAGTAGGAGTCAAAGTGATGACAAACTATTTAAGTGTGTTACTCTTAAAATA
Source organism: Limnodromus scolopaceus (assembly GCA_028565335.1). Taxonomy (NCBI): domain Eukaryota; kingdom Metazoa; phylum Chordata; class Aves; order Charadriiformes; family Scolopacidae; genus Limnodromus; species Limnodromus scolopaceus. The sequence continues at coordinate 118,162,448 of JAOXNO010000001.1, forward strand.
TTTCTAGTATTTTCCCGATAGCATTTGTTTAATGCTTTAAAAGTGCTGCTATCTAATCATCTAGACATAAATCTGACCAAATCCTGTTTTATGGTACCAATTGTAGCTTCAGATTTTTGTATCCATAAAAATGCATTTTCACTCGTGCAGGCAAACTGTCTGGCTTAATAACTTCAGAAAGAATGAAAGGCTTTGGAGGAAAATTAAATTACTCTGAAAATTCACTCTGGACAGTATTCTTCTCACTAAAGAGAGTAGCCACAGCCATTCACTTTAAGAGAAGAAGTATACTATAAGGGGAAAAACAGGATATAAGTACCAGGGAAAGTCTGGCCCCATTTAAAATTCAGAGACCTCATTTTCTCCCACCTGTTTTTTATTCAGAGATTCCAAGAGGCTCTTTCCTTTTTCAGCTCCCAGTTGGGTTTTCAACTTTGAATGAACTAGCTGAGATGAAGAAAATAGTCTTGCTACACCTGCTAGCTCCATCGAAACCAGAAGTAATTAAGGCAAAAAGTCTTTCTTAGAAAAAGGAATTGAAAATGCTGACATTTGAGGGAAAAATGCCAATATCAGCATTTGCTCGATGGGAAAGACTGAAAAGAATAGACCTGCTAGATGCAGAATGTGATTTCCTCATAGTTAAATCTTGACTTGACCTCCAGTCAGGTGGGGCAAAAGTCCTGAACTCTTCAAGGTGATAAAAATGCCCCTTTTTTGAGTTATATTGAGAAGAACTCACTGAGGCAACTTGCAACTTCAGCGATTTCTGTGGTTAATTACATGTTTGTAATTACATAGTGTATATATATACATAGTAAATTTTTATCTCAGTCCTGGGTAAAAGCAACTGGAGTGTTTCTTTTTTTTTTTTTAAAACCAAACTGAAAACCTGGGTTGTCTTTCTGTTTCACAACATGTACTTACATTGTTGGTTTTGCCCCCTTTCACATAAAGTGGAGGGGGAGTTTGGGAGTTTGTGAAGATGAGTCCGGGGCTTGCTGGGGTGCGGGGCAGGTTACTGCCTTTTTGGCCCCTGCTCTCTGAGCTCCTCCTGCCCCGTCGCAGCCATGAGAGCAGCGCCAGCACCCAGGCTGGTCGGTGCAACAGTGCTCCCCCCCCAGCATCCAAGGTGTTTGTGAAACAATAACAATAACTTGCAGAGAGAACGATAGTAAGAGAAACCAAAGAACTGTCACAGAATTTCTTTAGCATTTGTGAAGTTAAATGCAAGGCAAGAACCTGTTCCAAGCCAGTTAAGAACTGGGAAGAACTACCGCTTTTGGTCTGTCCTTTTTGAAAAGAATATATAAAAAAATGTTCATTTTAGTTTTCATATTACTCTGTGCTGGATGATCTATGCCTTAGCTCAACAGGAATAATTCAGCTGACATCAATTACTTTTGTGGAGAGGGAAGAGATTTGATATTCTTGCCACGTTGCCTGAAGAAAAGGAAGATTCATGCTTCTGTCAAAATGCAAATTTTTTGATAGATTTGTGGGATCACAGATAGTGTGTAGCAATTGCATAGGTATGTAAACAGCAGCGGGATGGAATAAATAATGAGCTGATTTGAGGAAAACATTGATTATGGCCAGCCCAGCCTCGTGTTATTAGTTGTAAATCACGGAGTCCACACTCTCCTGGCTTCCACTTCCCACCCTTTCTTTGATTACAATGCTAATTTTCTATGGACCATTTCTTCCCAAATACTAGCATAACTACTGTGTTAAAACGAAATTCCTTCAGGCCTACAGCTGCTATCCTGGAAATTGCTGATATGTCCTGTGCATGTTATATATGTGTGTGTGTGTGTATATATAAGCAAAGTGATTTTCAAAGCCATGCCTGTGTGGAATTCTGCCCTACTGTACTGAGACCTGCTGTCAGCTGAAGAGCATTGTTTGGGGGTGTCAGTGTGGTGCTACCCACCAAATCTACAAGACCTCCAGGGCACCCACATTGTGAGCACTAAACCTGGCTAAAACGGGTCATCCCCTTCATCCTTCTCCTTCTGGGGAGAAGCATCTTGCTTCCTGTTCTCTTGCCCAGAGAACTGGGGTTCTCTGCCACAGGGAAAATGGAGATATTTTTTTTTCAGCCCCAGGAGCATGCATGTGTGTTTTCAGCCACCTAATTCCACTGTGTAGTGGAGAAGTATTTTATATCTTTTACTTTCTGTGAGAGAGGGAGGTCTCTCAGCTCCTCGTGCGGCTCAAGGAAGAGGTGGCGGTGGGAGTATCAAAGCAAATCCCTGTGTACAGTTGTAGGCTCTTGCCCTGCTCTGTCTACCCACCCCACTTTGGCCAGCTGAGACCCAGAAACCCTAAAGTCACATCAGTGCAGTGCTGCCCACAAACTCCGAAGCCACGGTGTAGACCATAGCAGAGAGCATGAACAACACAAGCAAGCGGACAATCGATGGGTGCCTGTGGGGATGTGCTTTTCATCTGCAGCATCATAAAGCTGTGTGTTGGCATTAAGAAAAAAAAAGAATTCTTCTGCCTGCAGTGTAACTTTGGGAGTAAGTCAGAAGCACGCAAACACTGTGGTTATTAGTGGTTTGCTGGCTTGTTTTTCATGATGAGCGTTCAAAAGTGCTTAAATGTCTTGTGGTGCTGGTGGCGATTTTGTTCATTGCAAATGCAATGGTTAAACGATGTGTGAGCTGCTGCCGGGCTATGCAGTAAGCTACATCTCACAAGTATCCCTTCCCTTGCATGCAGGGGTAAAGAGATGCACAGTGTTTACCAAAGGTGCCACTGAAATCCTTCCTTAGATATCACTGATGAGTGAACCTGGCTGGGAAAAGAAAGGGAGCATTTAGCACCAAGAGCATCCCAGTACTGCTTGGCAGGAATCGCATCCCAGCATTGCCCATCGTCTGCCACACTTGAAATTGGGCAGGACACCCTGCTGTTGCACTCAGAGTGAAATTGCAGAGAGCAGTTAGCAGGACAGAAAATATATTTGGCTGTCCTTTAGAGAACTGGAGTGGACCCGTTAGAGCTGCTGGAGTGTGCCGAGTGGTCCAAGAGTTTCCCCCGGCCTGCTTTTGCTCTCAAAGCCTATGCAAGTTGGAAACTTGACAGCATTTTTCAGAACTTGGGGCTGACATACCAACTGAGTACCAGATGGGCATGTGACGCTGTGCACAATGACCGAATGGCATAAATCCTTCGTGGCAGGCAGCAGGCCTCTTGCCCTGGCCTGGGAAGGCACCGGCGTGTGTAACAAAAAGAGGAGTTATAGCATGAGGGAAGGAATAGGGAACTGGGGAGCTAGCAAGGATTAGCATCCTGCTTCTCCCTTGAAGGAGTTTTATCTAAAGCAGCGAAGAGGGGAGAAGAGCTGCCCCCAAACAAACAAAAAGGGCCAGGGGGTGTTTTAAAAGCTCCCAAGAGAAGGAGCATGGCTGGCATAAGGTGTTTGACAGCCATTTCTGAGTGGGTCACACTTAACTGTCTGTCTGGAGCCACGAGAAATTTGCAAAACTGGATAATTGTTCCTATTTATTTCTTAAAATATACAGAATATGACAGTGTTCTAGCTCATGCATTTCAGCATAAAATGTTTTGCTGTGGGCTGGTATTTTCCCCTGGTTTCATCCTTTTTTCTTTTAAATTGCAGTCTTGCTTATCTTCTTCCCCTCCATATAAGAGCCAGGTCTGTTCCTGCTGTGTCTTGCTGTGCCAACGGGCTGGTGGAAACACGTTCTCCCCCTTGCCCTGGGTCAATAGCTGATGTCTCTGTGTGTGGCTGCAGCAGGGAGGTTGACTTCTGTAGTGTAGAGACCAGAATAGAAAAGCTCTTATTTTTTGTCCCAACTGTTGAATTTTCCCTTTCCCACTAAAGATAAAACCAGGAGTCATGTGTGTCTACTTGCCTTTGGTTTTCAATATGAGTCTAATTGTATGCCATGTAGAACAAGATAAGTTATGGGGGCGGGGGGGGTTGGTGGTTTTTTTTTTTCTCTTGATGGCAAGCAGGTCAAAAAGAAAGAACTTGAGCTCAAATGCTTGCAGTTGGGTAAATCTTTGTAATTCGTAATATTCAAGTTTAGGATAAGGTTTATTAAGGCTGAGTTCTACAGGGGCTCTCCCAAGTTTCTATAAATATGCGTGTACCCACAAAACCCATCTGTATGTATGAGAAATGAGGTGGACTTGCAAAAGTTGCAAATTATTATCTAATCTAAATTTAATATGCAATTAAGGTTTTGTAATTATAGCTTTAGGAAAAATTAGCTTTACATGTTGTTCATAGTGAAGCAAAAGTGCCAGACTGCAGATCAAATGATGACAAATGGCGTGTGTGTATACAGGGGAGAAACAGCATGCAGACACCTACAAGCAGTTGTAAATTGTACATACTATAATAGAAGCTATCCTAAGTTTACTAAACCATAAGGCAATGTTTGTCTTCCTGAAGTAAAAAGAAGTTACACGCATGCACAACCAGGTTTTGCAGCAGTGAAACTCCTTCACTGGAAAGCTCAATGGGGAATCCTGCGGCGCTTTGCAAGTACGGAGAGGCTGTTCCACAGGAAGAATTATATCAGCCTGGTTCAGTGATATTGAACCGTGATATCGAAGTTGTCTGGGCTGGCTTTTACCCAGTGAACTTGCGGCAGAATCTCTCTGGTTTCCCTGTTGCAAATAGAAAATCCTTATGAAATACCATTATTTTCTTTGTCAATAAAGAGATGCTTGCAGCGAGGGAGTTTTCTCAAGCAGTTCTGCTTCCTTGTGTTGGTTGCCTTGCAGCCAACAGATTTCTAAGCAAGTCAGGATTCATTTTGGTTATCTGATCCATTTGTTTAAATAGACCCTGAGTTAACTGAATGCTGAGGAGAAATTGAATTTGTGCACACTTGCTCTTTTTGTATCCGCCAAGTACGATAAAAGGAAATGGTTGAAATTAAATTTGGAAAATAGCCATTTTAATATTGCTTGTGTTTTCAGCTGTAATATTGTAGCAACAAGTTAGAAAAATATAATTTCATTTCTAGCTGAGGCATAAGTAAAGTGCTCTCCACAGCTGGCGAGGAGGTTTAATCATGTCAGTAGCACTTCATTTAGGGCAGGGAAGAGGGAAAACTGTCCCTCAGGTGTGGTGATATGTAGTATCAAGTGCTTGTTTATTCCCTTCTGATCCATCAAGTTGTTTGAATGTTTTTCTTTGCTTTGCTTACATATTCCATGGTCTTTTATCTATAAAATTAGAGTTGAATAACTGGTTATCTTGATCTAATTTTTTTAGAGCAACCCATATCTTGATAGCAAGCTTCCCCACATTTTTAAATGGCAGGGGTGCTGGGGCTGAAGTCCTGGTAGGGTGTGGACCTGTTATGGATGATCTCCGTAGGATGGGGGGTGTTGCCATGGCAGGAAGTCCCCTGAGCACATAAAGGGCTCCCCATAGTGGGGCTATGCCCTAGCACGGCATTTGTGGGGTGAAGGCATTGATTTCCTGTGGTCCATCCCCAATGGGGCTTGCTGGTATGCAGAAGCTATTCATGTATGCATTTTATTTTTTTACCTACTCTCTCCCAAAACTAAAATGGTAAACTTACAGTCTTGTGGTAATAAAAATTTCCAAAAAGTGGAAGAGGCATGAACAGGGACTAGTGTTTCTGTTGAGGATGTGTGCTTGTCATGCGGTTGTCATTGTTCTGAGTGACCACCACATCATGTCTGGAGTTAACGCCTACACTTCACCTATGGCAGAAAAAAAAAGAAATAATTTCTTGAGGATTTCTCATTTTCCATGCCTGTTAAATGATGATGAGTGTCAGAGCAATGTGCACAGTGCACATTTTTTTTAAACCTTGAAGTATCAGCATGTTATTAGGATGATGAGTCAAGCAAAAGGCTTTCTATTTGATGGAAATAGACTAATCTCATAAAAAATCTCTACAGATACTGAGTGAAACCTATTGACACTCGTGGAAGTTTCTATGATTTAATGGGCTTTAGATCAAGACCAAAATAATGAGAATATTTCAAACAGAGGTGATGATCTTTTATTCTTGACATATTCTAGAAACTGGCTCTGGTGCTGTTTCAAAGCCAAGATTGACAAAATTTCAAGGAATAAATTCTCATCTAATTCTGTGATGTTAACTCAGTAACACTTTTTCTTTTTGAGATCATATTCCTAGTTCTCACAACTCAGAAACAAATTTGTGACCTAAGTCACAAATCTTTGCATCTTTGTGACCTAAGTTTGGCTAAAGGTCCTCTTCCATACACTTCAATTTTAGAAAGTCATGACAAGCAAGATTTTTAATGAACTCTGAATCAGTCTTGAATTTCACTGAGAGATGTGCAGGGAAATTAGACCTATATTGTGTGAGAAACTAAGATAATCTTCCTGTCATGCTTAGGTTTAAAAGGCTAGGTCTGTAGTAGACAGTTTGTAATGCTGTGTGGGATGTGATTGAATAGTTGTCTATTTTTACAGCATATTTGAAGCATATCTGGAGTACAGACTGTTCAAATGGATACCAAAACTGTTGTTATACCTTATTTCCTTTCATTTGCTTATTAGTTATACTGACTCACTGCTGTTGATCTAAGCTATGTTTTTTAGCCTACTTAGACAGCTGTGGTTGCCAGTGGTTCTTCTAAAACTATACTTCTAAAATAAATCGGGCCTGAGTGACAAGTGCTTTTAGTGGTGCCGTAGCAGAGTGGGCAGGCACCTTGGGTTGCTTTTTTGAAATCTGGGGTAAAGCCTTGGGTAAATACTCTGTTGGTTTTGTATGGTTTCTGCACCACATGGCTCAGGCTCCCAGGTTCCTCATCCCAGAAAGAGATGTGGTACAGTGCAGGAAGTGGGAGGCCATCAATTACCTACTTTCCTCCTGAGTATTTTCCTGTATCAGGGTATTTGCTATGAATATATCATTACACTTTTAAAAGCTGGATGGCCACTGTCTTTTAGCTAGAAAAGTATTGCATATTCTGCAAGGAAAAATTATTTCTTAAAGGTAACCTAGGTAATTAATTCTAAGCATTGAATGCAACTCATGAGATGATCAACATATTTTTGTGTGGTATGCCCCAGAAATGTCCAGGAAAATAGTCTGCCTCCCCTGTGTCAATGTAGTACTTCTGAAGGATGCTAGAATGACCAGACTGCAAGCTGTACTTTTATTTATCCACCAAACCGTACGGGCAGTGGTATCGAAAGCTTCCCCTCGTATCTCTGCCTCGACTGTTGGATAGCTGGTTAGTATTCGTGGGTTTTCTGATCTTGTAAGGGGAAGTGAGGGAAAAGGCACTGATGCTAGTGATTTTCATAGCTGGTTTTAAAAGAAAAGTAGCCTGAGTTGGGTCATCAGGGAAATCTGGAGAGTGGAAAGCATTTTCTTTAGCTCCTGGCTGCTGCTGTTTGTCCCTGTCCACTTCATAAGCATGAGGCAGCTCATGGAACAGATAGTTCTTACTTTGAAAAAAATTAGTTTTTAATTTTCCTTGTGTGTTTTCAATGAGCAGAGTTTGTAGAGAAACTCTTGATGAGGTTAGCCAACATAATGCCTTTTTGTACTGTTTTTAACTTGAAACATTATTAGCCTTTCTTCATAGACAGGGTTTGCCAAGTTTATACAGATGAAGGAGGTTTACCAAGCTCAATCGGAAAAATGCAGGATTTTAAAATATGAGAGTAAACAGTAGAATTGAGTATCGTAAGGGTTTCACTCAATTCCCCAACTAGCAAAAACATTATGAGGTAGGTAAAATACCAGAATTCAGGGTGGGACAACACATTCAGAGCAAGAGATGCTGATAGTTAGTTTCATAAGTGGATATAGATATGGTACAGTAGAGCAGATGCAGCTGGAAAATGGGAACAGAGCATGCTCAGAAAAAAATAAAGGCAAAAGGCTAAAGATGTAAATAGTGGCTGCCGCAGTTTTTGTTGTTGTCGAGCACGTTAATTCTCACTGGGTTGGAATATTAGAATCAGTGGACCAATTTCTAATTTCATGCTCATATTCATGCAAACCTCATGAACTTCAGAGAAATTGTTACACACATGATAGCAATAAATTAATTAAAACCTGGGCTTCGAGCTGGAAATACTGTATTATAGAATGATTAATGGTTTAATTTTTAATTTTGAGTTCATAAATAACGACACATTTCATGAAATGGCTGTAACGTGCTTAGTGCACTTCGTGCATCTGTGTTTTTTAACCCAATTTCTTAATGTAATGAGGCTGATGCAGTCACGCTGTCTGTCATTCTCCCTTCCTAATGGCTTTTGAACTTGGTGACACATTTCAGCAGCATTTAACGGAGAAGTAAAAGTCTCAAAGCAGTTTATTCATTAGGACTTTCATGAATGTAGAAAGCTGGGTAAAGGAAAAAGATTGTATTCCTCCTTCTGGGGAGAGGTACATAGTATCTTTTAGATACCAGAGAGTCCATGTGAATCCATCAGAGCTGCCTCAATATGCGACTCTATACCTAAGAAATCTGTAGGACATCTGCCTCCTCACCCTTTACTTGAGAGGTATATAAATACGGGAGGGAGCCCAGAAGGATGCAAAGCACTGAAGAACTTTCTCATCCGAGAAGATAAAGATCAATACTATGGGGAGTGGTTTCTGACTTTCATAAAGTCAAACGACCCTCCGAGATAAGGCACTGAAAGGCAATGGAAGTGCGCTGTGTGGTTTGACTGGGCTTTACGCTACTGCTGTCCTGTACCGTGGCTGTGAAAAGCAGGCACTTGGCGAGGATGTGAAAGCAGGAAGAGTAAAGTCACTTGCAGTTCTCAGTGTGGCTGCACAGGAGGAAATGGTGGTTTTGTGGTGAGAGCTCGATGTAAAAAAAAAAAAGATGTTAACTAGCAGATCTTTGAATATGCACATGATGTGGGTATACTCTAAAAAAGAAAAAAATTAGTAGTGCTGAGACTTGCTGTCTTAAGCTAGGGTAGATGTTTACTTTTTAGATACTTCACTTAGCTGATCTTAATATATGTGTCAGAGGAAAAGGTGTTGCTTCTGCTCGTTCCAGCAAGTACTGATTTCCCCATCCTTCCCCCAGCCTGACCATGGGATTCAGCAGAACAGCTGCTGACCACCCTTTGCCTGTTGGCCTGTCCCTGAACTGCCTGGCTGCCCTACATGGGCAGGAATGCAGAAAAGTAAAAAATTCCTGGGTTAAGATTAACTTCTAATTATCTTAAAAGTCAAATACAATCAAGTGAGGGATTGGCAAAATGGACACTGTCAGGTTCTGTATCCAGCATTGAAACTGGAAGGATCAGACAACCAGACTAACCCATTTCTTTTAGTTGATCCCTGTCCTGATTTTAAGAGGAAGTGCAAGTAAACCAGCTGTGCTTTTTGGAGAAATTGGGCAAATGCTGCCCTTGTAAGGTGCCAGAGGGGAGCCAGATATGCTTTGGCTGCTGTTCTCTTTACCCTGTAGCAATACCAGTAAGATTTGGAGTCTCCAAGATGCCCAGGGGTGCAATGGGCCCAGTTGCAGGCACATGAGGTGGTTGTGCTGTGTTGCCCACCAGAGCCATGCAGCTCTAGAGTCCTGCCAGAGCAAGACAGTGCTCAGAGTGCAGGGCACAGCATCAGCACACGAGTGATAAGTCCTGTTTTCAACATATAACAAAGTGGGAGAAGCAACATGCTGCAACATCTCCAGCTTTCTGTCTTGTAAAAAGGGATGTGTCCTTCTGGGTCTGTAGTACGGCAATGCCCTTAACTGTTAGGGAGAAATACCAGAGCGCTCGAGACTTTGCTGAAAGCAAAGAGACTGTGGAAGTGGAGCCAAACCATTTTATTTGAGGATAATACTTGACGTTTCTATTCTTCCTCATGCTGTTTATGCTCTTTGGGCCCTTGTCCAGGAGGGGCCAAGCTGTGCATTGAAAGGCAGCAAGTGTTTGGCTAATGAGTACGACAGACACAGTCATCAGCAAAGCTGCCTGCACGTGGCTGTATGGAAGGCAGGTAGGATTTAAAAAATAGTTTTGTGGGGAGAGGGAGAAGGGGCAATTGTTCTTTTCAGTTTTGTTTGAACTGGTTTTTGAGAGAGACCAGATGAAGAGAGCGAGTTATCTTAGAAGTGAAGAACTTTAATGTTTGGCGGCATTTAATACAATGACTTAAAGAACATGCCAGTGGAAAAGAGGAGTCAAGCACCGAACACTGTGGCTACCTCCTGTGCATCTGAATGCTGGTGTGGTGTTTTGGCTGTATGAGACAACTGTACCCTGCAACCCTTTGGGAAGGGGAGAGAAAGGAGGGCTCCACTTGTTTCTTTTGAAACACAAGTCTCCTTCCCAACAGCTGTTCTTAAAGTAATTTACTAGTGGAAGAAACATTTCTTCCATTCTTACAGGAAAACAATGGGAGAATTTAGATTATTCATCATAAGCTTCAATATCGGCTTATTCAACTTGCTTTGCTTTGTTTTCTGTGGTAGGCACAATAGTGGCTGTATCAAAACTGACTTTTTCCTCTGTAATGTGCTTCTGAAGTAGGTAAATTACTAATGATGCAAATAGATTTTAATTGTGCAAAAGCTAGACAGTCTGTGCCTCGAAAGGCAGTAACTGATTTGTAGAAGAGACAATAGAAAACAAGCTTTCACAAGTAAAATTGCTTTTGAGTTTTATAAATAACACCATACTGTAAGCAGGTGGCAAACAAAAATGGTTTGGTTCCTCACAGCTGGCAGGTATTTATTTTGGGGCAGTGGGAACTTCTGCATCAGCTTTGGATGCTTGGCTTGTCAGAAGTATTTGTTACCATCTGCTGGTTGGTCTGGTCATTTGCAACACTTGTAAAAACTGAGCACGACTACTGTCAGCAAGCTTTAGCTGTGGCAGAAAATCAGCGTCATGATTTTACTTTTTGTGTGAGATGTTGAGGCTCTGGCTTGACAGCACGCTTGGCCTAGTTGGAGGGCTTCTAGTACCCAACGGGTCAAAAAGGCCAGTGCCAGATAATGCAGGGTTTGGAGTAAACTCATTCTGGTGGCTTGGTAAGTACGTTTTATTGGGTTAACTTTGTACTGTCAGGATTTGTGTTGAATCAGACTTGTCTGCCTACGCTACTGTGACTTTTTGGTGGTTCAGACATTGCTCTTCTGTCTGCATCTGGTATAAATATGGCATGTGCTCAGAATTAAGTGCTTCAGCTAGTTCAGTGGAATCAAGATTCTGCACCAAACCCCTTCCCAGATTAAATTTGTACTGCTACATAGCCTAAGGTTTATCTGCTATTTTACTTTTTTTTGCCACACCAACTGGTATATTTGATAATGGAACTGTGGCTTGACAAAGTGAGAAGTTATTAAACTTGTTCCGGCATGGGTTTCCATTGTGGGAATACCTGACTTCCATTTCCATGCCTTAGTGTTTGCCAGACTGACTCTCTGTGTGACCAGCCCTGCTCTCTTCATCCTGAAATGTGCTGTGGGATGAAGAGCCTGCTCCCCAGATGGACTGCTGTAATACAATTCTAGTTAGAGCGAATGTGTAACAAAATCTCTGTAGCCCCTGGGAACCCGCGCTGGGTGCTTGTCCATGAGAACTGTGTACAGAGCGGTGGCTTTGAAGGCAGGCCAGGAAGGCACAGGTTCGTTTGCGCAGCTCCAGAGGCTGGGCATGCCATATATTGGGTGTGGGGGGCTGAGGCTCCTGTTGCAGTTCAGGGACGGCAGCCCCTGAAGGTCCAGCAGTCACGGTGCAGCTTGTTTACCCGTCGGGGCTTGGCTGCTTCACTTGTGAGTGCAGGGCTCCCTGTGTTTCTCCCAGCCTTAAGCCCAATTATATGGTCTGTGTTTGAAAAGAGGTGTGAGATTCATCTTCAGCAAGCAATAATCTCCTTAGTGGGCTGTAAATTGCAAATAATGATTCCTTCCTATTTTTGGAAGTGATTTGCACCATCAACAGTTTATTGTGTGAGCACCTGAGTGAGGCAGGCTTGGAAAGAAGGGTGTTCATTGGATTGGGTTCCTGTTGCTGAAGTTGCACGGACTGTTCAAGGCTCTTGTTTTGTCCTTCCTCAGGGCTTGTGAATCCAATCTCCATTTGACTCTTTTCTTTCTCTTTCAGGACAGTTATTCTGAGTGACGGCCCTTGCACGCGCTTCTGAGTGGTTATCATGGGCTTCATTGCCTTTCTGAAGACTCAGTTCATAGTTCACCTCCTCATTGGGTTCGTCTTTGTTGTGAGTGGACTGATCATTAACTTCATTCAACTATGCACGCTAGTCCTCTGGCCCATAAACAAGCAGTTTTATCGCCGAGTAAACTGTCGCCTTGCCTATTCACTTTGGAGCCGTGAGTATGCTTGACCGGGGGGATGTGGGGGCTGGGGATGGGGAAGGGAATGTTTTTTGTTTGTCTATTTGTTAATTAAAGAAAAAAAATATATACATACACATATATGTATACAGACACAAGAAAGAGAGAGAGAGAAGTGATGTTAGACATAGAGCAGTTGAAAGCAGTCATCTTTCCTGAAATGTTGGGAACACATACAAAAGTCAAGGGACTGATACATGCTGTCACTCTGTTATTCAAAAAAGTGAGAAGTAAAGCTCCTCCCACCCACCCCCTACCCTATCTTGACTGGTAGGAATTGCTGATTCTTTCTCAATACCATCTTCATCCAGCATCAGAGCCTGTACTGTGATGAGGAAGGGGGAATTCACAGAGACTGCTTGAGGTATTGAGCGTATGTGCGATATTGACCACTTACTTAGGAGCCCAAGTTGACTGTGATCTGCAGAAAGAGATGCATCTATCCTAAAGGATCTAGTGTAGGTGACTCTATAGCTGAACCGTGTGACAACTTCAGAGTCCTCTTACACCCTGCAGTGTCTCCTCTTACGAGCAATTTGTCACTCTTTCCTCCTTCTGCCCGTGGGATGGCTTTACAGAGAGTGCAGCTGCTTTGCTCTCCTCTTTCAGACCTTTGCAAAACTTCCTCCCTGTGGATGGCTTTTTTTTTTTCTTTTCATACAGCTTAACAGGGGATTAGATTTCTGAAATAAATGTTTAGAAGGCTCCTTAGTCCAAATGTCACCTCCTGCTTCAGCAGTGAATCATGTAATTTGTTTCCTTTTTCCATCCCCTCCCAGTATGCATGGCCACTTACCTTAGTGCTCAGCTCAGCATCCAACTCCCACTTCGGGTAAATGAGTCACCCAAATGAGTACTTACAGTTGAGCAGTCCACTGACAGGCCCCCACATTTCTTAAATCATCAACGTGAAGTACTACCAACAAAAACTCTCCAAAGTATCTAGTTCAGTTTCTTTTTAAGCTTCTTGTCCTTTTTGTGCTTTTTGTTCTACCTATTGAGAATGTTGTCTGAGAAGCAGAGGAAAAAGGAAATTAAATAGAGAGTGGCAGGCGAACTGTCGGGAGAAAGGTTATTGTAATGGAAGACCTTAAGGTAGAAAGTTCAAAATGAGCTTGGTTGGAGGAAGGTGAGGGTATATGGGATATTTTTTTTTTCTTTGCTTGTAAGAATTTCTTAACGTGCTTTTAATAATCTAGAATCTGATCTCATCCTGAAAACTATTGTTGCAGTAATAATCTGGCTTTTCTGAGGATGTGAGCTGCTTGTGCCTGTGAGGCTTATAGGTTTAGACCCCTGCTTTCTACAAGTTAGCATTGTGCATGGAAAAATCACGTTATGCTGTTCTCTTATAACTTGTATACACTGGAAATAACCTGCACTATTGTTCAAAAAGGTTTGGAGAGGCTGAGTAGATAATTGGGTTGTATGTAGGATAGCCCCTCATGTATAGCCTATTATAAATTAAGTGATTGAGAAATTAAACGATGAAAATGAACGTAAATGTTATATGGGATTGCAGAGTGCTGATGGCCTGTAATGGAAGAGCTGACAGAATATACACTTCAATTGTGATTTATAACAAATTGAGTAAGCTGTGTAAATGTAGCAGTTCAAATGTTGCCATTCATAATGAAATATATTTCATTATGTGGAAACCTTTTGGCAATGAACCTGTGGGTTGGTGTTCTGTTCTGGATGCTATGTTTTGCTTGCTTACTCCAAGCTGTTTAGTTTTAAGCTGAGAGTGTTCATGTCAGAGTTGTCTGTAACAGAAGCTGCTCTGCCCGTCTGGCAGAGGATCTGTGTGCAGGGGTAGATACACAGGTGATTGTGTATCTGGCTATGTACTGTAGCCCACTGAAAATCAGGCTCTATTCTTAATCTATTTCTTCTCAACTACATAAAGCACAGCTTCAGAAGTGGAAGGAGATAGGCTCTATCCAGTGTTCATGGCAGATATTTGGGGGAAAAAAAGTTTGTTGGGCTCTGGCCTCAATGTAAGCCCTTTGCAGCACATGTAATTCATGATACGGGTAGTCTGTACTTCAAGCTCTCCTATATCAGCTCCTTTCAGGTGATTCATGCCTTTGGAGAGCTCAGCATATTTTGTTTAGACTGGTTGCAAAAATAATCTCTCAAATGTTAGTATTTTAAATTGACAGGTGTGCTATGCCTCTTGTTTGCTTTGTTTCTGGGTGGCTTGTGAGGCTATAACCCTGCTTGCCTTAGCATGTGGGAACTTTGGCTGCAGGAGTGGGTTTGTTGTAGGGAAGTGTTTCTTGTCCTCTACAGGGAGTAGCCCAAGTAGCTCAAGTGTTATCGTCTCTTCGTTCAGAAGGATGGGCTTGCCGTAGCATTGGCAGGATTGGTGCCACACAAAATAGCTGTAACCCACACACCCAAAAAAAAAAAAAAAAAAGGAAATGAGCCCACTCCCCTCCCAGTTATAATTACATCATTTATCAGTACACTTGTAAAGGACAATCTGTTTCCTCGTATTAATTCTTCGGCTCATCAACCCTGCTCTCTCAGTATGAACTTTGGCAAATCTCTCAGCAAAGCTTCCTACGCTATTTTACAGTGAACAATAGAAGAAATGCTCTGCAGAAAATCATCCACATCTGGCTCTGATTTTTTTTTTCCTTTTTTTTTCTGATTTTGAAGAAGAAACACACCCATTTTATTTTATTTTTGGGAAGAAAATGCAGCAACTGTAGCAGGTATTGGAGATTATTCCTTAGAACATAGAGAGCAATGGAAAGGGTAAAATCATTGAGTATCACACTGTGTTTGGTACCACTGCTCCATTTTCCTGGCCACCTGCTTGGAAGAGCATAACTCTCAGCTAAGGACACGCTTGCTGTCCTCTTTCTGTTTTCACTGAGCCAGGATAACCAAAGCAAGAAAGGTAAGTGATCACATCATTTGCAAAGGAGACAAAGCTGGAAAGCAATGATAGAAACCTCTAGTTGATATAAACTATTATTCTGTCTTTCTTCTGCTGTATTTCCAGTTTACCAGGGTTACGCTGTCTTCATCAGCAAGTTGCATAACTTTGTCATGCCTCCAAATGAGCGAGTCTTGAAAATGATACAGGGGAATAACATAGTGGATAAGTGGTCACATGGGAAATACAAGTGAAAAAACTACTGCTAGAGAAGCTATGTATCTTGAGCAGATCAGGATTGGTTTTCCCTATCATTCACCCAAATATTGTGTGTGCCTTCTCTCTGATATGTTCCAAACTTGGACCCACTCTTATTTAGTGGTATGGGTAGATTACCCTGTCGTGATCCCACTGATCAGGGGGACTAGATGATCTCCAGCAGTCCCTTCCAACCCCATATCATTCTGTGAATCTGTGATCAGAAGCCCTTGTGCAGCAAGGCACTGCTCCATTTTGCAAAACCAGGGCCTCTTGATGGAAAGCTGAAATACTGTGTGGCAGAACCTGATTTAGAGAACCAAGGGGGCGCCTTCTAGTTTTGACCCTGCAAGTTAGTCGTAGTTATATGGGAAGAGTTGGACTTTTTAACTGCCATACTTGTGCATCCAAATTTTGATTGCACCCATATCTCATTGAAATGAGAAAATAGCAATGACTACAGTTTGCATGGAAACAAATCTTCCTCCTGGGAGAGTGAACTATTCTCATACTTTTTATAGTTGTCCCATGATAGAAGCAATGCCTTCCATCTGCCTGGTTGTACTGAAATGAGGGAAATAGGCTAACCATAGCAACTACATTCAGTGCATGCTGTATTTAAGTGAAATGGTTTTTATAAGATGAAAAAAGGGGAGGTGGAAAATAAGAAGAGTGGGTAATGAAGGAAATGGTCAGGGTGGAGTAAGACAGATGCTGGGATACTGAAAAGCTGGAGAAGACAGATGAGAAAGAGCTAATTCTTTCTTTCGCTGTAAAAGAAAGACACAAGTTACCATTCTTGGCTTTGCCCAGGTATTTTGATAAATTAGCTCGATTCTCTGGTGCTTTTGACTCTGTGTTGATGACCATAATACAGAGCAATTAGAGTCCTGTGTTGTAATATTAAAATCTATTGCAGAAGATCTATGGTACTGTATCCCTTTAAAAGCCCATGATTGGTCTGTTTACCTCCATAAAGCTTGTTTCATGTTGAGTAAAAGCATTAGGCTGTGTGTATGCATAATTTGTGTTCCACCTGGGAGAAACTGTACTCATTTAGTGGAGCAATCAACGACTCAACTGTCTGTTTTCAGGCACAAAGTTTTGGCATTTCTTCCAGTGATCATGAAATTTCATATTCATAATACAATGCCCCAAACTCATCACTGTTAAAACTTGTTAAATTATCCATAATGCAAATATCTAGTGCCCTAAGTACTGCTTGAGGATGGTGATGTTATTTGGTCTATACCTGTCTAAGCTCTCATTTAATCTCTACTGGGTTGGACTGAAAATGTGACAGAGTTGTTGGGAGTCAGAAGAGACTAGGCACTGAATGGGGCTGGAGATGAAATACGAAATGTTTTTTGTAAGTGGCACCCTTAACTCCTCTCTCCATCTTCATCATGTTTGTCAGAGTTGGTAATGCTGCTGGAATGGTGGTCAGGCACAGAGTGTACCTTGTTCTCAGACGAGGCCACAGTGAACACCTTTGGGAAAGAACACGTCATCATCATCCTGAATCACAACTTTGAAATCGACTTCTTGTGTGGCTGGACTATGACAGAGCGCTTTGGAGTGCTAGGGGTATGTGGGGCCATGAGCTTTCCCTTCATCAGGAGGACTATAGGTCTGTTTAAAACTCATGCACATAAAATTTCTTTGCGTTTGAGTCTCTAGATGTAACTCCATCAACTCTGTCGTTGTAACTTTAATGTCTTTGATCTCATTGTACAAATCAGCAAGTGACATTTTTAATTGTTATTTTTGTTTTTCTCCAAGAGTTCCAAAGTTCTTGCAAAGAGAGAGCTACTCTATGTGCCCCTAATTGGCTGGACGTGGTACTTCCTTGAGATTGTTTTCTGCAAAAGAAAATGGGAAGAAGATAGAGATACGGTTATTGAAGGATTAAAACGTTTGGCTGATTATCCTGAATATATGTGGGTAAGTGTCGAGTTCCTCTAGTATTGACTGCTAGAAGTGACATGGTGACAGAGATACTCACATGATACTCTATCCTTATATATCAGGAAAAGGTCTGCTCATCTTCAAGTGTTGTCAAGGAAAATCTGTTTTAGGAGGTCTTTTGGGATATGCTGGTAAAGTGTTGCTCTGTTTGCCTGTTGGTAAGGGAAGCCCTTTGGGAAACAGTTCAGAAGCTTGCATAGGTGATTAGAAACATGATGATAATTTAAAAATCAGGCTTGTCTAATACTTGTTAATTCTTTCTGATCTTATTTTTACCTTGAAAAAAAACCAACCCTAATGTAACCCTAAGCTACATTATCTGAGGTAGGCTAAAAAGACACATAAACAAAAAGGTCTTTTCTGGAGAAGTGAGTGAAGAATTTGGGTGGGGAGATGCACAGGCCGTGGACTTTGATAGGAAGTTCTTGTTAGTATGTTCATTCATGGGTTTCTCAAAAAGTCTCTATGAGAACTCTGTAAGCTTACATCTGCTTTTGCAATTATGCTTTTCCCTTTTATTTTGACATTATTTGAAGTCAAGGGTGAAACATCTATGTTTCATTATGGGCAACGTTGTTAGATTTTACTGCAGCAGCACAGTGGTATAATCAACCTATTAAGCTTCTTTTAGTATTGAATGCAAACGTTTTGATAAATTTACTGGTTTGCTTTTATAGCAGCACATGTAATTTGGCTCATAAAACATTTTAAGGGGCTTTTTGTGCATTTTAAGTTATTTTTTTCAATATTATCCAGTACAGCTTGTTAAAATGAATAGTGAAATAGTAAGCCTTAAGTAGCACATTGTGAATGCATCATTTGTGATTTTCTGTCATTACAAAGATAAAAAAATAAGAGTCTGGAGAACATATTTTAAACTACTTAATTGCTTGAATGATAATGATATGAACTACACTTAATATACCCTCCTGATTAGTGTTGGAAAAAAGAAAAAAAAAGAAAAACCCTTACCAATTAAAAGATTGTAATTTAGTTGCAAATCTATATGTTTTAATGATTCTATGATTGAGAACCAAAGACAAGTCTCTAGGGAAGACAACTAGAAAATATAAATGCAAAACATACTTAGCATTGATTATTTAAATCAAGACTTCCTGCTTGGTGATTTAAATCATGATTAAAATTGACTTGAGTAAATCAATTTCCTAATTTTTGTTCATTCTGAATGCCACAGTTTGAGCTGTCTGCGCAACCTTCCTTCGTGAGATCTTTCTCACATGCTCTCTGCAGCGCAGTCTGTACCTCACTCGCATACTTGGTCCAGAAGGATCACTGTGCCATTGACTAGAAGGAGGGTGAGAGTCTGGTATAGAGGAAAGAGCTTGCATTGCAGACTGGGGTTGATTACTATGGCGTTACACTCTGTACCTGGTTGCTGTCCTCACCACTTGGTGGTGGTGCTGGTGGTTGCTCACGTTTTCATGATGGATGTGCCCGCAAGGGCCAAATGAGGATTGCAGGACCAGCTCCCATTCTCCCACTGTGCTCTGGCAGGCCTAACTCCCGTGTCCATGGCTTTGCAGTTTTAACATTCATTTAATTTGCTTTTTGTGGTGCGCAGCATGGGGATATACTACAGAGAAAAGTCAAGCAACCACACTACTGACAAACAGCAGATGTATGGTGATGCATCCGACAAGTCTTTCCTTTGAATTGCAATGTTACAGCGTTGCATGATGCTGCTATGAGAGAGGAGTAGCAACCTGTGCTTCTCCCCCTCCATTGCTTGCCAGGGATGCAGAGGTTTGTGTGTTCAAATGCAGCAATGTTTTCTATTGCTGGTGCAATGGGAATGATGTTCACCTTTCAAAAAGGCCAGTGATAAACAGTAATTTACCCTAGGGCCTTCCAAAGGGCTCTGTCTGCTCTTGACTTTGCATTGCTTCTGCGCTCGCGCTCTCTCTCTCTGTGTCTCAACTAGTGCAGAGGCAATATAGAAGCTGGAGAAGGACAGATCATTGCTTTGTGCTGCTTGAAGTCAGTATGGGAGGATTTAAGCCTTTAATAATTAATTAGAATACCACAGTCAGATTGGTGCCTTACAAGATGAACAAGGAACAGGCTTTAGGGAAAGGTACCATTTTTTATGAACACAACTGATACCAGTAGAAAACAAAAATAAATCAGAAAAGCTTTCAGATAAACAAATCTGAATTCAGATAAATAATTCTGGTTGTACGGTACGCATTTTAAATGAGATAGCTAGTGATTAATTTTTTCCTAAAGTGGTCATGTACTGATATTTGGATTGCTTTTTCTGATTTGTAGTTTAGTCCATCATCAGCCAGTTAAAGCCTTCAGGGATTTTTCTTTTTTAAAAAAAATGTTTCAGGTATAACCGTTTAGACTTTTTGTCACCTTAAATTTGGTACAAGTGTTGATAAAATTAAATATAATTGTAAATGCCTAATGATTGATGATCAAATGAGACAATTAAGTGTGTACACGTGCATGGATGTATGTTTATCTTACACATATTTTCAGTATTTTGCTTGGCTTCTTTTGATCTCAAGATGTCCTTGTTTTTGCTTTTTGTCTCATTGTACTAGTTTCTCCTGTACTGTGAAGGAACTCGTTTTACAGAGACCAAGCATCGTATCAGTATGGAGGTAGCTGAATCCAAGGGATTGCCTAAACTGAAATACCACCTGTTGCCCAGAACCAAAGGTTTCACCACTGCTGTCCAGTGTCTCAGGGGAACAGGTACTGGCAAGCTACTACTTGTTCATGGCATTCATTGTAGTGTGTTGTTTAATATTCTCTTTGTAGCACAGTGTAGTATACACTATTGTTCATTATGTCCGTTACAATTAACGAGTTGGCAGTGATAAGCATTTGGCATGTCAGCTGTTAATTTGTGCCACATAAGTCTCAGATACCAGTCTTAAAGAATAATAAACCTTTCATTTCTGTCATTGTTGCTAAGTTCATCAAATTATATTGTGTTTTGATAACACACACTTGCTATGTAGGTGGGAATGTCAGGTGGCTGATATGGAAAAATACAACGTGTAAACACAAAGTAGTGAAGGACTCTGCTACCTGACATCAGTAACGCAAGGCTCGCACGAGGCCCTGTTGCTGTCTAATGTAAGGATGCTGGCAACGCGGTTGCTAGAATTGCTGATATAACAGCCATATTTTCTTTTTTGTAACAGTTTCAGCAGTGTATGATGTAACACTAAATTTCAGAGGAAACAAGAATCCGTCTTTATTAGGAATTCTTTATGGAAAGAAATATGAAGCAGATATGTGTGTAAGGTGAGCATGTAATGATGGAGGTAAGCCCTAAGATGCATGATTTGGCATGTTGAAGTGTATTCAGTTTTTACAGGGTAATGTCCTTTGCTGTAGTCCCTTCTTTCTTGTGCTTCAGGCTTCTCTGCAGGCTACAAAGACCTCTGCATTTTCCCTTTGCTGTAGTTCCCTTTCATGTGTGAGATCCCTTGATATCACCCAGCAAGTCAGAGTGCAGTGAGCAGACTTTTTAAGCCTAGGTATGACCACGTTGTTGTTACAGGGTTTCCCCAAGTTTTGTGCAGTGAGAGCACTAGTCTGCCTCTTTCCTTTCTCTGATGGGAACAGAAAACCAACTGTTCTGCCCCCTTCCCAGTCCCCTGTGAGCATATGCATAGTATAAATAGCCTGTCCAACATCAGTAGTCTCTTGTAATAAATCGTGTAAAGCTCTTTACTGTTCCAGTTTCTCTCCTTCTGTCACATGGTTTGATAGCAGATTAGAAACTAAGTAATACTGAAATTCAGACACTGTATGAATGAGGTGATACATTCCTCACATTTGTTGCTATTCTTTTGCCTGAAAGAGTAACTGCTAATACCTAACTCCACGCAGCATGTACATATGTGCACGCACACACACATTTTGTCTTTCTTGCTTTCTCCTTGTTGTCTTCTGCTTTAAAGGCTTCCTTGTCATCATAAGAACTACTGACCCTTCCCTGTTGAATTTCTTCTTTTCCCTTTTATGTTTGCATGTGACAAATGACCTGGTTGTTCTTTTGACAGTTCACTTCTCCTTCTCTAGGGATTGCACCCACACTTTGGAAAACATAGCTACATTATGGTGATGAGGTTGATGTTTGGTTTTTAAAAGAAAAGGAAAAAAAAAAAGCCTTGCTACTTCCCCCACTCCTTTCCCCTCTGGCCATGGGTCTGTGTGGCAGATGTGTGGCACTGGCTCTATACACTCTCCTTCTACAGGGCAGGTGTGTCTTACCAGAGCCTTGAAGGGTTAAAGACTTTGTAGGGAATCACACTGATTATCCATTGTGTCGAGGTATAGCAGCAACAGTTTTGTGGAAGAAATGGTATCTCAAGGGAGGGCGAGTGCTGCAGCCTTAATTGGGAAGGGGAGGACACGTGTTCTAGTTAGGCTCTCAGCTACTGCAACTTCCAAAACATTTTAGTCTTTCAGTTGGAAAGAAGGCTGCAGAGGTGATGGGGAGAGATGGGGTCCCTCATTTGCAAGGGGTTTCATTTTGACTGTTTACACTTGCCAGCTATATTCGGGGTGAGGAAAGTGAGCAGACAACTTACAGCTAGAACAACAGCTGGTTAGATGGTTTCCACCGGTATTTCCATAGTGACCGCAGATGCGTGTAGCATGTGTAGCTAGATCTGGGGTCCACATGCATAGATGTATGTCTCTATACATTGAAGAGCAGCTGCATTCAGTTAAATATCCTATGCCTTGCTAATGCAGGTGCAAGTTGGGTTTTTTTAATGGTGAGGTAACAGGAGGAAAGAATAGAAATGTAGTTTTTAATAGTCATTAGAAGAGATTTGAGTTCATAAAATTCTTTTGAGGATGATGTTGCCAGGTAAAATTACTAATGGTAACCTATTGTAGAAATTAATGACTATGTTCAGGTAATTTTGATTTAAAATATATTTATGGACTGAATCAACACTCTCAAGAGGCTTTTCTACACTTGAAGCTTTTCCTCTGTTTTGGAGAGGAAGTCAGGAGAATAAGAATACTATTTTTATAGTCCTTTTGCTGAAAATTGAACAAGTCCTTAATGTGCTAGCAGACTTATGTGCTTCCTTTCTCTGAGCTAAGCTAAGCTCTTGTTCTTCATATCTGCATATTCGGTTACCTGTGCAGAGGTAAGAAGCTTAGCTATCTGCAGAGGATCCAGTCTTTCTCCTGACTGGCTCCAGAGAAAATAATCAGCTAAATTACCAAATGTTATTTATTGCTGTGAGTACCCTCTAGTGGTGATAGCAACACAGCGACAAATTTACCAGAGAGCTTTCAGCAAATTACTTTTTAGTGAGCTTTTATTGATCATTATTTATATTAATTGAGCAGCTTCTCCTGTTAGAGCTAATGAAAGTAGATCTGTGAAATCCAGTGTTCAGTTCATTTATGGGATACAGAAAATATTAGAAATGTATTAGAATATCTTTCCTCTGCTGCTGCAGACTTGAAGGCTTTAGTTTGTACTGCAGAAATATATTCCCTGGTTAAACAGCAGCAAATAAGTTTTATCTGGGATCAGTGAGTCCAGAGCCCTCCCAGAGGTCACCCTTGCTATAAGAGGGCCCTGATACAGTCTAAGTGTTACCAAAATATGGTCAAGCTGAGGGTAAGATGTGTGCCTGCCCTCTACAAATCAAGCAACTTATTTCTGAATTGATCCAGGACTGAGACGTGTGCCACTGAGAAAAGAAATGGTACATTTGCAAGCGTGTTAGTGGCCTATCTTGGAAAATAAAAGAATGCAGGAAAATGGTTGGCTCTTTACCACTAGAAAGAGGCTCTTAAAAGGTGCCTGTTCTCGGTGAGGTCAGGTCAGTACCTGGAGCTGGGCATAATTTTTGCATGCACCCAGAACTGCATGCCTCAATCTGTAGGGCTAGAGAGGCAAGGAGAGAGAAGTGCAGTTGCTGTAGAAGAACTTTTCCTTGGAGTAGGTAGTAAG
Source organism: Limnodromus scolopaceus (assembly GCA_028565335.1). NCBI lineage: Eukaryota > Metazoa > Chordata > Aves > Charadriiformes > Scolopacidae > Limnodromus > Limnodromus scolopaceus. Next base: position 118,185,880 of record JAOXNO010000001.1, read on the forward strand.
TGAATTTTTAACTACCCCTCCTATTCCTTCCAAAATGGAGTTTTCACTAACAAAGTGTAAAAAACAATTATCCTGGGGTTTGCCACTTGCTTGTCTTTCCCCACCTTTGGGTTCCTCAGTCTGAGCTCACTGGGAATCAGCCAGTGAGGTTCTGGTGAAGGAAGAGCAGTGTTTAAATGAGAAATGCTTGTTGTACTCATGTTCTGAAATTGATAGGAGCTTGTACAGTTTCTTTTGTCTTGGGAATTTGACTTTTAGATGGATAATCGGGTGTTAGTCAAGTCCCAGCTCTCTGGTAGCTTATGCTCTTCATTGAATAAACTTGTACATAAGAAGTTCCATTTAAACATGAGGAGGAACTTCTTCACTTTGTGGGTGACAGAACACTGGAACAGGCTGCCCAGGGAGGTGGTGGAGTCTCCGTCTCTGGAGACATTCAAAACCTGCCTGGACAAGTTCCTGTGTAACCTGCCCTAGGAGGACCTGCTTTGGCAGGGGGGTTGGGTGAGATGATCTCCAGGGGTCCCTTCCAACCCCATATCAATTCTGTGATTCTGTGAATAGAAGATCTTCCCTAGTAGTGGTCTAAAGCCAAATACCTGGATTTTCCCTTAATTCTTTTTTTTTTTCCTTTTTTAATGTCTCTACTAAACTAGGAGATTTCCTCTGGAAGATATCCCTCAAGATGAAAAGGAAGCTGCAAACTGGCTTCATAAGCTTTACCAGGAAAAGGTAAACAGCTTTGCTTTCTTTTCTCTCTTTTGGGACTTTGGGTAGTGTATTAAGGCACTGACTAATGCACACTTTTCCACTGGATGGAGAGAAGAGATGGAAATATTATGTATAATTTGTCAGCCATCCCTCAAACTTCTGGAAAGAGTGGTACAGAAGAGCCCTTTGGCCACAAAGGACTGGCTAGTGAATAAGTCTCAAATTGCTGGAAACACAATGGGATTCCGAGATACGTCTGAATTGCAGAAGACTAATAGCAGTCCACTGTCTATTTATATTCTTCAGCTCTTAGGTGTCTCATGCATTTCTAAAAGCTCCATTTTCCCTGTGGGTGTCTTTAGGCACTCAAGAAGAGTGATAACTGTATGTCAGGGACAGCCGGTCCGGTTCTTAGCGGCAATTGTCCTTTGCTTTCGTGTTTCTTCTACTGTCACTTTCCTTCTGCCTCCTGGTAATACCTCTGCAGCGGTGTGTGACACGGCACAGACAGTCCCTGGGACCTGCTGCAAGGGACTGATGTGGCACGTGGTCAGCATGCCTTCAAACAGCTCAAAGCTTTTCCTCATGTATTGTATTCCTTTTACCTTAGATGGTTAATTTCTTCACCACAGTTCTGTGGGGAGGAGAAGAGAACTGTAATTAATGTTGCCCAGACCTAATTGCTGGATTGTTGAATTTGAAATGTGTACCTTGATTTTTGTGTTGCTTATCTTTGTGGGAAAACGGAAGCACAGAAACTTTAGTTACCTTGGGCTTTCTTTGGCTGTGATGACCTGTGCTGCAGCATTTCCAAGGTTATGCTTAGCCTGTAGGTAGGCAGCAGATTGTTCTGAGTTTCGTTTTGTTCATTTTAACTTGTTTGACTACCTAAGCTCTAATTCAATTAAGGGGAGAGAAGTTATGTTACAAAGAACAGTAGCTATCGTTTTCTCCTGCCACCTCCCATTAGGAGGTTTATCAAACTAGCTTGTGGGCCATTTAGCATAATATGGGATTAGAGAGTTTAAAAACCAAACCAAACAACCCCAAATAAATTTTGGGATCTTTGAATCCTATCTCCTGCTATCCGGGACATGCCATCATGTCATTCCTTTGTGAAAAGGCTCTTAGATACAAGAATTCCTTCTGACATGGCCTGGCTGGAGGAGCAGACATGAAGGTGTATGTTACAGGGGTGATCTGTCTCTGCTTGGCTCCTGCTTTGCAAATGCAGAGCTAAGCAGATGCAGCACAGAGCATTCATTCCGCATGGTGCCATTCCTTGGGCTGAATGCTCTTCTTTGCTTGCAGATGGAGGGCTTGGTGTTCCTTGCTGGTTTCAGCTGTACCTCTGTTCAACTTTGGTGTGAGGTTTTACTGGGGAGGTGTTTTATATATTGATTTTATGGTGTGTCCTGGTTTGAGGTAGAACAGAACCAATTTTCTTTTCTGTGATTTTACTTTTCAGTTAAGTCTCTTCTAACTAACTGAAATTAACGGCATGTTTTTCGGACAGTGTCTGCTTCCAGAGTCATAAGGTCTGATGTTTATAGTTAATACCAAGGGATGGTATGTAGAGAGGCTTTTGCTTTTACTTACTGCTGTAAGAACAAAGGTCAGCTAACTTTGTTATGTGCCACATTGGAGGGTCAGAAGCAGACCTCCTGTAAAGGGGTCACACCTGTGGGGAGGAGCGGATGGGACAGGTGACCCAAAACTGACCAACAGAGTATTTCTGTCTGCATTATGCTCATTATAAAAGCTGAGGGATCAAAGGGGTCAGCCTCTTTCTTCAATGGCCAGCATCTGAGGAGAAGACTCTGTCTGTCTTTGATCCTGATCTGTGTGTTCCTGAATCAAATTCCTGAATCCAGTTCCTGTCTGTCACTGAGTCCAATCTGGGACTTTCCCAGTGCTTGTCAGTGACATGATCATCATCCTAGGAGCTGGATATTGGTTTTGTATATTATTCATTATTTTCTTATTAATATTACTGTCTTTTTATTATTAATATTTCATTAAAGTAATTTTAGTTTCTTTTCAACCCATAAGTCTCTCTCCCTGATTCTCCCTCCCTTCTCTTCTGGGAAGGGAGAGAGATTAAAAGAGAGCATCTGTCATTCGTTTAGTGGCCAGCCCAGCGTAAACCGCGACATGGTATTAGCAATATGTTGTAACTGGAATCCTTAAAATGCTCTTCCCGCACAGAGGGTACGTCCTCAAAGGGCTTTGTTATTGGCAAGGAGCACCTCGTGCTTCTCGGCCCTCTATATGGGAAGCTAAAACAAAAAGAGCTTCACTGGGGAAAAATAAGAAGTAGCCAAACTTGAGCCATCCTTGGTAATGGCTTGGAAACCTTACAAAGCACTCTTACAAACTGAGGGAAGACCGTGGGCGTGCTGCTCCTTTGGGTCATGTGTTTCGCGATTGCATCTCTCTGCAGGCTCAGGTCAGGATGCAGCTACTCTGTTGGACTCTGGGGCTTATGGCTAGTACAGTGCTGCCTCTGCCGGTCAGCTTGTGCTTTGCCTTCCTCTTCTGGCTATATATACAGCATTTTTCTCCGGTCCTTTGCTAAATCATGCTGACCTTTTTGGAAGTAAAAGCGGGAAGAAAAAGCAAAGAGGCAGCTAGTGTACGAATTGGCCTCTGGCCTGACACTGCCCTAAATTCCTAAGCAATTAAGAGAGGGGATGTGGGTATTTGGTAGTAGAGAGGCTGATACGGTTTCAGTTTCTGATGGTGGCCAAGACTGCCTTCAGAGGGCTAATTCAGTAGGTTCAACAGTCAGCAGAAATGCCCAAATAAATGACAGCAGATGGAAATGGATGCTGTGAACTTTTGATGGGTATTTATCACAGATACTGTCCTTGACATTGTCCTGAAGTTGACTAGTCTGGTATTGCTTGATGCAAACATTATGCACATGTTTTCTTCTCTCTTCTTTTTCTCGCAGGATGCTTTGCAAGAGATGTATAATCAGGAAGGCATATTTCCTGGCCAGCAGTTTAAACCTCCTAGGAGACCATGGACTCTCCTAAACTTTCTATTTTGGGCCACAGTTCTCCTCTCTCCTCTCTTCACATTTGGCTTTGGAGTTTTTGCAAGTGGATCACCTCTCCTTATCCTTGCATTCCTGGGACTTGTTGGAGCAGGTAATAAAACCAGAGAAGACGCTACGCCCAAAGTGACATGTAACAGGATCTGTTGCCTCCAATAAGTTCTATATATTAATTAATATGAATTGCAGAAGAGTACTTGGGGCTCACCTATAGTCTTTATATTGTATAGCATTTTTATTATTTCAAGAGCTTTAATGCAGGCAGGCTTGCCTTCATATCTTAGGCAATATCTATAGCAGTCATTAGCAAGTGAGCCTTGTAGCCCATTATTGTGGGTGCCTGAAGGAGAACATACTTTTACTGTGCACCTTATCTGTGAATTAAAAAAACAAACCCAAATCAAATGAAACAAAATACAAAAATCCCAAATCCCTAACCCTCCCCCCTCAAAAAAAAACCACCAACCCAACCCAAAAACCAGATGGGGGGGGATATACTTCAGTGTGCATACTACCTGTCCTGTTAATCAACATAGAAGCATTAATTATATCTTTAAATCTGGGATGTCCTGCTCTTTTAGTGACATCTGACCTGCGATCCATGTGTGGCCTCATACAGCACAATGTTGGTCTTTAGTCAGTACTGTCTTCAGGACTGGGTTAACTCATGTTCGTTCTGCTTGTGTGTTTACATGTAATTTCCTAAATTCTTGAACTGATTTTAATATGCCTCCCATTTCTCTGTTATATTTTAAAGCTTCCTTTGGAGTTCGTAGACTGATAGGAGTAACTGAAATAGAAAAAGGCTCCAGCTATGGCAACCAAGAATTCAAGAAAAAGGAATAACTGACAGCTGCAGTTCAGCACATATAACCAGACTATGGTACCCGATTAATTTCAGTTAAAAAACAACAACAAACACTTAGAAACTATCTTTTTCTTAATAACTGATGACTAATATTAATGAATAAAACTTGAGCCAAGAATTAAGAAGTTGGAGGCATCAACTGAAGAGAACACATCAACTTTCTGCCTGTTTAAGGATTACTGTAGTCAAACTATGGGAGAAAATCTTGGGTGGGGTGGAAGAAGAAACTAATTTTTCTTGCTTTGCTGCGGGACTCAGGGGTGGGGGAGAAAAGAGGGCATTGGCCATGGCCACGTGCATCTTCAGATGACTGAATACACTGGTTTCTGTCAAGAGCACTACACTCACTTTTGCAACAGGAGCCATTGAATGTTTCTTCTTGCTAAAGCCAATGTAATGTTTGTTGATTTCCAACTTTTTTTATTAATGAGCCAGGAAAAAAACAAAACCCTTCTTAAATTAATTGACAGATGTTATTGGGTTAGAGTCATTTTTGGAAAGGCTGCATTGTCATGGCTACAGATGAAATCCTATGTGTATGTTACACTGATACTTTTATTTTCAGGCAACGTCTTAAAACTTCTGTAATGTGAGAGAACGAATGGTGGAGTTTGGAAGCAGTGCGTTACTGATCAGCACGTACCATAGAACAGATCCACTAGTATTAAAACAGTATAAAATTCTCACCATATCTTCTGCTAACTGCTCAAGGCCATTTAATTTCAAAATATTACTTCATTCTTGAGCGTTGTTTGCCCTGTTTCATGTCATACAGGTATGATGATCTTGAATAGTCTGTTTGGACTTGTTTTGTTTTCTGAATTAATGCTGACTGTGGGATTTGGAGTTGTGCAAAGAAGGAACCTTATTCAATTTTCCTGACGTTTTCTCCTTTTATTTCTGTTCACATCCCTTATCACCAAAGTCCAGTTCAGCCAACCTCTCTCAGTAAACTGGGAGGCAGCAGCAGAAACTAGCACAATAGTTTTCAAAATGTCGTCTTTTACGAGAATTTGAAAAGGAGAAGTCTGTATCAATGGGATTTCGAATACTGGCATCTCTTGAACTTTTAATGAGAGTTTTGACATTGATTCAAATGGGGCCAGGATCTTAACTCTGTGTGCTGTAATGATAGGGTGTACTGCACTTTGTACGTGGTCGTGCTTTAGATGTTAATGTGAAGTATATTGCAAGGTAAGCTGTTCTGTTAAGCATTAGAAAGAGTATGGAGTCTCTTCAGGGATTTTAAATATCTTTAGTTTTGCTTGTTGACCTTTGGGTTTTTTCACTGAAAAGTAGCGATCAGAGTCATGGCTGTACCTCTCTCTTGGGTTTGGTTTTTTTTTTCCTTTTATTCTTTTTTTACAAACGCACATTCTGAAGGTTTTGTAGACTGCTGCTGTATGCAGAGCTGGAGAATTAATTGCAAACAGATGGGAACTACCTGTATGGTCAAGTCTGAAGGCCACAATCTGCATTTGGCTACGCTCAGAAGTTGGTGAAACGGGTTGCAGATCTACAGCTGAGGGCAGAAGGTGACCCTCGGGGTCTGTATTTTTAACCCAGCTGCCACTAGAATATTTATCTCAACTTTTGTAAAGAGCAGATCTTATCAAAGCACTGGTCCTTATTTTCATCTTTGCTTTAGTAACCAAGATAAGAGAGTAATAATTTACCTTCCTTTCGTATTTACTCTAACTGTTGGAATGTAGCCTCCCACAGATTTTTCTGTTTTCAAACACTGGAAGAGCAATTTTGTAACTTAGAAAAATATTTTAGTTGGGGTCATTAGTCACTGTTCTGTCATGCACTCGATTTTTATTTGTGGTCTTTTCAACAAGAAGATTTGAAGGATGACCTGTATTGTCTGTCTCCAGTTATACTCATCCTTGCTGAATCATTGTACCTGTAGCCCCAGCGTTAGTATGTCATCTTTGTCCCCTCAATAAATCTTCCCTAAGATAGGGGATGCAACACTGCTGTTAACGCTAGTGGAATTTGGAATATGCTTTGGGAATTGAGGAGAACGGAGCCTGGCCATGACTCTGTTTTTCCTTGCTGGATGTTTTTGTACTCTGTCTTTAAATATGGTTGGACTTCTAAATGCTGATAAAGACAACTCTCTGGCTTTACCCTGTTTTTTTAACCAGAGGATTAAATGGAGTGGGCTTTTCTTTCTTTTCTTTATTTTTTTTCTTTAAGTAATCCAGTAATGGATAAAATTCTTGCTTCTTAGAAAGATGTTACAAATGCTGTACACTTGCTTCCTGAAGATGATACTGAGTATATATAAATTGTACTGGCTTAGCAGAGTGAGGCTTGCAAAGCAGGCTGACCATTGACTATGTTTTATACTTAGATTTTGAGAAGTATATTAATGGGCATGACAAAAATTTCACAAAATTAAATCCCCTCTTAATGCTGAGAAGAGGGGACATGCTTAAAGGAGAAAGGAATTAATAGCCTTTCTCTTTACAGGATCCTTTTCTCCTCTTAGTGCATGTAACTCCCTGTTAGGAATCATGGGATTAATGCATGTACATCAAGGGGAGAATAATCAACATTTCATATTTTCTTATCATAACTTATTGGTCATGCTTTCTTTTTGAAAATATAATAAATACATCATCGGTTACTTAAATTTTGCTCTTCTAAACTGACATATCAGTAACCATTTGGAAAACGGAAATATACAGCAATGCACAAAACAGTACAAAACCAACACAAATAACTTCATTTTGAATTTTATCTCCTCAAGCAGAGGCTTTTATACACACGCGTGCGCACACGTACACAGAGTATGTATAAATTAAAATGACTGGAAATAGCTGAAGTTAATGTCACTAATGAAGATTAGCGGGTGGCTTGGATTGGAAAAGTGAGCATAGATTTTATATCTTATTTTCTTCTGGTTTAATAGAACATAGCTTGTATATTTGACTACCAAGCCCTTTAAGAGCAATAATAAACAAAAATGTATCATGTTTTTCGTCTTTTGCTTTTCAACCATGCTAGGGTTTAATAAACTTAAAAGCTATTGGAGCATTATTTCTCTCCACCTTTCAGAACTTCCATTTATTGCTTGACTGTTTAGACTAAATACCATGTTCTCCAGTATGGACTTGCAGGCTGACTGCTGTGGAGTTCAGCACTGACTCTGAAGATGAATGGTTCTCAGACTAACATGGACAGATGCTACGCTCTTGGCCTTGGCAGTGCTTGTCATTGTCATGAAGAACAGTGATGTTGCTCTCAAAGTGGGATTTGCAGTTCCAAGGTAGCATCACGTTGACCGGCATCTAAGAACCTGGTGGGAGAGCTTGGAGACTGCTAGCACTGTGGCATCTCTCGGTTCGGAAGGCACAAAAAGCTGATGCTGAAGAAGGACCAGATAACTGGTATCTGGAGGTCTTGGCTCAGTAGGGATTATAGTTCTCTGTTGCTCATTGTGGGCTGAATGTGCTCTTGCAATTGACTTTGCATTACTGAGCAAAATACTTGTCTCTGGCACAAAGAGCGTGGGCAACGTTCCTTTGTTCTGCTTTAACTTATCTTGAAGGGCTCTACACTTAAATGCTGACCAATGAATATGACTACTACCTTTGTCCTAATTGCCTAGTGTTCACAGAAAAAGTGAGTGTGTCTGCTCACTTCCACGTGATGCCACTTGTCTCCGTCTACTGATGTCTGTATGTTTGCTTGCCTGTATCTTCTGCAGATGGTTCGGTTACAACCTCTTAGCTGGAACTTGGAGCTTTCCAGTTCAACCAGTCCTATAGAAATTGTCTCACGTAGCTGGGGTTTTGTCTTCCTGCATTTTGGTGCTGGTTGGCGCGCTCAGTATATCTGAAGTAGCATAGTTGTGTTAAGTGGTGATGCAACTTTGCCGCTTCGGAGCAAAACTTTATTAGGGAAGAGGAGTCCTTCCCAGGCCTGCTCACGTATTCCATCACTACCTGGTAACAGCTCCCTCTGGCATTGATGGAGCCAATAAAAGAGAGCTGGGACAAGGACTTCGCTAACAGTTGGAGTAACTATCAAGCAGGGGTCGCTGTTATGGCTGGTAATCGCTAAAGAGACAGTTTTTGTTAGGGACTGCCCCAAAATCTGGTTTTGATTAAAGAAATGTGGGGTTGGAGGCTTTTAATAACGCTGAGTTCACAGTATGCAGAGCGTTCCAGATTGAAGACAGATAACGTTCACGTATTTTGGCATCTTGGAGAAGTATGTATTCACTAAGTCTAAGGCCAAAATCGGACAGACCTAGCCCAAGCATGTTTCGTTCAGATGCTGGAGGCCAACACAGATAAAAGCAAAAAATCCATTCCTAGATTTCCTTTGGAAATTGGATGCAGCGGTGGAGCTCACACCGTCTCCTGGATGCCTGTGCGCTTACATCACTTGGTGTGAAGGTTGTGGTTCACAGCAGACGATTGCTACGCTGGTTTATGCCTGTGGAAAGAAAGCGAATCCACACAATGGTAGCGCTGAGTTGGTGCTTTGCTACTCGCAGCTACTCTTTTCTGAATTTCTGAACTTTTTGATCCATTGTGGGCTGCTCCAGGGCTGCCAGCGCTGATTGAAGCCGGGATGTGAAGCCGGTAACGGTCGTGCTGAGAGCTGCAAGGTGCATCGCTGAAGGGAGGAGGAACACCGGCAGGTCTGGACGAATTCTTGCCCTGAGAGAGTTGAGCGATTGCCGGGAGCTTTGCGAAGCAGAGATAAGCGTGTGTGTGGGCAGGCAACCTCTTAACTAACTCGAATGTCACACCACCCTGCGACAACTTTCGAGGTAACCCTTGCCACGTTCACTTGACTGGGGGTCAGAATTTGTCTTGAAGGGCTTATCTCCCTGCTACAGATGGCAACTCTTACTCTGCCACACTTGCCCCTGTTTATCTGGAAGACTAATTTATCTGATTGTCTCAGCAATCTCTGTGGCAAGATCCTTGCCGGTTGTTGCTTGTGGGTTTTTCACCTGCTATGGTTTTGAGAGAAAACTTTCCGGAAGTCCACGTTACTGGGTCTGTGCCACGTTTGGTAGCCACCAGAAAATGTCATGAAAATATTTTACGCTTTGGAATTGGGAAGACAGTGGATTGGGATCTGTAGGCCAAATATGTCCTGTTTATCTTATCCTCGGCCTCTCAAGGTTTATGGAAAGCTGACTGTATTTCTTAAAACGTTATAGTTACAATCCACTCTTCAGTTTTTGAAACTTGGAAGAAAGTTAATTTGTGCTCTTCCACTTCTGAGAGGAGCTGAGTGTTGCTGATTGTCTATCGCTAAAAGCTTTAACAGAAGCAGCATTTTATCTTAAGAGGAAATGTATTTTAAAAATAGACACTTTAGCAGAAACTGGAATATAATAGTTCTTTTAAAATCTGAATTGGAAGTATTCTTCAGTGTGGGGGCTATGGCTACCAATTTTCAGTCTTAGACAAGTTTTGGGTTGTTTTTTATTTTGGCCAGGGTGTATTTTCAAGGAGAACACGCCGATTTACTAGTCAACACTAAAATCCAATTTGCGAAGGGAGGAAGAGTGGGCAGCAAAGGCTAATGAGGAATGAATTTTTTCTTTCCCGAGGCATGAACTGGTTCCTGTATACCTCCTTTATTGCGTGCATGTGCATCTGTGCAGAGAGCTGAGCTGCGCTGCCCCTTCGTGTTACTTTGCTTCAGCTTTGTCAGAGCTGTACCTTGTGACAACTGAATGCTCCTTGCCTGAACGCCAGGCGGCCACTGTCAGCTGGCGTGTCGCTCACTCCTAAAGATCACCAGCAAGTACTGTAGCTTTAATGAAAACCTTCTCTCAGAAAACTCACCATCCTTAACCCGACCGATCTGTTGCAAACCTGGCATTTGGAGGGAAGTGTAAGTACCAGATGATCATTACTAGCCAAATCTAACGACTACTAAAACTGCATACAGGGTACGCATTTACTGTGCACGTGTATATATTTTTGTACATTTTTACAGTTATTTCCTACACTTGATTTTATGACGTTCAGAGGAGATGCGTCTGAATCTGGTTTAAAAAACAAAGGTATTAAGAAAACTCAACCCTGTCACCTACTGTAGTTTCTACTAAGAACTGTGCCCAAACAAATACGCAGATTTACAGTGCTATGCAAATATTACTTTGTAAGTGGTCTCTTAAATTTTGCTTAAGTAGTTCACGCTGTTTCTACTGGGCTTTCGGAAAAAGATTAATGCAAAAGACTCATCTTGTAAAATAAAATAGCTTTGGCTGTGCGAAAGTACTGTATATTAGAATCTCATTCACGCTTTCAGTTGCTTATTTTAACCCTATGTGATTTTTGTACATAACATGCTGGCATAGAGGGGTTTTTAATTGTGCTTGAATGAAAAAGGGTGACTACCCAGCATCAGATTTTTTGCGATGTTACTAAGTAGCTGATAATGTAACTGGGAGATCTGCGTCCTTTTCCTATTTGCCACTCTGGTTTTTGTAGCTGAACATGCACTAAGGGCTATTTTCTTTTTGCTTTGGTTGGTTGTCTCTCCATTTATGCTTTTTGGTCTCAGTCCTGCAAACTGATCCATGCGAGGGCTATGTCTCTGCAGGAATAATCTGGGTGGATCGTTCTGTGGGGGCCAGGGGTGAAGAACAAGCTTCACCCTGCAGGCATTCCCTGCGCTAAGCCGGTCGTTGAGGACTGCGGGGGGACGGTGCATTTCCGTGGCATTTATAGAAGCGATATATAAAGTTTTGCGTGGCTCCTCCAGATGATCAGGATGGGGGGGGGGGGGGGGGCGGAATGTTCCTTTCCTAAAGAATCATCCAACGTAAACCCGAGGCGGTTTGA
>JAOXNO010000001.1:118197449-118212499 GCA_028565335.1 Limnodromus scolopaceus
CCAGGAATGTTCCGTTCCTAAAGAATCCTCCAACGTAAACCCGAAGCTGTATGATCTACGAAGTTGAGACTCCAGCAGGGTAAGCTGGCTGTATGGATAGATGGCTGTAGATTAAACCACTTTTTCAAATCTGACATCTTTTTAAGTTTCTGTTTTTCACTGGAAGATAAAAGACCTTCCCCCTTCCTCAGCTGTACGCCCACGTCGTACATTCACACCTGAAAGCAAACCAAGACCTACTGGAAGGTCACTCGGCATTTTTGCTCCCTTTCCCATATTTTTGCCAGAAGCTGCCCAGCAGAAGTAGATCTCTACAATTTCTACCTCTGGTATATCCCTGCCCTGCCTCTGTACCTGCTTGGTCCCCTAAGGCATCAGCTCTTCTTTAGGGTATTTGTGCCTGTCACAAATGACAAGGCCTGTGATAATACCATGTTCCTCTGTCATCTTCTTGCTAGACTGCAAGCACCAAGTTCTTGGTTTCTCCTGTAGGTTTTCCCTTCCCTTATCCTTTGCTCCTTTGAGTATTCCAGGTTGTGCTGAGCTGCCTTAGAATGACAGCTCAGTTGTAGTGTGTGGCACTGTACAGGCAGACCTTTATGTGGAGAGAAATGGGCACTGATTCTGAGATTACACAAGCAGAAACTTTTTATTTTTAAATGTTTTCTAGTTTGCGCAAGTACAGCTTTTCTTGTCTCTGTGCCTCCATTGGATCTTCTCATATCCATAATTCATTTTTAAAGGCTGATGATTTTGATCTGGAATTTTTAATGCTCTGTTCAGGACTATTTTTTTCAGCTTTAAGGTAAAAAATAGGGGTTGAAGTTTTTATCAGTACAGCATAATAAATAATTCATTTGATTGAGATGGTATGATTCTTAGTTACATGTGTGCAAAAGCCAAGGCATGAAAAGCCAAGCCCTGGCTGATGGCAGAGCTCAGTTCTGATGACTGTTACCTTGCTATTCTGTTGTTAATTCTTGTCCTCAGAGGTACCTGTCTTCTCATTGCCTGCCCTTCTGCAAGTCCTCTTTCCTGAGCTGCTTTCTCTTGTTGAACTAGCCAGTGTCAAGAGATGATGACTACACATACTGGAGAAGAAGCAGTAGTGAGGTGTATGGGGAAGGGGGGGTTAATGAGGCTGCGTGTCACCACAGTGTGTGATGGGCAGCACTGGGTAAGGTAGATATGGAAGTGGAAGAAAACATTTGCTACTTGAATTGAAGGAACTGGGGACGTTACTGGGGGGTTTGCTTCTGTATTAAGCAGTCTACATCACAGTGACCTTCAAGTTGTGAGAGCTTCTTACACAACCTCTCTTTAAATCACAAACACAGTAGGAAGTTGACTGATGGTGGCACTTTCTGGGTGTAGCTCTTCTAGATTCTTCAGTCTCACTTACCTCACCCTTTTTCTTCCCATACTCCTTTGATATATTTGGGAAAACAGCCTGGAATCCCATAAAAGCAATGTGTCCTCAACACCAGACAGGATCAGCTGCTGCATTGGGAGTGAGTTCATGTTTCAGATGTGCTACGCTCCTGACTGCAGAGGGCACGTTGGGCAGAGGGCTTTCTGGGGGCAGGAAGAAGTGAATGTGTCTTCTACGTACTGCTGGAACTGGCATCTCTTCCCAAGAGGCTTGACAAGACTGAGTATGTCTATGGAACAAAACTTTATGTAAGTTGAACAGGTTTTTGTGGGTAGATCTAAGCTTAATAACTGTGATACAGGTTAATGAAGTACTCCTCTGGATTTTGCCACCCTATGGATTCACATCCATTAACCTATTTTCTATTTATCAGTATATATGTGTGAGTGTGTGTCGGAGTCCAGTACACTCTGACTGGGTTGATATCCCACAGGTGGAGGGGTGTAATGTTTAATATCAAAGATATTTGAACATAGTTGTTGTTACGTGGGATTTCTGATTTAGCAGCATGATACAAGTTAAACTGAAAACACAGCACAGTACAGATGTAAGTTACATTCAGCAAAATACAGGAATCGCAATACACAGTTCAAGCATAATGCCAAGGGGATCTCCATTACCAGTCTCTGTAATCACGATCTCTGTAATCACCATCACGATTCTGGGCAGCCCCCATTGCTGGTACGGAACTGATGGGTTGAGGACAGCTCAAGCCCATTGCTCTCTTTGAAATCCTTTTGTTGGTTCTTTAGGTTTTATACTATATGGGGCTGAGCTATGGATTCATTCCCCTGAGGCTGGTCTGCCTGACTGGGGGAGATGTTTACACCACCAGTTGATCCACTCAACTGTCGATCGCTCTTTATCTGAAACAAAGGCCACCCTCTGGTCCCCTTTGTGTTGAGCTAAAGTCGGCTTTGCAATGGCTGTGGTCAGTTGTACCCTGCGTTATTCCCAGAGCTTCACGAGTGCATCGCCCTTGCCCATCTCCACGGAGCTGCCTTCCCTTCGAGGGGTTTATTGGTCAGCTGCAATAGTATCGTATGTGATACTGGTTTGCCCAGGGAAGCGGTTGAGGCACCATCCCTGGAGGTGGTCAAAAGACAGGTTCACATGGTGCTGGGGGACATGGTTTAGTGATGGGTTTTTTTTTGTCAAAGTTAGGTTGATGGTTGGACTAGATGATCTTGAAGGCCCCTTCCAACCTAGATGATTCTTGATTCTATATTGTGTGATACATGGTATGTAATCAGTGTATTGTATGAGAGAGAAATATATCCCCCTCTTAACGCCAACACCATTGTATTCCTGCTGTGATAAAGATATGTGCCAAAGGGGCAGGATTGCAGTGGGCTACGTGGTGTGTGCCTGCTGGAGCTTGAGCTGTGCAACGTGGCTGGAGCTGGCATTCCCGCTCACCGCTGGAAAGGCAAAGCGTGTTGCTTCCTGGGCCGTTTGATAGGAAGCAGACCATCAAAAGCAGACACCACCTTGGCAGCTGTGTGAAATGCCTCTGCAGGGACGCAGGCACGAGACGGACGGGGTGTAACGGGCAGGGAAGGGAATGATTGTGAAGAACCCGTTAAGCAGCACAGTTGACTCTGCTGACGGGTTGTTTTTCTTCACTGTGACTTGTGAACTGCCTTTGTTTTCATCTTGTTGATGTAGGGCAACTTTTGCAAAGCTGGAATTCAGCAGTTGTCCTGTGACATCTTTTATTTACTTGTCCAATCATAATAGAACCAGCTATTTGCCAGTGCTGCCTCCACTTTATGAGGAAAACCAGTAGAAGAGGAAAAACTAAGCGGGGTTTAACAACATGTATAGGTCTCATCCCACCTTGGCTGCAATGAAACACAAACTCTACAAGTATTATTTTCAGGAAAATGGTATTTCTTGTATGCTTCCCCTTAGCCCAGAGCTCCTCGTGAAAGGCAGGGAAGTGCTACGCTTTCCTTTTTTCCCCATCTTTTAATTCAGCTGTAGCTGAAATTACATAGTCAAGATGAGGGCTGGAAGCTGCATCTTTTAATCCTAAACCTCTACCATGCAGATACAGTGGAAGACGACTGCTTCTTCCAGTCCGTGGAGAGAAAGCTCTCGTGGCAGCATTTCCCCCTGGCATTCATGTGTGAGCCCTCTCATGGTGGTTTTCAGAAAGGAGGACAGTGCTGCACCTTATTCCATCTGGCCAAAGTTCTCCGCTTTCCAATCCATCCAGGCAGGACTTGTGGAGCAGAATGCGGCCTCTGCAGCTTGTCTGGCCATCGAACGTTTCCATTTACGTGGTGACATTGAAGACGATGAGTTTATTTGAGCTAAATCCTGTTCAGACCGTTGTGGTGACTGGGGTGTGTATAATTGTCTCCTTGCGGATTAGCAGCCAGGAAACAGCCCCCCGCACAGCTGCTACGGCTCCTCTTACCTCTTTGGGGGCAAGAAAGGACGGTAGAGGGAGGACTTCAAGCCCAACAGCCACCCTCTTCCACGCTGTGCCTCCGTACAGCAGAGCCGGTTTGCAGGCCGCAGAAGCGGGGTGGGCCGTGCCGCAGCGCCGAGCCCCTCTCCTGCGGCTTCCCGGGGGAAAATCCTTCCCGTCGCGGTTACTCCTCTTCACGGGACCTCTGCAAGTGTCGTGTTTGAGCCAGCGAGGCCAAGAGGCCAAGTGGGTTTGCACACAAGTGGGCTTCCTGCCAGCTGTGAGGCGTTCCTTCGAGCAGTTGCACGAAAATGAGGCTTAAGGAAAATGCGTTCGACGCTGAGCAGGAGGGCTACGCTCTCCCTCTTCGTTAGGTCTTTTCCCCTGTTTTGCTGCTTTGTTCCTCCCACGTTACACCCAGCACATAATCATATAATTCCCATCATTTACAAAGCTTTATGCCAAATCTCTGGTATTACAAAGGTCTATATTTACTTTTTTTTTTTCTTTTTTTTTTTTTTTTTTTAAGAAGTTGGAGGTTTTCAGTGTGGAGCTTTTATTTGGGTTATAATGGCAGAATCTGCCTCTTCTGCGGCGGGGCAGGGTGGGGAGGCGTTGCTGGCTGCCTCTGCCAGCAGGTAGGTTGAGAGCAAGACTTGCTAACTGAACAGAAGAGAGTTTGCCTGGAAAACCCCATTATTTCTTATCTGATGAATTTAACGTTAATGGCTCGCTAAAGGATGGAAAAGACCTTCACCGACTGCAGAGAAATGCTTCCATGAAAGGGCTTTTGAATATCCTGCAGCTGCGAGGTGTGGACGAGACACAACTGTGTGCTGCAGAGTGGAATCCTGGGTTTTAGGGGAGGGAACCTCTCTCGGACCAGGGTTAGATCCCTGTTGGATGGGACCGACCAACCAACATCCCACCACCACTCTTGGCCCAGAACTGCAGCAAGATGGGAAGCCTGCAAACTCGTTATTTCCTGAGAGTATGCGCTCTTCTGCTGGCAACCGTACAGGCAGGCAGTTGGCCTAACTAAATTAAGTACCGCATATAATGGAACATAAATTATTCCTGTTAACTCCAATGCGATAACGTGGTTAGGGAGAACAAATTGCACTGAAGCAATTTTTTTAAAATTTTTTTTCTTACTCTCAGAGGGATCTCTCAGCGAAGCAACCTCTGGAGCTAATGTTGGGGCTGGGAGTTTCACAGGCACTAATAGGATTAGGCACATGACTTCCTTTTCAGCCTGAGGGGAGCCAAGTGTTTAATTCCCTTGGGCTTCTCTGAGATTTCAGCGCGGATTGAGAAGTGGCACCCAAACTGTCAGCACACGCAGATTTGCCTCCCTGGCTCTCCCCCAGGCAAGGAGAGATTTGCTAATCCACTCATCAGAAGGGTAAATGGCCTTTCCAACGAAGAGCACTTGGTGTGGAACCTGGGACGAAACAGCACTTGCTCCCACTCAAGATTTAAAACAACAAAACGCAGAAACCTGTTCTCATTTACCAACAACTCATTTGGTGGGGAGAGCGGTGAAGGGGGGATGTTCGAGCTCAGTCTTACTCAGCTTCAGCTTGGTGCTTAGGACAAGGCTCATGGTGCCTTTCCGTCTTCAGGTACAGCTGCAAAAGACTAACATGGGCTGAGCGCTTGTTTGCAGTGCTACTAGAGGACTCTGGATGTAAGTAGCATCATCCATTAGAAATATTTACTGTCTTATTATTGTGGGGGGGCAGCAGCGGTCAGAACAAGAATCGATGAGAGATCTCGTTGTCCTTTCTCACCCATCCATGATATCTTTTGTTTTACAGCTGTCTTAATAGGTTTACTAAGAGCACCAATACCTAATAGGATCAAACCCTGAAATAGAAATCTGTGGAGGAATAAGCCTGTGCTGCATGGATGTCTTTGTGATCTCAAAACTTATGGTACTATTGTGTCTCTGCCTGCTTAGTCCTTCTCCGTGAAATCACATATACACTGAAACGAAGAGGTGGCAACTGTCAGCTCAACACTCTGTGAGGTGTACTGTTATTAAGGTAATTAGGGTATTAGGCCCTTTCTTCAAAAGTGAAGGCTGGTGCTATCAGCGCGTTACCACTTGATGGTGGTGTAAGAAAAAAGTCTCCTAACGGGACTCCCTCCTATAAACACTTTAGATACCAAAACCCACTCTCCATCCCTGCTCCCGCGTGTGAAAACATCTGACATCTTCATAACTACATTCCAGTGCACACGTAAAAGGTGTCCTCTTTCCATCCAAAGTCAGGTTTCATTATACATGTCATGTCACTGCAGAACACAGTTCTACTGATCTGGAGGGATCAGTAGAAAAATCAGGGGGGAAAAAAAAGTAATGACTCTAAAGCGGAGGATTTTTACCTGAATATTTACTTCTAGGCTTATCTGATGGCTTTCTGGGCCTCTTCGTTAGACTTTGTTATTCTTGTAGTACTTCCATTTTGCCATCCAGGGAGGACCTGCCTAATGTAAGTTTGCAAGGGAATCTCATTTCTAATTAATATTGCATTTTAATTTAATAACTAATAGTTTTTGACATGCTAATTTTGAAATGAGCTTTCCCTTGATGAATTGAGTGAAGAGTATTTAAATAATGGTGTAACTCACTTTACCATTCCCTCCTTCCCTGTTCCCATCAATTTTTAATTATACCTTGCATGCATGAGCTCTTCCCCAGCCTGGTGTGATGGACAAAGAGAGACCTTTATTGCCTAGAAAATCAAATTAGAAATGTTATGGTCTAGCTCATACCAAATTCACCCATATTCTTCAGAAGCTAGTCCTAAACAGGAGGATAAATGAAGAGAATTAACAACCCGTGACTACCCTGTTACAATATGTTTGTGCGAAAATCAGCATGTCCCTTTGTTCACGTACACCTCAAGTACAGGAGCTTTGGTATCACCTTGTTAGAGGTTGCAGAAGTGGGGTCCACTGAGCTGCAGAGCTGAGCCACTCTCCCCGAGGCTTCCCAGGGGAAAATCTTCCCTGTGCTGTTACTCTTCTTCAAGCAACCTCTGCAAGTGTCATGTTTGCTCCCACATTTCAACCATTGTCCCTCTGGTTTGTCTTGGTGGCCATTTAGGGGTTTCAGAGCAAGGACGCATGCAGCTCTTCAGCAAAGTTACTGTCGTTTCCTCTGCATTCCCCGTGTTTTCATAACTCTGGTGATGGGGGGCAGTTCACACAGACAAACATCTGTGGATGGAATGAAAATACTCTTGAAGAGAGCTGGCATGGAAATGGATTCCCCATACTGGTTTTGTTGCTATTAAATAAATTTGAGTCAATGATTCTCTCCTGATGATGTCAAAGAAAAGGCCAACGTTTTAATTACCATGTATAGTTAATGATTTGTGGCTGACATACTAATTTAACAAAGTAAAACAAAGGGCAGCGAAGCTGGTGAGGGGTCTGGAGAACAAGTCTTATGAAGAGAGGCTGAGGAGCTGGGGTTGTTCAGTCTGGAGAAAAGGAGACTGAGGAGAGACCTTATTTCTCTCTGCAACTACCTAAAAGGAGGTTATAGAGAGGGAGGGGTTGGTCTCTTCTCCCAAGTCACAGGCAATAGGACAAGAGGAAATGACCTCAAATTGCACCAGGGGAGGTTCAGACTGGATATCAGGAAAAATTTTTACACTGAAAGGGTTATTAAGCATTGGGATGGGCTGCCCAGGGAAGTGGTTGAGGCACCATCCCTGGAGGCATTTAAAAGACAGGTTGACATAGTGCTTAGTGACATGGTTCAGTGATGTGTTTTTGTGTGTGGCTTTTTTTGTTTTTTTAATGAGAGTTAGGTTGATGGTTGGACTAGATGATCTTAAAAGTCCCTTCCAACCTAGACAATTCTATGATTCTAAAAAGACAAGGTGTTTTTGAAGTGTTCTTTTTGAAAAAGAATTGTCTTTGCAATATTGTAAAAGGATTTTTCGAATGTCAAAATTTTAACAATTTTCTTCTGCGTTTCTGCAAGTGGCTGTGAATTCGTGAAATTAGTTCGTTCAAAACAGAATTTTTTTATGCAAAACTCATTCAGTTAAAAAAAAAAATCAACTGACTGCATGCAGAAATGTTTTATGGGTTATGACCCAGAGATGACAAAAAGTTAAGCATGCCTTCAGCATTTTTCCTTGCTTTTATGCACAAATTCATTAATCACTGAGTGAATCCACTATATTTTTCTCTTATAGTACAATAAGGTGAAAAGCCATTGCTGAGCTGGTATCAAATGATATCCATAACCTCTGGTTTCAATGTTAGGATTGTTTAATTGACAGGAATTATCTGAAAATACATCTAAAATCAATGCTATCTGTTGACACGAGTTCGTGTGTGTTCCCGAGCGCCGTTCACGGCTGGGCCACAAGCTGCTTGGTGTCAGTTTTGTGACTGCTGTCTGCAAATTGGGACGAAAACGTCGACTATACATCTGGTTCTCTATCTGACTCCTCAAGCTAGGCTTCCTTTGGGATTTTTCCTTTGGTACTTGTATAAAATTTACAGTTAATAAGTAGCTTTTTTTCAGTCCCAAACACTGGACAGGGTGAATTAGAACAGCAACTGCAGGCCATCTCACGGGAAGCCCATAAACTTCAATAGCCATTTGTCCCAAAATATTAATTAGCCACTCTATCAGAGGAAAAGCAAGAAATCCCTACAAGCAAGGACTTCTGTTCTAACTTGATAAAAAATTTCTTTAAACTTTTTCCATAGGTAGAATTTGATGCTCATCTTGAAGTTGGAGGCTTCCTATAGAAATTCCGTCTGAATTATTCTTTCCAAACCTTGCTACTGTCCAGATAACCATAAATTTGGACATTCAAATATTCATTCTGCCTATGAAGTTTCTCTTCTGTAACCATTTTCAGGTCAGACAGGATTTGAACTTTTGGTAAAATACCAGATGTGTAATTTGGTGAAACACCGGCTTTCTCCTACCATCTCACCCAGAACTGCTCATGTGCCTACAAGGCTCTGTTTTAAGTGGTGGTGATGATACGTCAAACTCAGGGTATTGTTTCCTTAATATCTCTGGCATAATCCCACACTGAGCCCTCTCAGGGAAACCAACCCAACCTGTTAAATGACTGGTTGTTGTATAAACAAGAAGAGCTGGGCACAGTCTAACCGGCACTAATTTTTGTGCCTACATTGAAAAGCTCTGGGAAGACATCTTCAAGACCCTCCGTGCAACTGAAGGTTGGCATAATGATGATCAAAATGATTTAGATATTGCATTCTGGCCAGGATGGAGTTTACTTTCTTCACAGCGGTTCATATCGCATTGTGTTTTGAATTTGTGGCTAAAACGGTGTTGCTAACATACTAAAGTTTTGGCCAGAGCTTGCACAGCATCTGGGCTTTCTCTTCCCCCACTCTTCTCCTCCAGCGAGTAGGCTGGGGTGGGCAAAAGACTTGGGAGGGGGCACAGCTGGCACAGCTGACCCCCGTTGGCCAAAGGGCTTTTCCATACCATACAATACCATAATGTCATGCTCAGCAGTGAAATCTGGGGTACAGGAAGAAGGAGGGAGATTTTTGGCTTCTAGGGGTGGCTGCTGTTCAGGGACCAGCTGGGCGCCGGTCTGCTTGTGGGAGGCGGTGAGTGATTTCCTGACCTTCATTTTCTGTCTCTTTCCTTCACCTATTAAACTTTCTCTCAAACCCTGTGATTCCTCATTTTTATTCTTCCTCTTTTCTCCCCGTCCCACTGAGGATGAGGGGGTGAACAAGTGACTGTGTGGGCCAGGGACAACCCACCACATGAAAGAAATGTTATAGTATGATCAGGTGTAGAGAATATAGGTTTTTGGGGTTTTTTTTTTATGAAAAACCTTTCTTTGGAGGTCACCAAATGGGAGCAGTGGGATATGTGGGTTAGAGGGAACAAGGACTTTTACGTTCACGACTGACTGTTACTGCTAGGAAATCCTGGGATCCCAGCATCTACCATGATATTCCTGGGCCTCGTTAAAGGCTGTCGGGCGGCCAGACAGAACTGGAGAGGGACTCAAATGACGGTGTGGACACTGCTGCTTGTGTCTCTGTCCTGATCAAAACCTGGCACAGGAACGGTATGTTCCTCCTATCACACCCTTGCCTGCTGGGGATCATTTCCCTTCCTCAACATGGTTCTCCTTCTGTTTGTCTTCTTTTCTCTCTGCCTCCCCAAAAAAGGGCAGTTGGTATCATCTTCAAACTCGGCAGGAAGATTTTCAAACGTGGATTTTCCCCCGTAATGGACTTTCCATCAAAACATGAGGCAATGAGGGATACGCTTTAACTTCTTTCCTTCCTTTTTCCTGCTTCTTAAATATTTGAAAGAATTTCAACAAGGTTTGTCCCAGTAGGGACCTGACAACCGACATCATACTTTAGGATTTAGTGTTATAACAATGAGCCAGGGTTTAATTAACCTTCTAACCCTTTGGGAGACCTGAGACAGAGGAGCCAGTTCTCACAAAACCACTGCTGCTTCTCTTGCACTTATTGAGCTCGTTAATCTCTTCGATATTGTACTTATGACTACAGCTATATTTTATTTTGGTGAAGTGCCAAATATTTTACAGAGATAATGAAATTCCTTGTGCGGCCTTGCAGAGAGTATCATTTAAACAAACCAGTAACAGAAGAGCTGAGGGAAAAAGAAGGAAATGGAAATTCAGGGGAAGAAAAAAGGTGTGGGATATGTTGATTTTCCCTGTTTTCCCCTGACACCTGTGCCATGTGGGCTTGTGCTTCAAAACATATGGAATATGATAGAAGGGGAGAATGAGAAATTTAACCCTTTAATTGTTTGCAAGGACCTCTGTATAATGTCCACATATGGCAGATCTGAAACCAGTTTCTTTCTTCTGAAACAATCCCCACCTTTCAAGTCAGACTTCATTCCTCCTCCAGGAGGGAGAGCTCCCAAAAGCCACAGAAGCTGCCCATGAAACTAGCCTAGCCCGAAACGAGCCACGTAACGTGATTCACGTTATACTGATGGGATTGGATTGCCTGTCGGCAGTGAGGAGAGGGTGCGTAAATCTTTAAATCACCGATAAGAACAATCCTTACAGCAGAACATCAACAACTGCAACCGTGCAAAAATTTGATGGTGAAAATTTTAAATTCCCTATGATGCCTTATAAATCCTATTGCAGAGAGAAGTTGTGAAATGAGGGGAAAGTGACCTGGCTGCAAGATCAGAGTGCACATCACAAAGTAGAAGTCAGAAGAACAAACGTCAGCTATTGCTATTGAAGCAGCCAATGAAGTGCAGCTAAACGAAGTTAGCATGAGGAGCGGACTCTGCGTTTTCAAAAGTAACGAGTGAGTTTGTGTGCCTTGTTTTGGGAGAGAGCGAGTCCGTTTTTCCCAAGGTTGTTTATCCTGCTATTGTCTTCTCATGCACCCAGAGCCCTGTTGCTATAAACATCCACCCAAGGGAGCTGATGGTGTGAGCGACGGCCCCTGTTCAGCCAGAACATCTCCGCTGCCTTCACACAGAAGCCTCAGGACTGCCCTCCCTGCAGGAGCAGGGAGGAAAGAGTGGGCTGATGCACACTTCTGTCCGCACCACCCTGCAATTCGGATGAAGCTGAGGTGTGCACAGGCTTGGAAACCAGAAACCTCTTCTTGGTCTAGTAACGTACACGCAGGCTTTTCATCCCTCATCATACAGGCGCCTCCCGGATTAATCTGCTCCCTTCTACTGCACCTCACAGTCAAGATCCGTACCAGTGGTGACCTACTTGGACACTGAGGCTACTGCTGCGATAGCGATGACACTGCTGACACTTAGGAGAAGTGTTTGCACAAACTCTGGCCGGCTATAAACTACCTCAAGTTCAGCTCCTCCTCTCTCACCGATACATCCTTTAAAGTGCAGGCACAATTCTGCTGTGCTAACGGAACGAGGGAAACGTTTCAAGCACCTGATAGCCAGCAAACTGAAATGGTGAAGAGAATTTGCTAATTGCTTTGCTAAAGGGAATGTTGTGTATGCATGAATGTAATTTTATCTTACCAAATACATAAGGTTGAAAAATTGGAGAGAACTGTCACATCATGATGTCCTGGTGGCCATAATGATTGTACTTTGTAGATACAATATAATGTTCACTTAAGACATGTATAATTCCCAGTAGAGATATTTTTTCAGACATTTTTTATATAAAGAGGAAAATGAAAATTCTAATTGCAATTCAAGTGATCCCTTTTTCCCCAAAAGGCAAATTTCATCCAATCATTTCAAAATGCAAGGTAACAGCGCAATGTTGTCAAACTCCCAATTTCCAAATGCTTCCATTTTTCTCTGTATACGTTGCTCTAGAAGATCTACTTTTTCCATCAGAGACCAGTCAAACAAATAATCTTCAAGTATTTTTTTGGCAATTAAACACCTGAGAACACAGTGAAAAGTTGCTTTCTTTAGTCTTCTAAATCTTGCCAATATTAATGTGTCTATGTCTCTTTTGTCCCTTTTTTTTTTTTTGGCGAGGGGGGAAGAATACACAGGAATAATCCACGAGTGCCAGTGAATTTGCTTCACTTTATACCAAAACCAGCTAGCAAGACTAGGACAGGTTTTCTTGTTTAATGGAAATAACTGTACTGCAACTATAAAAACTACAGAGAGGAGATTGAATATATATGAAATTCTGTGGTGATTACAACTTTAATCCCAATGAACTATTGACCTCAGCTCTAATCTCTGAGAAAAGGGGACAAGCACTCTACACTAAGGGGAGATTGTTGGAAGAGATTCCCAGTTATTTGACCTGGGTTTGCCTGTTTTCCTCCCTGCGTTGTTTAGGGTAGACTATTTTGACAGATGCATGAAATGAGCTGGAGTCTACTGGAAGGAATTTATATTTTTTTCCACATGCATGTAGCAGTGTTTTTCCTTTCTGTTTCAGTAAACCACATTTTTGCCACATACTTACTACTGATAGTGTAAAATTATATGTGTGCTGTTATTTTTTTAAATACATTTGTGCCACGATACATAGTGACCCTCACAGCACAAAAGAAAAAAAAAGTAATAAAAAAATGTTAGTGTCCAGCTGCTCACCTAAACCTGAAAATCAGGCATAACGTTACATCACGCTATGTAGGATTCTTAAAGTTTTGGTCTTGTAAAAAAATTTCTATTTCACTTGTGCCATGGAAACATAACTTGTTATAACTAAGGTGGAAGAGAAATTCTGGGCAAACGCTGATAAAAATATTCAGAGAATTGGAAATTATCATTAGTCCCCAGAGCAAAACAGTAGAGATAAAACTGGGAATATTCACCCACAATATGGGATGAAACATGTTACAAGGATGCTGTAATTATTTTTGGAACAACATTATAAGCCCAGGAAATAGGGCTAAGCTTTTGTTAAAAGGGAATCCTAAACAAACTGACTTCTGGAAATACTTGGACAGAACACCCAAACCACCTCAGCACTGTGCAGTAAACAGTTATGATTAATACACAGATATTTATAGTCCTACCTTAGATTACATTTGATTTTACACACGTATACAGTGTTTTTAATTTTTTACCCTTTATGGTAGGCTACTTTGAGTATGGTCTTCTATATTTTAATTACTTCTACTTCAGATAGTAAAGTCTAAATCCTCTTAGGACTCTTTGATTCTGAAAAAAATTGCACATGACCAAGGTAAACAGCAGATTTATTAAAAACAAAAGAACAGGATCTCGGTCTACAATAAAACAAGAACCAATATTATGAGTACTGAAGTCTAATTCAAACTAATTAGACTCCACAAAAGTGTAATAGCTTATTATTTCTATGCATTTAAAAAGCTACAGTACAAATCCTTAAATTATGGACGTGGTTAAGGGCCACATTCACTGATACACTCCAACTGCTATGCAATGTTCAGGAAATGAAAAATACTTATGCTTGTGCCTCCTTTGTACAAGCCAGTTTTGCACTTGCATCTCTTTCACCTCCATTTACTCACCTGCCCACACTACATGCTCTATTCTGTTCCCCATAATCCTCCCTCCATACACACAAGCCTTAGCCCTTTCTTCTGCACGGTTTCCATGCTCCAAGAATGCAACTAGTGAATTACAATGCCAACCACCTGTTGCCCTATTCACTATGATTTGTAAAGCACAGCTTCAAGATGGCCTGCAACAAAACTGCTTAAAGTATTTAAGGTCAGTGGAAAATATGATCCCTAATGCATTTACTCCCATTGAACTACAGCCGAGCTGTAGGCTCTAACAGCCACGGGAATAACCTAGGCTCTGAAGTATAAAGTGTGTGCTACAGAGCCCTGTGAATATCTTTCTCCTCTTTTCCCTACCTGTCCAGAAAAGAAGAAACAGTAGCTCCCCAATGTTGCCACAGGGGATTATTTGGAGGTGGCGAGGGGAGGTTTTAAGTTCACTTGTGAAAATTTGCAGCTGCCATGCAAAATCCAATTTCTTCTAGGCCCAGAGCAACCAACACTACCTCTTTGTCCTCGGGCCCAGGGACAGCCCAGTCACGGCACAGCCTGGCAGGCCCCCTTCCCTGTCCCCTACCCAGCAGCCTCACAGACCGTGGGCCGCTGCCCACCGCGTCCACCAGGGCTTAGAGAAGCCCTGGAACACATTTAAATAAAGATTCACGCCTGGTGTCAACGAACCGGCGAGACTGAGGAGCTCTTCCCCACAGCCGCCTCAGCGCACCCGCCAGTGGCAGCCTCCCTCCCATCGCCCTGGGGCTCCCACAGACCACGGGCCTACCCCGGCCCGGCCCGGCGGCAAGGGCAGGCAGGCCGGGGACGGCCGGGTAACCCTCCCCTCCGGGCACCTGCACCTTCGGGCACCGAGGGCCGGCCCTAACGACTCCGCCCGCCAAGAGCTGTCGCTGTCCCTGTCCCAGGCCCAGAGCCGAGAGGCCCCAGCGGCGCTTCAGCCACCGCCTCGCCCCTACCCCGCCACGAGGGGAGACACGAGGGCTGCCTGTCCCCCCATTCCGCTCCGCGCAGGCGCAGGCCCCGCCGCCCCTTCCCCTTTATTTCACCCGTTTTCCGGCTTAACCCCTGCGCGTCCGCGCTGGGCCCGGGCGGCGTCGCCCCTGGCCGGCTGGGCCGCGGCGCTCCCCGGAAGCGGTAATGCTCCGCTGGTGATCCAGGAAGCGGATGAGCTCGCCCGCCTTCCCCTCCGGAGCG
>JAOXNO010000001.1:118212504-118243134 GCA_028565335.1 Limnodromus scolopaceus
GGGGGGTTGGGGGGGGGGGGTGGGGGGGTGGGGGGTGGGGGGGGGGCGCCAGCAAGGCCCCGAGGCGGAGCGGAGCGGCCCGTCCCGGCCCAGCCCCCCCGGCGGCGGCGTTTCCATGGCGCCGAGCGGGCGGGGGAGCCGGGGCTGAGGACCCCGCCCGCTCATGGACCCCGCCGCGGCGGCGGCCGCCGAGGAGGAGGGCAGGGAGAAGCCCCCGGTGATCTACACCATGGAGAACAAGCCCATCGTCACCTGTGAGTGTGCCCCGCGCCCCGCCACGGGCTTTACCGGTCGCTGCCGGGCTGAGGGGTGGGGGGGGCGGGGCAGCAATGGCCGTCCGGAGCGGTGCTGCGGGAGGGAACGGAGGGGGGCCGGGGTCGGTTGTCCCGCTCCGCAGGGCGGCCCGGGGCGGTGGCGGCGGCGGTGGAGCCTGGGGGCCTGTGCGGGGCGCTGGCTCGGCGGGGAATGCGGGAGCGGGGCGAGGCGGAGGAAGGGAGGCTGTTTCGGAGGGTGGCGGGGTGCTGGTAGCTCGGGGTGGCGGCCCTCGGGGCTGAGGGACTCTGGTGGCGGGTGTTGGCTCTTTACTGGGCCCTCCCCGCCTTCCTCCTCCCCCCGCCTTTTAGTGGCAGTAGGCGAACTTGGGTTTGTTTCTGTATGTTTACAGTAAATAACAAAAGCGACTGTCATGCTTGCAGGTGCTTAGGGGGAAGAGGTTGAAATAAGACAATAAATCTTAAACCCCAAACTTCTTGCCAGCGAGTTCTGTGTGGTTGTGCTCAGGGTAAGAGCAGTCACGAGAAGACATCCTCTGTGGTGAGGAGAGATTCCCACTGACGGATTCCCTCTGACATTATAATTTAATCTTTAACTACTGTGCCTTGGTTCCGTCTCTGAGACAGTTTATTTAACAAACCGGATCGCGTGGTTCCAGCGATGAAGTAGTTCTTTTAGGTGTCAGAGGCAGGCAGCTGGGACATCTGCACTCTGGTCCTGAGCTAAACCGTGTGCTCTTATGCTCTTACAGGTATAGAGGGTTGCACACAAAGGTCACTTAAAATAAGCACGTGAACTACATCTGTAGTGCTCTTCATAAAAAAGTAAGGTGAATGAGATCAGCATAGAGAATTCTGCTTTTTTTATCAAGAGGTAACCAGTGGCTGTTTGTTCTTAGTCAAGAGTATCTCTATCGATGACGTAACCAACTACACATTTACACTTTATCAGTAAAACACTGGGAATGCTTTATGTGCATGTGAAATAGAAACTATTTCACAGGTGCGTGTTGTCTTATTATGAAGTAAGCATCTAGTGATAATTAAGGTCTCAGACTGATCCTGGCATTGTGAAAAAATATCCGACATTAACCTCATAACTATGGAACTCTGTGTGTACATGTGTTTTCTTTGGACTATTCTATAAATGTGCTTTTTTTCTTTCTTATACTTTGTCTTTTTTTTTGGATGCAGTTCATGAACTGAAGTCAGTGGTGTCTCTATTGAATCTTCTGTACTCACCTACTTCAAGACTTTTGAAATCCATTTCACTTCAGGTTTAAAGTCAGAAAAATGCGTTTATCAGAAACATCTGAGGGATATCGTTGCCTTCCTTGTTGGTGTTCAGGCTGTGGTGGATTGTTTTTTAGATTTGCTGGCTTTATCCTGTATTCAGAATTGGAAAGTGTCTGGGGGGAGGGGGGGTAGGGTGGCGGTGAGGGTGATACATGTGAGTTATTACTGTTCCTGTATGATTTCAGTAAGTGACATATCTTTCAGTCTGTTGAAGCACATGCTTTTTTTTTACCTCAGGCTTGCTTTTTTGTTGGTAAATGCAGAAAAGGACTTGGGCCTCTTCATGCAAGGAAACTTTCAAAATTCCAAACGTTAAATTTCATCAGACTTCAGTTAAGCCCAATTATCTGATACTGAAAAGAATATTAATTTCATATAGTGGTGAATGTACTGTATGGTTGCAAAATGTTCTGGACTTACCACCATACAGTATGGTAGCGGCATATTTAGAAATGAGATATGAGGTAAACGTTATGTATCATTTGTATGCCTTGCTTCTGGACTAAAGGAATCATTTCTGGGGCTGTGAACAAGGATGAAAGTAGTTATCTTTGCTGATACGGACTAGTTGAGCAAAAGTGCTCAGAAATTATCTCTCTGGTGAATGTAGTATGGGTGGCTTGCTGCCCTTTTTAAACATTTACTTTTAATGGGGAACGTGTTTTGCTTTAGCTGTTTTAGTTTCCTTTTTTCTCTGTCCAAAGAAGTGGAGTACTTGGAGACTGTAGTATTTCAAACAAATGCATCCACTAGAAATGACTTGAAGGAAAGCTCTTCTGAGCATTGTATCATCAGTGATTTATGAGGAGGTGAAGCTTGGTCTTCCAGGAAAAGGATTGTTGGCTCGATATTGGTTTGTTGGAAAATGCATTCAAAGCCACGACGTTAGAAGCTGTTCAACAAATACAGTTTGTCGTTTGTTTTGTGCTTCCGATTTCAGGCAGCTGGAGTTGTCTGGGCTAACTACTCCACCCTAGCAGGTGCACATGAAGAGAAAACAGACCTGCAGCGGGATGACTAGTTTTTGATTGCATGAAGGAAGAGTGAAGGCTAAGTAAGGCTGTGTCTCAGAACATAAGTATTTCCTCTTGCTACAAGCTTTAGATTAATCTCTGTCAGGTAAACATTTGTATCGTGAAATACTCCTGTTAACAAGGGAGAACAGAAGAGAGAATTTTGTTTGGAATGAAACTTTATTTCCAACACTGTGCATACCAGAGATGTTTTGTAAACAAATGAGTTTGACAGTACTCTGAAAGGAATGCTTCTTTGGTAAAGAGAGTTACGCTTTCAAATCTGTGGGTTAGTCAGTATTGTAAGAGTAGTTATTTGCTATATTAGTACAGTCCTGAACTCAGCACTCTCTGTATGTGCAGGCCTTGGCCTATAGAATAAAAATAGCAATTTCCATGTGGCTTGTGTTTTTGATGCCAATTGCAAATGCAGTTTTTGTCACTGCTGTATTCCAAATGCAGTTTGTCACTACTCTTTTCATGTTAGCACGGTAACTTAATAGTTTTGTCCTCGGGATTTTGTGTGTAGATACATTAGCCTTGTATTTATGGTATTTCTATTACTGGCAAAACCCCATAGTTTTACTAGAGAGTTTAGATTAATAGAATTCAGCTAGGCAAACTGTCTAACCAAAAACTTCTAAAGGCATTATCTCGAGGCAAACAGACAACCATATTCTGTAAGTGTGGAAAAAGTAGTATATTCACAAAAAGATGCTGTTCCTTCATGGGTTTTTGCCTTTTTCTCAAGAAGGCAGCATCCTGTTTAGTATTAAATCCTCTTGTCACTTAGGACTGAGTGCCTTGATGGCTCCTTTCCAAATCAGTTTGAATCACGTTTTTATACTGTCAGTCTTACTAGATTTGAAATCCGCTGGGGAGTTTCACTGTCCTGCTGTGGTTACGCTCACTCTGACACGTTACTGTGCTCACTCTCAATTCAAGTTTGTAGCAATTTATTTTCATTGCCATAGGCCTTTGTGTGTTTACAAAGCATTTTGAGTCAGCTTTTTCATGCTATTTTTAGCATCATTAATTGTTTTTTATTTGGAGAGGGAAGTTGAGTATTTTCATCAGACATCTTGAACTTGGGTAGTTTCCTTGCAGTGTTGACTTGAATAATCTTTAAAACAACGAAGATTACTTTCCTAGGAAACCTAAACAATATTGCTTCCTTCTCACGAGTCCTATTCAAAACTTTAATTTGAGAAAGTCTTTGGAAGTTTAATATGATGTTCTTGCACGTGCACATCAACCAAGTGATCAGGTGAAAGAACTCATCCTTTTGTAGCTGGTTTGCACTTAAATTTTTAGTACTGCATGTCCATATGAGGGGGAAGTTGAAGACTCAAGACAATCCTGCTAAATGAAGTAATTAATAGGTTTTTCAGAGCTTTCCTATCAAGCTGTTCTTTCGTAATTGTCTTCGTGCAGTTGTTGAATATTCCCTATCAGCTTGTCATACCTGGTTTTATATTGCATGTGTGCATATTTGTTCTCTCTGTCAATACTCTGTACAATGAATGTTATATGTAATCTTTGGAGAGAATGGGATGCATCGTTTTCATGTGGTCCATGCTCAGAATGTGCTGTGATACAGCAAGAGCAAAACCATCAGCAAAATCATTATAGGCCCAACAATGGAAAGCGTTTGCAAATATCTGTAAGAGCAGCATAAATAGAAAAGGTTAATAAAAGTAAAGAGGGGTTAGGAAGAATTTTACTTCTTTTTTGAGTGAAAATAAATATTTGCAGTTAAGAGTATTGTTCTGGGACTGGAAAACCTTGATTCAAAAGTTGTTCTGTTACTAAATATGTTATTAGATGTAATAAAAAATGTGTCAACAAGAAGTGGTGTGTAGCCTAAATGATTAGAACAATTTACTGCTAGTGAGACTCTTTAAACAACTATATCCTGTAAATGCATTTTCCCCGTTCTCAAACAGGACTCCTGTCTGCATTATAAATCATCGCTGTGTTGTAGTTGATCCAATGCTATTCTGTACTTAAATATCTGATTATGTATGTCATGTAGAAGCAGCAGCATATTCTTCTTAGTGTTAACCCCTTTGTTACAAAATTAGTAGTGCAGCAATAAGTAAAGATGTAAAGTTTTACTAAAAGGATTTTGTTCTGCAGGCTACTAGTGCATCAGCTAAGATTTTTATATAGCAAGTAATCTGTGTTGTGTTTCAGTCATTAGACCTCTTTTTAAAATGATTGTGGGTTGGGGAGAGGAGAACCTTTAAAAGAAAGAAATATGAAAAAACCACCAACCTTCCAAAACTTCAGGTGGATCCACTTATAATAGGCTAGTCGGTTATGAAGAAAGTTTCATAGAAGAACTCTTTGCAGTGGAAAAATAAGTTGGATCAGAAGGGTTAGCTGTGACTGATATTTGGACATAAAAACTAAACAAACCCACACCAAAGTGTAGTTTTGGCACTGAGCTTTCTGTAGGTGTTCAAAGCTTTTTATCTCAGTTGGCTGGGTTTGTCATTGGTATCAAAGAAAAATATTTGTCTGCTTTAGTCATCTGACCTCAAGAGTTTTCATTTTGCACTGCCTGTGTAGTTAGTGGGTTGGCATAATTTCCTCTAGGGGAAAGAATTAATCGTGGGATATTCAGATACTGCAGCGACAAAGCCTACAAGCAGCTAAGAAATTTGGAAAGTGTTAGAAAACAAATAGATTCTTGGGGATTTTGGTGGTTTTTAGGCAGGCATCAAGCTAAAAAATGTCAGTATTTTATGGTTCTTTTGTATCAGACAACTGCCACAAAGAGTCCCAGTTCCTCTTGGGAGTCCTGGTAATTCTGGTGGTCATTCTGGTTCCCATATCATTTCTGAACAGATTTGCAGCAGAACAAGTGTTATAGACTGGGGTAGAGGGAAGGACAAGAAGAAAGGGGCACAAACTTGAACATAGGAACTTCCATCTAAACTTGAGGTGGAACTTCTTTACTTTGAGGCTGGCAGAGCACTGGAATAGGCTGCCCAGAGAGGTGGTGCAGTCTCCGCCCCTGGAGACATTCAAAACCAGCCTGGACACCTTCTTGTGCGACCTGCTCTAGGTGGACCTGCTCTGGCAGGGGGGTTGTATGAGATGATCTCCAGGGGTCCCTTCCAACCCCATACCATTCTGTGATTCTGTGAAGGGAGGATGGCTGCATTGACTTGATCTACCAGCATGTCAGGGAGAAAGTCATGGAGGAAAGAACAGAGAAAAGAAAAGTCTGGGACCAGTAGCATAAAATTTTAAAAAGAGTCGTTTGAATGTTCATGTTGTCTTCTGGAGATGTATTGACTGGGATTCTTGGTAACCTTTGCATTAAGGTATAATGTAAACAAAGGGTGTTTGGGCATTGGGTGCCTGTTTCAGTTCTTGGCTAACGTAATTTTTGAAATTTTTTCCCAGGATTAGGTTTGTGGTTATGAGCTGCTGTATACAGCCTGTCCTTGAACAAAAGAGATAGACATTCTTTACTCGGTTTACATAATGAATTTTTACAGCCAGGTTCACAATCAACATTCATTTGGGCAAGTTTCATTCCTCTTTTGCCTGAACTGGCCATCTTTACGTTTTGGAAGTCAATTTGGTGGACATCAAGTTTTTGAAGGTCATAGAAATGTTTTTAACTTAGACTTTCTGATTTGGTGCTTGATTTACACTTATCATAAAACCCTTTTAAGGTTCTGCTGCTTTATTTGCATTTGATTTCTGGACAGATACCTGTTTGTATTAATTTGTTTGTGAAGTATTTAAGAAGTGGCAAAGAGCACGCCTTCTGAGCTTTTTCTGATGTGGAAAGAAAGGAAATGCATGCTGTCTCCTTTCTTCCCTTTCTCCAGAAGTGTTTCTTTTTAGTGTGTTTCATTTGAGCGTTACTGCTTTCTATTATTTTCTTAGTTAAAATTTTAAAAGTTTTACCACTTCACGTACACCCTGTTCTTGGAGTAGCATCACTTAAAGAATTGCTGTGTTTTTTCTGAATTTGGTGCATGTGTTGACATCCAGATGGGTAGTAGATTAATTCAGAGATACATGGTATAAAAGGTGAGATGGGTGCTCCAGAGGCTATGGATTAGCAGTTTTTTCTATTCTAACTTTTTTTTTTTAAATCAGTCAAGTATTTAAATAAAACAACCAAAAAGACTTACTAGATTTATAATATAAATTAGAGAAGTTGTAGATTATATTTTAAAAATTTACATAAATATGTAAGAATTTGAAATATAAATATATTAAATCTAATTAGACTAATATTATTTATAAAATATATATATTAGATAAACTTAATATAATAAACCACAAGATGTGCACTCCTTACTGTGTTTTAAGTAATAAAGGATGACTCTTTAATATTACTCCCTAATTATCATCTCTGTTGGGAGATTTAGGTCTTACTTAATTCTGTTGATTCTGAAAGAAAAACCCCTTCTCTAGAAAGCTGCATGGTTTTAGTAATGACAGGATTCCAAAATTATTTTTCTTTCCCATTTAGGCACGTCCTTCCTTCTCCTTTTCACCTGTGTCTGATTGTCCTTTACACGTTGGGTAGGAGCTTCTTTCCTCCATTACTGAGGATCCTTTGAGTGAGGGCTAAGTGTTGAGGTCCATCCACCGAGATGAATTTCCTGTGATACAGTTGTACTTACGCATCCAGCCACATTAGTCTGTTTTTTGGGTTGGTTGGGTTTATGTTTTGTTTTGTTTTTAAACCCCAAAGCAAAACCCCTAAACCAACCAAGCAAAAAAACCCAATCAAAATAGACACTTCTCCCCGCCCACCAAAAAAAACCAAACCACCAAAACAAAAAACAAAACCAAACCGAAAACCCAACCAAACCAAACCCAACAATCAACAAAACAACTACAACAAAATTGTTGAAGCAATCCTCAGGCTGTTGTGCAGACTTTGGGGGTTTGCTGTAGTTTGAATTTCAGGGTTACTTACATTTTTGGAATGTTTTATTTGAAGTTGATAGAATTTGGTCAAATTCCTGTAGTGATGTAGTTTGGTTTTGGTTTTTTTTTTTTTTTTTTTTTGTTATTATTTTGGGGTTTTTTATGTTTTTGGAAAGTAGATCATGGATGCTTCAGAGGCAGAAGAGAATGAGACTTCTACTATGTTTAAGGTCTCTTGAGTGATAAGAATATTAATGATATCACTCTTGAGTGATAACACCACCACTCCAAAACTAGAGTGATCTTTCAGGTTGTTTTGTTCTGTTGTTTGGGAAGGTAGGGAGTCTTACTGTCTACTTACTGTGAGATGGTCCTCTCCCTCCCTGCAGTCCGGTAGCAAGCAGTTAACAATTTAATGTGCATCTTGCCAGTCTTACGGTCTTTACTACTAACTAGTCCTGATGTTTGTCCTGTGCCAATGCCGTCCCAATGTTGCCTGCTGATAACTTCATTTTTAATGTTCTTGGCTTGAGCAGCTCAAACACACCGATTACAGTAGATGCCAGGGTCTAGTTGAGCAGAACGTGAAACGTTGTAGTCCTTTAGGATTTGTAATACGTGGTAGCGGTGTTTGGTCTCTGTTCAAAAGATACCCAATGTATCTTGCATTGAGGGTCTGTTCTCCCTTCTCATCCTAAAGGATAGTCTTGCCTTGATCATAAAACACATTCTTACATGTATTTTGTACGCCCTCAAAACCAACACAGGAGGAAAAATTGAGTTGGTTTAGAGCAAATATACCTTTCTTAAGCTGATAACATGATGTGGTTGCCTGGAATACCAGGATGCTTAAACAATATAATTTAGTAGTTCCTCTGTATTCTGGAATAATCCTTTTTAGTCAAGATGCTGAATCATGAAACTTTTTTTGTGGCATACATTGGATTTTCACGTGCAGTGTAGAAAGAGCACTTTGTTATGCTTCAGAGGTGAAATACATAGTGCTTTCTTTCAGTCAGGCTCCAAGCTTCATAGGGTATGATTTTGATATTGTCATCGTGCAGTTGCTAAATACTGAGATGTATTTCCCTTTCTGTGGGCAGTAATGAGTTGCAAATCAATAGACTGTTCTCCGTGGCCTCGCTCATAGAGATGTTGTAACTGGTGTAAGACAGCATTAAAAATATGACTAACACTTGCTTCAGTATTCATTTTAGACATTTGTTTATAGTCTTAAGTAAGATTTTTTTTTTATGGTGCACTTAATTCAGACAGAACAGGATGAAGGTGAAGAGTCAAGAATAAAGTGTGTGTTTAGTAGCTTTCTGAAAACTTAAGGCTAATGCACAAATAGCGGAGTGAGTTTTTTTTTGTTTGTGCGCTTTTTTTTAACTATTCCGGGAAATTGTAACTCTGAATAATAGCTATTTCGGCCAGATATTAGAAGATCTAGTTTTGCGTACTCTGGCACCTAATCAGACTCTTTAATTTTTATTTTTAATTGTTATTGTGCAGTGATAGAATTATGCTGGTGGCCAGTAATCAAAATAATATATATGAGAAAATTGGGAAAAGATGAGTGGACTAGAAAAAGGCTTTCCAAGATAAACTAAAGTGTGCTAAGCTACTGTGGAGGTAATTCCTGGCTGTGTGCTGGGAGATGAGATTGCATGGTGAGGCGGAGAAGAAAGGGTATCAGGTAATTCTCCAGCCTTAGCTGCCTGTTCCACAGGAAGGTAAGAAGAAAATCTGTTTAGCTTGGGCTGTACAATGGCAGACAATTATAAAAAGGAAACAGGTGGAAAACTACCAGGAAATAGCAGAATTGCCTACATGCCTGTTAAAATCTTAATGGGAAAATGTTGCTCCTCAGGGTCAATAGGAGGAAATAAAGGATTGTTTTTGAGAATCAAATTGTGATCTCTGGTAGAAGAGAATGCAGTCAGCCAAAGGTGAGGCAGTGAGGAGGAAGTACAGGGCAAGGAGCAATAGCTGTGATAACTCCAGGCAACATGCAGGTGAGAGATGTAATAAGCGATACTGTTAAACTGGTATGGGCCAACTCGTTCTCCCAGATTTAGAGAGAGCACGTGACATAACAGTTTTAGAACTATAATCAAATGCAGGGGCAAATATATTTTTGACCTTACTCCCTTCTCATTGGGATGCCCTGTTCCAGAGTTTACCATCTCTTTGCTCAAAGATGCTGATAACCATCAGAAATTGGAATAACTTACTTTTAAGCCTGTCTTTTCCTTGTCATGTCCTCCTTGTACCCAAAGGAAAAGAATAGGATTTAAGACTTAATATTCATAGGCTACTGATAATTTTTTTTTTCTATGGTGGATCCTACATTTTGTTCCATCTTGTATATAAGTAGCTATTCCAATGTTGTTGCATCTAAATTGTTCAAAGCCAGAGTGATTAAAGCCTAATCACAGATCTGTGTGTCAGCGTAGGGCCAGCTCCAGGTGACCTGTACTATAGCAGTTAACATATGTTGATGTAACAGACCTGATGTTTCTGAAGGCATCAAGAACAGCTATATGGATGATACTTGCTTTGGTATATAGATTATGTAGCTATGTGTAAAATCATAATAGGAAGTTGTAACTATATATATTATGTGCTTTGGTAGTGTTGTAGTAGGTCATGAGAGTATGTGATTTTAAAAAGTTTGGTTCAGTGCTAGACTCCAGTTTCTACATAGCAGACAAAATTACATCTTTTTATTGAAACAACAAACAATAATATAGTTTAGTAATCTCTGACTATAATTTGCACATGATAATAGATTAATGCCTTTCACTTTCAGGTGCTGG
Source organism: Limnodromus scolopaceus (assembly GCA_028565335.1). Lineage (NCBI taxonomy): Eukaryota > Metazoa > Chordata > Aves > Charadriiformes > Scolopacidae > Limnodromus > Limnodromus scolopaceus. The sequence continues at coordinate 118,222,816 of JAOXNO010000001.1, forward strand.
AGATCAGAATTTATTTACTTCCTTGTATCCTACACTTTCTCAGCAGCTTCCTAGAGAACCCATGGAATGGAGGAGGTAAACTTACATTTTATTCCATGATACTATTTCAGTATGTGTTTATAGACTTGGGAAAGTGTGCATTTGTTGTGCTCTGAGAAGCGCTTACCATAAATTGAGTCAAATATAGCAACCGAGTTGAGGAAAGGAGAACTTACATAAACGAGGTAAGTGTTGTTCAGGACGATCATTTGCACTTGGCTATGTTGAACTTCACCTAAAGAAAAATGATAGTAATGCTATGTTTCTCTTTTTGGTTTTGTGGTTTGTGGGTTTGTCTTGGTGTGTGCTTTGATGTACTTTGGCAGCCATGTTCTGAAAGTGACATGCTTTCTTCTTAATGACAATATGGGTAGAACTTCTGTGGAATTAGATATACTTTCCTGCAAGAAGTTTGGTATGGCATACTGTTTTCTGACTGGAAACAAATATTTGGGGGATTTTCTTATTTGGAATCTTCTACTTTTAGAGGTTCTAGAGATGCAGAAAATCTTTTAATGAAAGCTGAAAAAGTCTAGCTCCTGTTCTTGAGAAAAGGAGCACCTGTCTCATTGCAAATGATACCAAATTTTAGTTAACTTTATACAAACTGTGGTAAACACAATTTGCGAGTTTCCAAAACCACAGTATTTCAGTTTATTCTCCTTCCCCAAAATACATGTTCATTTTTACATTCTGCTATGTATATCTCATCCACTAATTTCGAGTTTTAAAATTTGCAGGTCTTATGGCCGAGCTCCGAAGATGATTCATCTAGAATCTAACTTTGTTCAGTTTAAAGAGGAGCTACTGCCCAAAGAGGGGAATAAGGCTCTCTTGACTTTTCCCTTTCTTCATATTTATTGGACAGAATGTGGTGTGAGTATTAGGAAAAGATCATGAAAAACTGACTACTCATATTTAAAAATGACTTGTGCTCTCTAGTATTTTTAATTTGCTTTTCATGCTTATTTGAACAATTAAGTCTGCATTGCATAAGCATGCATACTCAGTATTATTGGAGACAAAACTTAGTCAGCCTGAGTACTTTTTACCATAAGCAGTATTTCTTTTTAATGTTGCTTGACACTAAGAGGACAGGCTTTTGAATAACCTATTTTCAGTACTTTGTCACAAAAAACCCACAGGATCCAAGAGTGCTACTGCAGTAGCATAGCACACTTGCTTTGTAATACAGAAATATGGCTAGAGTATTGCAGTTACAATCTATTCACGGTGTTAAGATGTGTGGTTTTTTCTTTAGTTCATCTTCCATATATGTCAGGTATTAGTACATGTCAGCAGTCTAAACGAGGCAAGATTTGGAATGTCTTAATCCTGTTTATCTACAGTTCACTGCTTTTTTGTTGGCCTCTGTTAGGAATTAATTATCCAGCTGAAGGACAAAGGTGACATCTGAACTGTGACCAGTCGAAAAGTATCCAGAACAGCCTTAAGAGTTGTCTGAATTTATCTGTTTAAAATCAACCCAGATGCCAAAAAAGTGCCAAACAACACTTCCGTGGGTTTTTTTTATTTTTATGAAATAGATTAAGATTTGAGCAGTGTTAGAAGGCACAAATATCACAGTTCTGTTACTACGTGAGAATGAAACAGTTCAGCTTTGTAATTTCAAAGAAGTTTTTGTTGTAAAGTTTAAGAATATTTAAAACAAGAGCTTAAATTATCTTTTGAAATCTTAATTTCAGTAATCTAAGGAATGATAACATACCAAATACTAATACGCATTTACTGTTAACCAAAATACTAGAAATCAATTGAATTCGAAAACCAGAACCTTGCTATACTTTACCTCATTTGGTTTCTTTCAGTAAGTGAACTTACTGTTGCTAATTCTCTTTGATACGTCTTTCTGTTTGTCTTCTGTTGGAGCAAAATTTGCCTTTTGAAATTGTTCACAATGTCTGTTTGATTTGATGATTCACCACTTCTCATCCCAGGACACGGAAGTGTACAAAACTACAGTCAAGGATGACATCACCAAGTGGCAGAATGTTCTCAAAGCTCACAACTCGGTGGACTGGCTGATTGTGGTAGTGGAGAGTGATGCCAAGAAAAAGAACAAAACAAATATCCTTCCCCGAACCTCCATAGTAGATAAAATAAGAAATGACTTCTGTAACAAACAAAGTGACAGGTAAGCATTCTTTTACTTGCAAACATTTTGACTAGTGTGCCGATTTAAAAACTCAACCCTATGTAGCAGGTTCCTTACTCATTTAAGGACTTTCCTTACTGTCCAACATTCAAACTGATGTTACCATAAGACCTATGCTTTGAAAAAGGCTGACACAAGCAATAAAGGGAGAAGCTTATTTACGGTTCTTCTGGATTTGTGGTGTTTTTGAAATGTGTTTCAAAAAGCTCTCAAGTATCTCCTCCTGACTAGGAGAGGTTTAAGGGGAACAGCATGGTAATAATCAGTTTTTAGAACTTCAGGGTTTTTTGTTTGCTTAGGTGCTTGTGAAAATGTTAGCGGAATTACAGGTCATGTAGGTGAGGTGACAGGGGAGTATGAAGGCAGTAGGGCTTATTTTTTACCATTGAACTTTCTGCCTTTCACTTAATCACCTTTCTGCTATGAGATAATTGATGTAAAGCCAGTTTCTACAGGTGTTTTTATTCTAAGGAAAATAGTATTGAATATATGAAACTGTTTCTGCTTTCATTAAAGTCAGCAAAATACACGAATCTTAATTTGAAACCAACTTGAATAGATACTGCTTCCTTGTTCTGAAGCATTGCACTGAATCTATTATATGTATTACATTTTTTTCTTTTAAGAGTTAACTTTAAACAGGACATTTTCCCCCTAAAAATGAGTGACAGGATGAACATTTGAAGTTGAATAGTAGACGGAAGCACTCATTGTACCTTGGTGAGAGCTGACAGGGACTGGCAGGTCAGCATGTTATAACGCTCCGTGCGTCGGCAGCACTTCCTTCGTACCCAGACAGTGTTCGGTGTATTACGGGATTATTTGGGCAAATAGTTTGAACAACTCTAATTCAGTTTGCTTTCGGTTTCTAACTGATTCATTAGCTTAGTTCAATCATTTTGCCATAGAATAAGATGACTTTTCTAATCAGAAATGGTGTTTTACTTGGATGAGAGAGTCTCCTGCCTTTAGAGATATTGGTAGTTTTTTGAATGTTGCTAAATTGTGATAGAAAAAGTGAGAGGAAAAAAGCTCTTAAAAAGGTGGATTTGTTTGTGAGTTAATGGGATCTGTTTGTTTATTTTCTGGTAAAAGCAGTGGAAGTTTTAGCACATAGAATTGAGCTACTGTAAGAATACATTATGGAGGATTATTTTAAATGACTTAAGAAAGGCTGACTATATGTGATCTAATGGATCTTGATTTGTATCTTGCATAATCCTTGCCAGGAGTAGCTATAATTACTGTTCTGCTGATTTGTATTGCTAAGGAGCCTTTTTTTTTTTTTTCTCGAATAGCTACAGCATTACTTATGTTTAAGTAATTGGAATAATGTATCTGTTATTTACTTCAAAAAAAGTAAAGCTTTATGGTACTCATTTTGTGAAAAACACTTCTCATAAACTATATCACAGACTCAAACATGCATGGAAAAGGTTTTAAAAAGCTGCCAAAAACCAAGCGAACAGAAAAAACCAACCCAAAAACCCCAACATACCCACCGCTAAACAAACAAACATTACCCTCCGCCTTGTTTTTTTCCTCTGATTAGTGTTGAATTAAAACCTAAATTTTGTTCACTCTGAATCAGTCAGTTGTGCACAGTATTCAGCTGTGCATTTATAAGTGAATTTTATGTTTACCTCCTCAAAAATAATTTTTATCAATCTCTTTACAGATGTGTGGTACTTTCTGACCCTTTGAAAGACTCTTCCCGTTCTCAGGAATCTTGGAATGCCTTCCTGACCAAACTCAGGACATTGCTTCTCATGTCTTTTACCAAAAACTTAGGCAAGTTTGAAGATGACATGAGGACTTTGAGAGAGAAAAGGACTGAGCCAGGGTGGAGCTTCTGCGAGTATTTCATGGTCCAGGTAAGAGTTTCTTTTTACTGAAGAAAGAACTCAAGTCCTAGTTTTAATAATGGGGTTTTTTTGTTGCTGTTGTAGTTGGCTTTCTGGTACTTTTAATGTTCTGCTCCTTCTTTGAGGTTTGGGGCAGGAAATATGAAGACTGGTATAAAAGCAGTGTTTTAGATCTTGTATGCAGCAGGTTTGTGTTCCTTTGTATTATAGTGCTGTTACAGAAGCAGATTCTTTTCAGGTTTGTCAAAGTTTTATGAGCCTGAAGCTAATAAATTGCATCTAGAAAGTGTTTTAGTAGTTGCTCTCGAATTTTGGGTGAATGTCACATAACTGTGCCTGCACACTCAAACTTGCAATTGGCATTTAATATGAAGGTTGCTGTGCTTTCTTTGTTTAGATTATTATCAATATGTATGAAGACGATTTTTAGGAAAGTGTCTATTTTGAAGTAATCGAAATAGAGAATGCCTTGAATTCCATTTTAAAAATATTTCTAAATATGTCGTTGTTTTAGCTGGTATCGAGAAAAGCAAGAAACTCTTGTTTGATAGAATTAAAGGTCTTGATTCCTTTGGAATTTTCTAGTCCTTGTACAGTGGTGTTCTCCACACCAATTCCACCTCATCTTCATGTCTCCTTTGACTTCATGTGCTACCTCTTGCATATGATATATCACATTTTCAGACTTTTTCTACTGACCACTTTGGCTCTCTTCTCTGTGTGCGACTGAACCTTTATTGATACTGCAGTTGGTGCCTTAACAGTGTAAACAGAGGGGGGAAAAATTATTACTATTATGGGAGTTGAGTTTTCAGCAAAGTTTTTTGTTTCGTTTTTGGGTTGTTTTTTTTTTTTTCTTCTGAAACTCAAACTTTTAATAGATGCACGAACAATATCTTGTAGTGAATCAGGATCTGGATGCACAACAGAATTTACTGGCATAGCTGTATGACTTAGTCTTCTTCTGTTGATCTCCCTGTGTTAGAAAGAAATGGCACATCTTTTAGAATGAAGTTTTTCCAGTATGTGTGAATATTGGAAGGGGAAGGATGTTGGAAAAAGTAGTTCCCAGAGCTCTAGGTCTGGATGAGGGTAGGCTGTGATACCAGACATGACTAATACCAGTAACATGTTCCTTGTATTGCTTGTGTGTCAAAAGGAAGAGCTGGCCTTCGTCTTTGAGATGCTGCAGCAATTTGAGGATGCACTAGTGCAGTATGATGAACTGGATGCCTTGTTTTCTCAATACGTTGTGAACTTTGGGGCTGGTGGTAAGTGTCTTAAAACATTAAATAAACGTTAAGTGTATTTATTTTCTTCACTATGCTTCCACTAAACAACCCAGTGCTTTGGGTACCATATGTGTACATGGGAGAAGAAGATGGTACATTGCAGTGGAGATGCACCAGGCGGTTTGTGCTCTTGTTTTAGCTGTTTGCAGACTCTGTGCACATCAGTTACAGTCTAGTCAAGTTTCGTTTTTCATCGCTGAGGCTTGGAAGCAGTTTTTAATGAAAAACTGCATTTTGCTCTTAGTCGATGATTGTTACAAACGGAGCCCTGAAACTCTATAATTACCTAAGTATGGATCTGGCTGGGATACAGTTGCTGTTTCTACAGCTCACTGCTAAGTTATTCAGTAAAGAGCTTCCTGGAGAATTGCATTCAGTTTTGCCTCAAATCACATGAGACATTTGGTAATCACTACAAAACTAAATAGAAGTCTGTGCTTAATCTGCACTACAGAAGATTTAACTTTCTCTTCAAGAAAAATTACTGTCCAAGAAGTATCAAATAATTTTCAACTGGTTTAATGAGCTAAGGCATATGTTGCTATATAACAGCTTTAATCAGGTATCTGTTATGAATCTGGTAAAAATATAGTGCAGGAGTAATTGTGGTGAACCATATTTGTCCTGACTGAACCTGATGCTATACCTGAAAGTAAGGGCATATCTACCCATGATGGCTGAATAAGAAATACTTAAGTCGATAAAGCTTGTTTGTTTTCAACTTCAGGTAGGCTTAGTTGCTAAGAAAAAGTTTACAAACTGATTGCCACTATCCTAATAACAAATATGGAATTAAGACAAAATGCCTGTGGGGTTTGAATGTTCTGAAATGCAGTTATCTACTTAGCTGTGGAAGTTCTGCTGTTTTTGGGTTTGTTTTTGAAGATAAGACATTAAGTCATTTATCCATATGATAAACTTTAGGAAGAGTAAGCCAGCTTGCAACCTCTGAAGGGAGGAAGAAGACGCTTTGATAGAAAGCAGTGATTGATTCTTGAATATTAACTTTGTTTACTTAGATGGTGCAAACTGGCTGACGTTTTTTTGCCAGCCAGTGAGGAGCTGGAATGGTTTAATTCTCCGAAAACCAATAGACATGGAGAAGAGAGAGCTAATTCAAAATCAAGAAGCTACTCTACTGGACTTGCGTAGTTACCTATTTTCTCGCCAGTGCACGTTATTAATCTTCCTGCAGAGGCCATGGGAGGTTTCCCAGCGAGCATTGGAACTTCTTCACAACTGTGTGCAAGAACTCAAGCTATTAGAAGTGAGTCAGTGTAATATATTCCATTATATGAATGATTTTGTCCAATGATGATCTAACAAGATTTTTGAAGTTCAGATGTCGGTGACCAGAATACAGTAAGCACTGGCTGTGACTTACCAAAACGATGCTGTAATAACAGATTGTAACAGTGCTACAGGTGAATGTTTCATCATGAGGATGTCTTTGGAAAGAAATTTGGAGACATCACATCCGAAAACCAAACGTGTATTTAGTTAAAGTATTCTAGTCTTCACCTGGAAAGTTAACTTCTTAAGCTGGTAGGTAATTTGTCTGCTTCTTTCCTGGATTTATTTCCAGTCTCTTGAACTGTAGTTCCCGTCATTTAAATTTATAGCAGTGTTGTATTGAAGAAAATAAGGCAGAGTGGTTAACATGCAGGCTAGTAGCCTGTAACAAAAAGCAGTTGTGAACCAGAAGCAGTATCTACAGTAGGACTTCTTAGTGCCTTGCAAGTTCAGTGCTGCTTTGATCGCCTTTTGTGGTTCTTACTTTGTGATTCCTTTTGGTGCCCGATAGTGCTTTTCTGTGTTACGCATGTGTCTCTAGCTATCTCTTTCACTGACAGAAGAAAGAGAGGGAAACAAGTGACAGTGCTCGAAGCTGTTTGTCATGTTGCATACCTCCATGCTTTACCCCTCTGTCCTTCATACTTTAGTTTCTGCTGGTGGTTTTTAATCCTTTAAAGAGGCTTTATCAGAGTTGTTATACACTGATTATCCTCCATGTATGACCACAGATGTCTGTGAATTGAAATACATCTTTAGGAACAGCATAGTGTGCATGAGAATATTTCTGCATTTTGCCTTGTGACTCATCCGTGCCCTTAATCCTGTGGGTATCTGGTTCTCTTAGCTACTGTTATAATGCACAGATAAAACTGCTAACTTTTGCCTGTCTGACATAGTGGTAGAAAGTTCCATCTGTTTATCTGCATTTAAAAGCAGAAAGTGTACTTTAGATGTGTTGCCGACATCTTCATATATTCTAAAACTAACATGTAACTCACACAAATAGTATGTTTTGTGTGTATGCTTTGTGATTGTGGTTTTTTGTGGGTTTTTTTTTTCTTTCCAAAATAAATACATGCAGCCTTCTAAATCTCTGAAGGTACTTCTGCAGTTCCCCTTTTGCTCCACCCCAGGTCTGTCCCATGCCTGCAATGTCTGGCACTCTGTCTTTTATTTTTGCTGTTTCTGTTTTGATGTAAACTGAATGCAGGTCTTCAGGCTGTGAGGTAGTACCACTTATTTGTGCATATCATGTAGTCATCCCTGTTGTGATCCTTTTTCTTAATACAGGCAAACCTCTTAATGTGGCTTGACAGCACTGAACACAGCAGAAATCTAAACTACTCTGTTCTTACAATGTTTCTCTTCCTGAAAATTCTTTCAGATTTCAGATTTTTTCAAATGCATTGTGCTTGAATGTTGAACTTTCCTACCACATTAGTCAATTACCTAGTTTATTATGGGTTTCAAGATTTTCATAGTCTTTCTAAAAGGAGTATTTTTGCATTGTTCATGAACAGGATTTTGACACGCCATTACTGTGATTACATTCCAGATCTTTAGTTCTTGAAATGTTCTAGTATCAAATTCTCCTGTCTTTCTCTATCATGTCATGACTGATAATGCCTTCTTAGTATCTTTTGTTTTTTTTCTTATGTGGTTTTTTTAATTGTTTGTTTTTAATTCCATGCCTTAATTATTTGTTTGTGACAGATGTCCTTTGATTAACAAACTTATTGTTGTGAAGGAAACTAGACTAATTTCTTTTTTTTTTCCAGTTTTTTTAATCTAATTCTTAGTGTACTTATTATTTCAGTCTTAGTTAAATCTGATGTCTCTTTAGGAAAGTAGTAGTATATTTATAGGATTTTTTCCTAACTCTGCTTTCCTTGGGCTTAGTTGCCAAATTTACGGAGCTTTTCCAAGTACCAGGACCTACTAGTCCTCTTTTCCTTCTCTTTCATCTTGGTGAATGTATCAAATCTAGTTAATATAATCAATGTTAAGTTGCTTAGTTGTCCTTCTTTTATGAACTAATATATATATAAACCATTGAGGAGGTAATGAGAGTTGGCCTGTTTTTTGTGTATTCTTAGAGTAAGCTCTTCAAAGAGGCTCTGCTATGTTGCGTCACTAAAAGTATTTTGCTGAAGTATTTTCTCATCTGACTAATGTTTATTTCCCAGTTAATTTTATCTGTTCATCTTCAGGTCTCTGTTCCTCCTGGAGCTTTGGATTGTTGGGTATTTTTGAGTTGTTTGGAAGTCTTACAAAGAATAGAAGGCTGCTGTGATAGGGCTCAAATAGATGCAAATGTTTCCCACACAGTTGGCTTATGGAGCTATGCCACTGAGAAGGTGAGTGAATGATGTGTTGCAGTTTTGGTATTAAAGTTTTGAAGTAGACTATTTGTTTCTGTGGAACTTAATATTGTGCAATTTAACATGAGGTTCGGTATATTGTCTTGAGTCTAGTCTAGATGAGACATCCAGGTTTATATCTACTTTTCCCACTGTCAGATGAGGGATGGGAATAACTCTTTGTCTGTTATCTCCCAACCCCTCCCAGTTTGATAAATATTGGCTAATTGAACTCCAGAGTGAACTTAATCCATGTCAGCTGAGAGAAGGAGCATGAATTTCAGACTTGGATGCATTTACCATTTTAAATAGAGATTACAGCAATGTGTTTACATAGTTCATTATTTCTTTAGTATGTTAGTATGGTGGTAATAGACTTCGAACTTCACTGAAGTTGCTAACCTTGGCACCTTGTGAAAGAGGCAAATAACTAATAATTTGGAGTTTTTCAGTTACCACCCCTAACAATAAAGTAAAAGTTGTAAAGTGGCCTTTTCAATTTGGTTAAGCCCCTTCCCTAATTACGTGAATGCCTTTTTAAGTCCCACTTACTCCTTTTCTGTGAAAGAGTTGGTGTCTAGGGTTGTTACCGCTTTCCATTGTTGAAAAACAGTCTGGAAACATGACTAACTCCAGAAACTACTGAAATAGCACCCTGTGATCTTTGTGGATGTTTTTGAAGAGCAGCGTAAGCTTGTCCTCTTGTTTGCATAGCCTGGATAATATTTTCTATTTATTTTAGTCATAGTTTTGTTCATATTACAGTAGACTTAAGAATCCTCTAAGTGACCCTAGGATGTCCTCATCTTACTACAAAAGCATAGAAAGCCAATTTCACCCTGAAGAGTTACTGTTTAAAAAAAGTGGAGGGGGGAGAAATCAGAATAAATGAAACAAAGAATTATTTAAGATGGTGAAGGGTGCATCAGATTCTTCCCATGTTCCTTACATGTTTCTATGGAAGGTGTGTCCTGAGTTGGAAATGTCCCTCCCATTCATAGCTCTTCTAACACAGAAGGTAAAGGGAAAAAATTTAGGATAGTGAGTAGCAGTAAGGTGGAACAAACTGAATGAAAGAAATTTAACAACTAGTGACAAAGTTATGAGGAATTAAAAAAAAAAATAATAATAATAACAGCCACCCCATTTTATATGGTGTAGGGTAGTATGACAAGCTGAGACCTCTTTTCTTTTATGGGCTTACCTTGGTGGTTGATTGAGTTATTCTAAATGAATTAACTAAATGACCCACAGAACTGGACTTCTTTAAGACAGTATCCTCTGTCTTAAAGGGGTTTTATGGTAGTTGTGTGGCACTGTTTTAACACCATTAGCTATGCTAATCAGCTCTTTTTCAAGAAGGTTTTCACCTGAATACAGTACTTTGGGTGAATTTGCAAACTTGTCTTATCACTGTACTGGAGACTACTTGCATTTCTTGATTATGCAGTTTTGAAAAATACACATTTATTAGAAATTATCTTTGGCAATAACTGCCAAACATCTCATCCATGTTTATATGGAAAACCAGAAGGATTTATTCTGATTGGGTGTTATGCATATAGGGACATGTGTGTCTATGCATGTGTTCCAATGTTTTTCGAGTCAGTAACTTATATGCAATTTAATTCTTAATAAAATTAATTCCTACTGTGAGAATAACCATTACTTTTGAAAGGTTCTTTACTTTCTTCCCATGATCTTATAAGCAGTATAATATGACAGCAGTGGAAATGTATTACAGGAACGATGTAGTAGAATAAAAGGAGTTTTATATTGATTTTGTAGCTTACTGAAAACAAGCATCTGGTTTCTCTTATAGTTAAAATCTCTGGGTTATCTGTGTGGACTTGTGTCAGAGAAGGGACCCAATTCAGAAGACCTTAACAGAACTGTTGATCTGTTAGCAGGATTGGGAGCAGAACGCCCTGAAACAGGTACTACCAGGAATGTATGCATTCTATCTAATAACTGACATTGTCTTAAATACAGTGCATAAAAATACATCAGTAATAATAATTTCCAAGTATCCCTACATATATATAAATATTGATAGAACTCTATTATGAGTTCTTTTAATGTGTCTTGTGGTTCAGATTATCAGTGCATCTCCTTACTGTTGGAAGCATGAATTTTTCCATTAATGCTCCATTTATCGACATTTAAGTAAACACTCTTGAACAGTACTAGATTTTTGTAAAGTTTTTAATACTTTCAGACAAGTATTAAAAATAAAATTATTTGGAAAAGAAATGGAGCATTCTCAATCTGATACAAATAGATAATCTGCAACTGGAGCTACAGAGGGATATTATTTGAGTGGCTGAACAATCAAATATATTTACTCCTTGTGGATTTTATCACTCGCAAAGGTTATTTCTGAAGGGAAGAAACTTTCAGATGTTAAATATGCTAGAACAATTGGTGTTTGTGAAGCATTAGCTGACAGGATGATGCTTCACTTGCTCTTGCAGGTATGATGGTGTATGATTATTAATTCAGAGCTATGGTGCCTGTTGTTTATATTTAAAATGGTGGTGGTGGGAGGTTCTTCTGGAGATACTGACACACATTTGGTCTGGAAAAGACTTGAATTGAGCAAGCTACTTTAGAAAAAAAACTTAGTCTTGCTAACAATTTTCATTTGAAGTACGTTGTTTAAGGTAGTAAAATGTCTTTAAGTTATACTTCTGTCATGCTGATTTATAAATCCAGCAGTGGGGAGTTGTGAGAATATTACTATTGGCACAATATGGTATTTAAGTACAATTGTGTGTGTTTCTAGGCCAAATAAATGTTATAAAATACTGTGTGGAGAAGGTAGTACAGTTACTATATTGCTGCTTGCCTTTACCCTGCTACCCTGAGCATCACTCGCATGCATGCACACACAGAGAGTTGTGAAACGGCCTTGCGTGATCTTGTTTTAGAATCTGGGGAAGAAACTTATGATCTGTTTCTGAGCATTAGTGACATTTCCCACATAAAATTAATTTGAAGTTTTTGCTTTCTACTGAAGGAAAAAGAGGGAGTGTTATTAAAATTGGAATGTATTTTTAAGTGACACCTCTTGTTCTGCTTTTTTCTAAAGCAAATGCATCACAGAGCCCTTACAAGAAACTTAAAGAGGCCTTATCATCTGTAGAAGCTTTTGAAAAACACTACTTAGTAAGTATGAGTTTTAGTTATTTATAATAGCTTTGCGTGTTTACGTTATAGATTGAATAGGGCCAAAATTTCCAAACCTGAGAAGATAACATTGAGAACCTAAGTCTGTATTTTGTTATCAAAGATTATTGCTTACAGACTGAATACAACAAGACTGATCTGGAACCTTGTTTTACACCTGGAACCCTGTATGGGCCCAAGGTTTCAAGTACTTGGATTCAATTTAATATTTACAGTTATGAGTGCTTATTATCTGTAACTATGTATACTTAGTTATTATAACAGCCAATGTCACAGTTACCATATTCTGCTGTTCCGAATTAAGAATTAATTGAATCTTACCCAAAAGAATATTGATGTGTGAATTCGGCTTCCTTTTGAATGGTTTAGACTTGAATCTTGCAATGGGTGTTACGTGGTTTAAATTATACTGTTGAATATTTCATATAAAATGTGGGACATCTGTGTAGAATAGATTCCAATTCTATTAGAATTCTCATTGTGCTTTAACATGCATATTTATTTCCTGACAGCTCCCTTATTGAGGAGCTATTTTAATGATCTTCTGTTGCTTTTTTTCATAAAAGATTGTTTAAAAAACCAAAAAAACCCCGACTGTCACAAGAGTCTGTCTGGTTATGGGGGGTTTGGTTTGGTTGGTTGGTTGGTGTTTTTTCCCACTTAAATTATTTCTGCTAAAATTCCTTGTATTTGCAGTACTGCTGTTAAAGTTTTCTGAGGAAAAGTTGGAGAAAAACTGAGCTTTTTTTTTTTTTTTTTTTAAGTCTGAAAACTAGGTGGTACTAATTTTTACAAAGTTTTATTGAAAGAAAAAATCTCAAAATACTTCATCTGAAGATACCAGGTTTCATTTTTATACTTCATTTCTTTATAAAAGCAGTTGGGTAGCTGGACCAAAACAAAAATTTTCAGAATTGCTAGCTACTCTTACATATTCAGTTCCAACTTACACCTGAAGATCTCTGCTAAATTCAGCATTGTCATCCTAAATTTAAGAAACTAAGTGGGATCTGCAGAGTTTGCCAATGAAAGAATTGCCATTCCTGTTTGTATTTGTGACTGCACTTTTATGCAACAGAAATTCAGATATCAGATACACTAGAAAAGATTGTTTTCTATGTAGCTGTCACATAAATATATACAATTTATATATACCCATATTTTATCCATGTATTCAGTTGAGAAGAATATAGAATTAATTAAAATTTCTAGACACGGCTAAGTTATTTGCATTTAAAATTCTAATGTGTCTGGAAAGTAAAATGCAGCTTTTCAGACACGTAGAAAACAAGAAGCGATGAACTTTTATTACCAGAAAAGGCTTTCTTCTCATTCAATGGCTAGTCTCATACAACTTCAGCATCTTTTGTAAGACTGTCAGATCTTCTACAAGCATGTTGGCTTGTACCTTGATTTTGGAGGAATGTAGCTTTTCATTTGTATGTTTAGTTGGTGTCTAAGACTTCTCTGAGGTTATGCTGATCTGTTGAAGTGTGGTCTATCGAAGGTATTGTTCTGAGTTCTTAAATAAAGACAAAGGTGATTTTTTTCTAGGCTGTTCATAGGAAACATCAAAAATGGGCTTTGGGAGCTCATTTTAGGTCATTTTCCTGGCCCATAGGAATAAATGCTTTCTGACAGATACTCTGCAAAATATTTAGGCAGTTGGAAGCTCTTAAGCAATTTGTTTTGAAAGATAGAGTAGTCCTTGATACACTAAGTGGAGTGAGCTTCTGTGGAAGGTTGCTGACAGTCAGAAGAGGCTGTGGGTTTCTAAATATGATGTGAAATATTTTTATGTATGTGGCCAGAGATTATTATATATTTGAGGGAAGATGTTTGGTGATGGTATACAGTGTGTGTTGCAACTGCTAATTTTGTGGGAAAGATTTGTTGCTGTTATTGCAAGCTATGGGTAAGGTGAGGGAGGTGAAGTGTAGACAGTGTGGATGCATTGGAAATGAAGCTTAAAGATGACTGACAAACTTAAATTTAGGCTTGCTTAGCTTCAAGCAAAATTCCTTTAAGGCAGTCTTGCAAAAATACTTACTCTGATTGTATCAGCATTTTGCGTTTAATTGTAGGTTTACATACTATAAACTTTCCTGTACTTAATGGTATTACATACAGCTTTAGTGAAAGTATCATGTACCATGTTCTGTATGTAGTTGATTTGGTTTTGAAGTATTAATTGTGAGCCTCTGAGGCAAGCTCTAATATTCTAAATATGTTATGCTGTGGTGCATCCTGGAATGATACACTGCACAATCTAATGATGATAATCTAATGGCATATAGTCACTGAGAAATAGATGCTTTCAAAAAAAGATAGGAGGATGCAAGTGTAAAGAAGTGCTTGAAACTGCATCTCATCTATTATTTTGGTGGGTTTGAGTTGCCTTATCTAATTTTTAATAGGTTTTTTTTTCTTCTGCTATTTGTAATACAGGTATGGAATAATGACCAACTGTAGAAAAAGTGAAGATGACTTTTTACAAACTGCTCTACTTTGTGTGCTGGGGGCAAGTGGAGATGTAAAAAGTGACTCATTCTGGTCTTTTTGTTGTAGTAACTTAGTTACTGGCTATGAGTTTGTGTGAAATACCATATAGCTACTAAAAATATATAAAGCTTATAAAAGTTTTGTTTCTTTTCTTTTAAACAGGATCTGTCCCATGCCACCATTGAAATGTACACAAATATTGGAAGAATTCGCTCAGCTAAGCTTGTGGGAAAGGACTTGGCAGAGTTTTATATGTAAATGAATGTTTAAATGTCTTAAATGCATTAGCTTTGAAAAGTTTGAATATAATCCTTGAGGAAAATATGCTGTATTTAAAAAGGAATTTTAAAAAGTATTTTTAAAATGTAAACATATTCTAAGTTTCAGGCTGTATTTAAGCAAAAAAAAAACCAAAACACCAAAACCAAAAAAATCCACCACCAGCAATCTCTTTATATCGTACCCTATTTTTCACCACATGATTTGGTACTTTTACCTTTAACTGTCCTGTGTTCTTTAGCTTGATCCTTTCTCTCTTAGGGAGGAAAGGGTAATGTGCCAGTGGGGGGGAAAAAGATACCTTTGCATTTATTATAGCCTGCTTTGTAATGTGGCTTCTGATGTGTTTCAAATTTTATAGTTATCTTAACTACAAATCTGTGCATAAATATCTCAGAAAAGCCAGAGACCATGTTCTTTGGAGAGCAGTCAGTTTTATATTTGAGGTTATGATTGCAAAACGTTTGTTTCTCCCACTGTGAAACTTACAGTGATTTTATTCCTAATTTCCAAACATATTTTTTGTGTTTATGCCTGCTGTTAACTTCCACTAAAGGAACCTCCTGCACTGGTTTTCCATTTAATTTTATTTTTCTTATTTAGAAGAATTTGCAAATCCTAAATGGAGTTTTGGGGTTTTTTTGGGAAAAAATGTTCAGGCATGCTTCTCACCTGTGTTCACTAAGGCAGTCTGATGTTCTAACCGCTATAATTCTCCTAAATTAACTTCAATTTTCACCTAAGGGAATAACATTAGGTTTAAAGACTACTGCTGTGTAGTGATAAAATGGTATTTTCATTGGAGCATTTTCCTACTTTAAAACTGTTGAGCAAGCATATTTTTAGTTAACTGTCAGAAGCTTGAGAAGGCTTTTGTCACATTTGTGGGAGATAGCTTCACCTCACTTGCTCTGACTTAGGAAGATCTGTATATGAAGCCTTTCATTGACATGGTATATTTACATGAGTTGTAGTTCTGCTTGCTTAAGTGAATCACATAAAGGCAGGCCAGTATGTTGATCTGTTACCAGCAAAATAAAGAGCATAATGGTTCACTGCATCTTGTTCTGTATTCATCTGCTTTTTGAAAATATGTAGACAGTTTTCATGACTGCAGAGGTTCTTATATCACTCTGTACTCTATTTCTGTATTTTTTAAGGAGGAAGAAAGGTCCACAGAAGGCAGAAGTCTATCTTCAAGGAGCACTGAAAACTTACCTTGCTGAGGGCTGGGCGTTGCTCGTCACACATACGAGAAAACAGTTAGCTGAATGTCAGAAACACCTTGGGCAAATAGAAAAGTATCCTCTAAAAGGCAGAGCCAGAAAAATCAAGACTGGAGAAAATGATACTTCTGATATTTTTCTGACATATCTCTAACTTCTATGTAATGGTAGAGACTACCAAACATCAGAGAGCTGAGTTATTTCTTGCTTCCATTGTTGCTGTTCATTTGGGGAGGGTTGGGTTATTTATTTTTTTAATTTTAATTTTTTTACCATCTGGTTCACTTAAAACATTTTGCATACAGTTGCTGCTCTCCCTTTTAAGTATGTCTGGGCTCTAGAGAGTGCTGCAACATGCATAATGTGAAGTTTGGCATTAGTTCAGCAGATACCATAGAGATTTTTTATGATTCTGTTTGTACTTCATCATTGTGGAAGTTTTTACGTGGTTCTGCTTCTTCGTGTGGTAAACATGACATTATAGTGTCTTCCTATATTAAGGAATTAATTAATTGCTGGGTTTTCTTTCTATAACTGCTGCCACCTTCTTCCTGTATCTGACCTGGCAAGGACTCTTCTGGTACTTTTAATAGTGACTTTTTCCAAAAGTTAAAACTGAGGCTTAGAGGATGAAAATCTGGCTTCGGTGTGATGTGTGGTGTTTCAGTATTTTTTGCTATTATTTATTTTTTATTTCTGGCTTTGATCTCTGCTTCAGAAGGGGAGTGGGAGTTGTTTGCTTTTAAGTTGTGTAAAAGCTCAGTCTTCAATGTGTGAATGAAATCTTCTCTGTAAATGCCGCGTAAATGCTAGGGAATATTTTGAGAGAATGATTTGGCCCAATCCTAATGTTTGACAGGCTTCAAATTCTTCACTTTGATACTCCCTGCATTGTTTTCACACACCAACTCCATCTGCTGCAAGTGTATTTGCTTAAATATTAAATCTGTCTGTATTGCTATAGTGTTGCTGCTTTCAAGATAAGAGGTGTGTGTGTGTGTGTAAGTCTACTGACTGGCCTTGAGTGTTTTGTTGTATTCTCTGTGGCATTAGAAACAGCACAATTTGAATTCTACTTTTCATTTTAGCCTCATAAGTTGTTGCCTAAAATTGGTAGCTAAATTAAGTAATTTATTTCTAATCTGAACTGTTGTGCTATGTGCAGGATACTATGTACTACAGTAAAATGGCAAATTTTATTATTTTTTAGTGTTTTGATGGAAGGGTACAGCTTTCATTGGTGCCATAGTTAGGAACCATAGTTAGAATTCCTCTAGGTGTTCCAAACTGGGATGTTCAGGTGATCAGAGTACTTTCTGCAGGACAGTTCTTGTGGAAATGGCAAGGAAAAACAGCTCTTTTTTTTGTGATCCTTCTAGATTTTTTAAGGTTGTTGTGGTTTTTTGTTTGTTTGGGTTTTTTCTTTGCATAAGAAGCTCATATTTTAGTGTGTAAGTGACAGTACTAGGAATCTTACTGTAGCTGAAAATCATTTAAGCTAAATTCAAATTTGTAGTCTAATTTGGGTTTTGTTCTTTTTTGTTGTTTTGGTTTTTGGTGGGTTTTTTTTTTAGAACTAGACTTAGACATTGCAAATGTCTGCTTCCTTTGAAAATTCTTCCATCACTTTTTCTGCTTCAGGGAAAATGCTCTTAAAGAATCTGAGCCTTTAATAGTGAAATCTTAGCAAAATACCTAAATGACCATTTGTATCCTTAGCACTCAAACGTATAAAGAGTGTCTTATGACTGACTTATGATGATGCTGTAACAGCTGGCAGATTCTCAGCCAAATAAATTGGTATATAATCAAATACTGAAGTTATTTAGTTTTCAGTGTTGGGCAGTGTAATGCAACACAAAGGACTTTAACTTGCATACTGCATTTATCTATTGTCAAATAATGAATTTTCTGTGCTCGCTAATCTTTTTAGATGGGGGAAGATTGCACAGGTTAGTAACGGATCATATTTTAGTAGGTCTGCAAAAAGTAGAGATTCTGCAATATTCTCAGTTGAGAGTAAATATTCCATTGTTTCTTTTCTAATGAAAGAGTGTGGTCATGATAAAAGCAGGTCTTGTATTAAAAGATTAGGAAAGCAGTACTTGAACTGTCTTGTTTCCAGTCGAATTTCTGAACATAGTAGGTTTCTACCGCATGTTTCCTTAATTTTGTTAGTTATCTTCAAACAAGCAGTCTTTTAGCTGGTGATAATCACTTAACAGAAGATGAACGCAAAAGCTTTTGTCAAGAAATACTAGATTTTGCCAATCAGCAAGCAGAGAACCAAGGTAAGTCTGGTTCTTAAATACTTAAAATTTAAGGTGCTCTAATCTGATCTCTCCCTAAAAGCAGATTGGAAGGCCTTTTCTAATTGTTTTCATTACCTTGCGTATAACTCCTGAACCAACATGGTTCTTTTCTTGTCATCTTTAGAACATTTACAAAACTTCTGCGATAATTCAGAATAGCCAAAGATGAAAGGTTAATTACCATTTTCATTCTGAATACCAGAAAGTCTTTGTTTTCCTTCACTTATCTGTTTCTCTGCTTTGACAGCTCATAATTTATCTTGTGTTGGGTTTTTTCCAATTCCTAACTTTGCTCTACACTGCTGGCACGCAGATGGCAGCTCTGTGATGGTAGTTCTTTGGTTTTGATGTTAGATCTGTTTGCATCCACTTGCACCTTATTATTTTGATCATCCTCTCTCTTCTCTTTTTTTCTTCCTGTTGCTTCAGTAATACCTTGCCTCAGATATTAATCACAATCCAAATTCATATAGAATAGTTCCTGTAGATCTGAAGACTGTTCATTTTTATGCAGAAGTTTTTCTTGATGAATAGATGTACCATAAGTAATATGTTATTTTAGGTGGTGTGGAAGAATTAATTGTGAAAAGTCATTGATCCATTTAATTCTAGGGGTTAAATTTTTAAGAGAAAAGATTTGCTGATCTCCAGCAGCACTTCAGAAAAACAAAATTGCTGTTTTTATTTTTCCAGGTCAGAAGGTTATATTGCCTATGCACTCCTTTGCGCAGTTGAAAACTCTACATTTTGACCCTCCAAATGCTGTTGTCCATGTGGGTGGAATGCTGTCTATCGAGTTGACTTTGCTGAGCCAAATGCCCATCCCTGTCCAAGTGGATCAGATTGCTATCCATGTTCACTTCAGCATTGAAAAAAATAATTACAGAAAAACAGCTGAGTGGCTCACTAAGCACAAAACTTCCAATGGTGTTATCAGCTTTCCAAATGAAGTTGCAGGCTTTCCTTTCTCAAGAAACAACTTGCCAGCACTGGAGCTATATGAAATGTATGAACGGAGTCCCTCAGATAACTCCTTGAACACGGCAGGAATTATCTGCAAAAATGTTCACATGCTACTACGAAGGCAAGAGAGCAGCAGTTCGCTGGATATACCCTCAGGGGTGACTTTAGAAGATGGGGCTCATGTGTTGAAATGCAACAACTTAGTACTGGAACCAGGGGTCAATAAAATAACATTCAATACTCAGGTATGTGTTTATAGTTGAGTTAACGTAGCACTCAGGAAAGGAGAACTAAAAGCACTGGCTGAGAAAGAGCATAGGGCTGGCAAGTGGTACCTGTGTTGCTTCCTGTTACAGCTTGGGTGATGCTGTTTCCCCCATGGCTTTCTTTTTGTTGTTCTAGACCTTCATTTCCCATGAACGAAGGCTGTTGTGTTTATGCCAAAATGTACAGGTGACTCTCCTATTTGCAATCATTAGTCAGCCTTTCAAAACATACTTTAAACATCTTGATTACTTCTGCCAAAAATTAAGCTGATTAATTCATATACAAGATAATGTACCACTTATGAAGTCTGCCTTCGCTGTTGAGCTCATTGAGAGCAATGTTTAAAAATTTTGAAGGGAATGCATTTTCTAGGCCTTAGTAAGTGACTGTGTGGTTGGTAGCCTGTTGTTCAGTGTGGAGGGTGGTAGAATATTTTTTCACTTGATGGATGTAATATAGCTACCAGCAAGAAGTATGACAAAGTTACGCTCAGGTTCAAATATTTGAATTTAGAAGATGTCAGAATTAAGATTGCCCCCATTATTCATCTTAA
>JAOXNO010000001.1:118243234-118258213 GCA_028565335.1 Limnodromus scolopaceus
GACAAAGTTACGCTCAGGTTCAAATATTTGAATTTAGAAGATGTCAGAATTAAGATTGCCCCCATTATTCATCTTAATTACATAAGGAATGAAAAGACAAGAACATAAGGAATCTCTGCTATAGGAAGACTAAATTTGCATGAGCAAACACCTGTGAAAATAAGAGTGTCACCGTCTAAATGCCACCCTGAGAAAATGGATTGCAGTTATGCTTCTGCCATGCAGTGTTGTGTGTGAACTCCCTCAATTCCCAACTTACACATGGAATCATAGAATCATAGAATGGTTGGAGTTGGAAGGGACCTTAAAGATCATCGAGTTCCACCCCCCCTGCCATGGGCAAGGACACCTCCCACTAGACCAGGTTGCTCAAAGCCCCCTTCAGCCTGGCCTTGAACACCTCCAGGGATGGGGCATCCACAGCTTCCCTGGGCAACCTGTTCCAATGTCTCACCACCCTCACAGAAAAGAATTCCTTCCTAATATCTAATCTAAATCTACCCTCTATCAGTTTAGAACTGTTACCCCTCATCCTATCACTGGTAAAGAGTCCCTCCCCATCTTTCCTGTAGGCCCCCTTCAGGTGCTGGAAGGCTGTTATAAGGTCTCCCTGGAGCCTTCTCTTCTCCAAGTCTGACGTGCACTCTAAGTCAGCGTAATACATGGAGTAATACTTTTTTTTTGTCCCATTCTCCCCCCAGCAAGCTAGGTAGTCTCAGTAATTGCTGAAATATTTAAGGGCGGTAGTGCTTATCACTGCTGTTCACATTGTATTACTACTGGATGCATATTAACCGGAAATCAGCAGGCCATGAGTACCACTCTTGTTGGTTATGGTGTGTTTGGTTTCGATTTTTTGCTTTGTTTTCTTTTAAACCGCTTAATTCATTCTTTGGCCTTTGTACTTCGCTTATCTATGGTTTGTTTGCTTGTTTTAATGAGATGGGGAAAGGCATTTACCTGCTGACTTAGTTCTAGTAAGTGAAATGCCAAGCATTTTCAAAAGCGAGACTTCACCATCTGTTTGGTGTTCCAGAAGTAGGAGCTTCTTGCCTCAATCATAATGTTGTTCTGTTCTTTGAGCTTTCTTTTAATACTTTCTGTCTCCCTCCCCACCTCTGTAACCCTTCATGGGGAAGTATTCAGTAGAGTTCAATACTACAATAATGAACATCAGTGTAGGGAGAATTTGAGTGAGAAAATGGTGAGAAACTCAGTGCAGCATCTGAATGATTAGCAAGAGATAGGGCAACACAATGAGGAATGCAACAGGTGTTTCGTAGCTGCTTCATTTTCTGGGCATTATGCAGCCTGTATACTGGAAAGGATATGGATGCTATGAAGAGATAAAGTATTTTGCAGTCACATATGGTATGTGTGCCTGCTAGTTTTGCTGGTTTCTAATTGGATTAGATTATCTTTGGTCACTTTTTTAAACTAGTTTTGAAATAACAATCTACATATCTGCTTTCAATGACTAAAAATTGATAACTTGACAGAGCTGGCCAGGAAATTTGTTTTAGCATTCCTAGCATGTTTTAAGTGCCCCACGCCTGTGATTTTAACTTCTCTTTTTCTTTTTTCTTTTTTCTTTTTTTTTTTTTTTTTAATTATTTCTATCTTGTCACAGAACTTTGTTAAGAGTGAAGCTTTCTATAGGCTTACATTCTCTGCCTTTGCATTCCTCCAGTGCTGGGGCTGAAAGCACTAGAGATGTGCTTGGCACATGTGCATGTGCACATTATGGAACCTATGTGGACAGCAGGTATCTCAAGATGGGAGTTGAGTTCGGGTCCCTGATGATACAATATGAAATGGCAATAATGCCGTTTGAACTACCTACTGACCTAATTTTTTAGGTTTCTAATGCTTTCAAAGGATTGGGACAAGTTAATGTGCTTTGGAGATGTCAGAGGTCTTGGTGGCTGCAAATGTAGTTTTCTGTAAAATAAGTTAACACGTGTTTCGAAGTGAATTTCAGGTGAAGTAGCCTTACTAGAAGAAAGCTGTTAGAGGCTTGTCTGAGTAGGTGTTTTGGCTGAGTGGGATCAGGATGCAATCTGAAACCACAGAAGAAGAGATATGGGTGAAAAGCTAGATACAGTTCTGCTTTAAATTTGCCTTGTTCTGCATGCTTCTGGATGGACAGCCATTGCAGGATGGACAGCCTTAACACTTCTAACTTTCCTATTTTTCCAACTTTTCTTTCTTGAAAGAGCTTTGCGTGGGAAGACAGCTCAGTGTGAATCTTACTTATCTTAATACAGTTGTTCAAAGCATGACTTAAGTGCCCTTAAAGGAAAAATCTGAATATATTATGACTTTTGACAGTGTATTAATAGATAACATGATGAAAGCTTCTCTAGATTTCAGCTGCAGTGTTTAAAAAATATTTACTAATAATCCATTATCACTGTAGTATACGGCGTTACTTCTAATGAATTACATAGCTGGCTTGAGGATAGCAACTGCCAACAACTTGTTTTCTAAATTTTCTTACACTAATGCTTAATTGCAATGCTTTTGCAGAAAGCGGAATGACTGTGTTTCTAAGATGTTGAGGGAGTTTGATTCTTTCTTTAGATCTTGGACTGATGATTAGCATTATTTATGTTGATAGCAATCTTTCAGTGTATTTTTTTCAAGCCTTAAAAGAGATCAGAAAGCATTATCTAAATTTCTCAGACCAATATTCCCATTGCATGTTGATGTTTAATGATTATGAAAGACTTCCGTCGTGCTTTTGTGTTCATGAAGTATTCAAGGGATAAAATTTAGTGACTTCAATGTCAAAATGCGTAATACTGAATCTCAGGATTTTATGAATGTTACCCAAATAAGCACCTCACTGCTTGCTAAGTATCATTTCAGTACTTAATAAATATAACTATATTTTAATGTATGTGGCACTGCGGGGGAGCGCCAACCAAGTAACAAGACAAAAAGCACCCCAAATTAGCAGTTTGACAGCATAGCTATTGTATTAGTTATTCTGATTGTTGGTACTTGTTACTTACAATGTTTTTTCTTGAATCAGCCAGCACTCTAGAGCTTCTGTCTTAAAAGGGCAAAAGGTGCTCCTTTGTCAAAATCTTGTCACTTACCCAGAGAACAAGACTGTCATTTTAATTTACAAATGCAAAATATCTGATAGATACAAGCTGAAATCATGCTGTTCTTTAGTAGAGGGTTTGTTCTGGAAGTGTTTCCTAAATTGAAAAACACATTCAAATATTTTCTTCAAAGGCCAAAGAACCTGGGACATACACGCTCAGGCAGCTGTGCACTTCAGTGGGAAAAGTACAGTTTGTCCTTCTTCATATTTACCCAATTGTGCAGTATGATGTATATTCTCAGGAGCCCCAGCTAAAAGTGGAACCAATGACTGGTAGGTACAGTTGCTATGCTGAAGTTGTTTTAATGATTTCTGTTGTATTATCGTGGGACTAGATAAAGTGTTTTCTGCCTTGAATATTACTCAGAATTTTTTTTTGCCTTGCTCTTAATTTTGAGTCTAAAATAAATTCTCACTTTTCTAATTATCCATCAAGTATGGTCTGTCAATGATGGCTAGTTTTCAACAACTAATTTCGGTGCTTGGCTCTGAAACATGTAGTGTCACTTTTTAACATGAATTTGAATGTGTACTGTCATTTAAATATCAGGTATGATTTGAGCTACCACACCGATTAGGAAAAGTGAATATTTAAATTTATAATTGACTGAGCTCCTTATTGGTTAGTTCTGTGACGCTGCAGTCTTTTTGGTGTTTACAAGAAATGTGTAAGACCTAGGATTTTCTACTTGAGGTGATAATATAAACTTACTAAAATTTAATACTGAATACATCCAATGCTTTCATGGACAGCTGAGCATTACTTGTTGTAGAGTTTATTGAGATTTATAAATGGAAGTTAACTGTGATTTTGTTTTCAGGCTATTAACTGAGACAGTTGAGGAGTTAATATGCATCTTGTGCTATCCTTCCAGTTGCAGGGCTTGCAGTGTGTGGTGAAGGAAGGACAGGCATATTGGGCATTAATCAAATTAGCTGCCCAGATGTATCTGAGCTAGATTTAATGTGTTGTGTAACACTAAAACCTCACACTTTAAGTTACCCTAACGTGTAACAAATTGTCTGGGAATATTGCTAACAAGCCTTAACAGTGCATTGTAACCATGGACTGATGAGTACTGGAACCTATTAACAATTTCTACTTTCTTCCTCAGATAGCCTTTTGGCTGGCATTCCCCAGAAGGTAAAATTCACAGTGACTACTGGTCACTACACCATGAAGAACGGGGACACTTTGCAGCTCAGTAACGCGGATGCCATGCCTATTCTGTACCATCCAGAGAGCAAGGCAGTGATCTATTCCAACACCAGAGGTAAGCAATGAAGTAAAAATTAATAATCTTTGAATGGCCAAGAATTCAGTAATCCTGAAGTAAACCTATAGTTACAGTGTTAATAACCTTGATGCTGCCTTTTTCATAGTAATTATTAAACAATTCTAGGGACTTCAGTGCAAGAAAGGTCTTGAACTTTCACCCTCAAAGTAGTAGTGTCAACTTTTCAGCAAACATAGCTGAACAACTTTTATTTTCATTGGTGAAATTTAGTAGGCTTGGTGAAACTGCTGCTGAGGTGAGCATCTCTTACGATTTCTAAGTGAATGCTGGTGATCTTCTGTTACTATGCAGGCTGTATTTTAACTAGACCATTTTTATTGTGAAGCAGTTGGAGGTAGGTTTTTACATAGTACTCTACATAAATAGAGCACTTCGTTTGCCGGTGTTTCATTTTAACAGATGGCATCCTAACTCCATTTTTTCTGACCATAAGTACTGCATAGTCTCCTCAGTTATTCAGTCAAGCAACTTTTACATGAATGGGAAGGACACTCTTAACAGACTTGATGAAATTAAGAAATAGACTTTAGAGAGGCACCCCATGTGTAGTATTTTAAAAATGGATGATGAATGATGATGCGTGTGCATTCAATAAGTTCTAAGTTTGCTCGAAGTGAAATGATGAAACTGAAGAGGTGCAGGACATTGTAAAAACTTCAGTAGGTATCGTATGATGGACTAAAGTAGCTCTTTTGAAGCTTGTTATCAAATTGTCCTCTTAGTTCTTTCTTGAACATTGGAAGGGACTATTACATGGAATGTGATGGTTACCTTCCTGCAGTTTAAGAAGGATAGGGCATTAATATTGGGAAGTTGCGAACAGCAGTGGTATTTAAGAAAGGTAGATTATAGCTCATTTGAAGAAGTTACTATGGAGTTGCAAAACGTGGTTTCTTGGTGGCTGTTTTTGCAAACATGGAGGTCTTGCTAGGAAATGGTTATGGCACCACATATTTTTCTGTGACACTTAGCTTTTTAAGCTAGTTTCACTACGTAGCTACAGTTCAAAATGTAAATTGGGAAGGTATGAATGGGTTTTAAAACTACTTTCCCCCCCTATTCTACACAACTATAGAAAAGATCTCAGAGTCATCATTAAGGATTCAGTCTTCTGAAAAGATCACAAGCATCACTTTGCCAGTGGCTCCTGCATATCACGTGATTGAATTTGAACTAGAAGTCATGTATTTGCCATCAGCCACAGAATCTGCAGCAGAGAAAGAAAATACCACAAATAAAGAAGTTCACAGAAAAAACAAAGAGAAGCAGAAACAGGACAACTGCATGGCTACTGTTGACCAAAAAGTAAGATGTAATTTAATGTTTTTATTACGAAATCTATTTGATCACAGGGGCATACACTTGACAAAATGGAAGTGGCGGTGATGGGAGAGCAAAATGATCTTGAAACCATCACCTTTCACAGTGTTAAAATTGTTAAAATTGACCAAGTGTGTTGCCATATATCCTTGTGTGTGAAGAATCGGGTAAAAGGAATAGCTATGGTCTAGCATTTCTAAAATGGGATGTAATGAAAGATTTTTATTTTTTTATCTCTGCATATAAAAATGCGTTGTTAAATATACATGCTTTACAATTGGAAGAATGGCAGCATTCATTTCAGGAGAAATTCTTCAGTTTAGTGAGCTGCTTCAAGTCAAAACAAATATACATTAAATACATTTTTAAAAATATTTTGAACTTATGTTTAATACATTAAAATATTATAAAGACATTTCAGAAACAGACCTTATAGCAATTTATTTGATATTGACCTTTTACCAAATTATTGTATTAAGGTGCTATTGGTATTGTTATTGTACTTTATCTTTTCTTTCTTCTATTCTTCCTTTATTTCTAGTCTTCAGAATGGGATATGTCTGTTTCCACAGGAAAAGCTTATTTGAGATTTCATATCCCACTCATAGGAAAACAAAAACCTAATATTTTATTAGATTAGGTTTTAACATACTGATTTTTGGTTTCTGATTTAATTTTTTTTTCTTCTTCCCCTTCTGGATGCATTAGCTGTAGACACTTGCTGAGAAAAGTTTTGCTTAGAAATGAGAAGAAAAGCAAAATTATTATGCCAAAGACCATTAAGAATAAGAACTTTGTTTCCTTTTTCCTTCAGGTAACCATTGATTGTCCTTGGTCGATTTACTCCACTATTATTGCATTAACATTCTGCATACCTTTTAATGCCAAGCATTCCTTATTGTCAGCTGGAAAACGGTAATGTACTCATTAAGTATTTATTGTTTCTTTCTTCTTACAAAATACGGACCTGGAGTTTAATAAATAATATTTATAGCAACCTTTTTTTTTTTTTTTTTAATTTGGCCTTTTGCTATCTTACACAGCTTCCCACTGGAAGCTTGTGTGTTTCCTCTACTGTTCTTTCATAACAACAAAACATTTGTGGTTTCAGCTATTTTGGAAATAAGACCACAAGATAAACCAAGCTGGCCTATTTCTGTGTAGTTATTTGTTTTCATTTAATGTGAAGGAGGATGATTTACAGCCGGTTTTCTACAGACTTGTAAATATTGATGAAAAGATTGAAATAAATAAATATAGCTGCTATTCTGTTTTAGCTTGAGCTGTGCACTTTGAAAACAATTTTATGGACATGTACTCCTCCCAATGTAATTATTCAGCTTTTGTTGAAGAAACCGTGTCATGTTTTTCAGGAAGTATGTGCAAGTCTGTGTACAGAATTTGTCAGAACTCTGTTTCCAGCTTTCAGACTATAGCCTAAAAAATTCTTCTGACTGTACGGATTTGCAGCTGGTACCTCTGAACCCTGAATCTCAACAGGTAAAGATTCACTTGGTGGTTTATGAGCTCGTTGGCAGGACAACTAGATGAAGGTTCTTGTTAGTGAAATTACTAGCACTTCTGCACAGAGATTCTGCAGTAAGGCTGATAGCTGATGTTAGGTCAGACCTTTGTAGTCCTCTGAGTAACTTTGATTCTTTAGAAGGTATTTACACCCGTAGATCTCTGATTAAATTCTAAAACTTGCAAAGATTGTTAGGTAAGTTTTCAAACTTGTCTATTTGCCACATGCAAAGCACTATGTACCTGCTTGAACAACAGCATACAAATGTAATATCACTAATATCACTGTTAACACTTAAATTGATCATCTTATAGCTGCAGTTTGTTACGTTTTACGAAAAATTCAGGTAGAGACCATTTTCCAATTAAATACAGCTGTAAGCTAGTTAAGTTGCAAAACAATCCCCCTGAAGCTTCTTTCAGCCTTGTCTGAACATGATATTAAATTGGTCATTCTTAGTGCCTAGGAAAAAAGAAATGCAAACATTATTAATATCTTTATTAAATTTTACTTTTGAATAAGATATTTTTTCAAAGATACTTCAATGTGAAGTGTTCTCTTTTGAAACATTGATTCTGACAGTGAAATGTATCCCTCCTTTTAATTAGATGTGCATTGCTTAAAAAAAATAAATCACTATTAGTTATTTTTTGTGCATATTTTCCCTAATGATTTATTTAACACTAAACAGGTAATTTGTTTTTATAAACTATCTTAATTCCAGAACAGACAAACATTTTCTTTCTCAGAGGAAGGAAGGAGCTAATACTATAAATGTTCTCTTTCAGGTCATATACAGTAAGCAATCAATATTCTTTGTATGGGAATTGAAGTGGACGAAAGAGCTTCCTCTCTCCTTGCAGTGCCTGTTTTCAGTCAGCTTTTGTCCAGCTACCTCTGAAGAACAGTCTCTTACCCTGAAGCCGTTCACTTACGAATTCCAAGTGGAAAATTTTTTTGTAAGTACTCTTCTAAGTATAGCATGTTAACTGAATATGGTTTCCTAACGTATGGAAAGTTAAGAAATACATTAGAAAAATTATTTTTATCTGATGAGATTTGACACCTACTTAGAATCATTGGATAGCTGGTGTTGGTTGACTAATAGAGCTGAATATATGGTGGAATCATATTCTTGCCCCTGGAGTGGGAGGTGGGGGGGAAACATTTGTGCTAGTATCCTTGATCTTGTTTCATTTTTTTCTCTGTTTTCACCTTCCTGGGCTTGTGCCACAGAGACTGTCCTTAGATTAATGAGCTGCTTTTTCCCTGCTGGCTTAAGACTGCACTCTCCAAAGCAAATTGCAATTTCCAAAAAAATCTTTGCTATTGAAAGCATTTGAATTGTTTTTTGTAGTGCTTGAGATGAGCTCCTCTAATGAAATATTTAGGGTTTTCTAGGCCATTATCTTAAATGTTTCTTCTTGCCCTTTATGGACAAACTTTATTCCTTTGATCAGCTAGGAAGCTTATAGTCTAGATATAACTTCCTATTAAAGGAATTCTATCAACACTATTTAATCTCATCTCTAAATTCATTCTGGTGTTACCCGTTTTGATGCTTGGGTAAAAAATAGCAACGTGAGAAGACTCTGATCTGGTTAAATCCTTTTTTCTGTTTTCAGTGTTGCTACATTTTCTACCTATTTATTACAAACTGGCATTGAGCAATATTTTAGGTATTTGTTTACCTACTGGCATGTAACTGGCATTTGTTGGCACCTGTATCAACATCTTTCTGGATTTTAAAGAGAATTAACTGCATTAAACAGTGGGGGGTTTTGATAGAAATTGAATTTTGTAGTATTTAAAAATTAGGTCTCTGATAATGTGGGCACTGTTATTCTGGGGACTATGATGGTAAGAGTGATGAAGTAGTTCTCCTGTATTACTCAGCATTTGAGTGATGCATCTGGAAAGTGAGGAGCCAAGAAACTAGTAAAAGTTTGTTTAAATAAGAGGATTTGTGTCCATTTAGGAGTGTTGAAAGG
The DNA here is from genome assembly GCA_028565335.1 of Limnodromus scolopaceus. NCBI lineage: Eukaryota > Metazoa > Chordata > Aves > Charadriiformes > Scolopacidae > Limnodromus > Limnodromus scolopaceus. Next base: position 118,252,484 of record JAOXNO010000001.1, read on the forward strand.
CTGAGTTAAAGCACAGAAGTGGGGAGAACAATGGTGTGTTCGCTGCTGGTATCAAAAATAGATCAAAGCAAATTTGGTTCTGATTATTTTCTCAAACGGAACAAGAAAATGAAATGACTATTACTCATAACGGAGTCTTGCATTAAAAAGATTTAATGGATGTTAAATGTAAAGTTAAATTTGTACTGTATCTATTGTCCAGTTCATTCTAAGCACAAGTAAAACGCCCCTTTTTTCTTGATAACAGCACTATTTTCTTCCTGACAGACATTGTATCATGTGAAAACTGAAATTTTTCCACCGTTGGGGGCAGAGTATTGTAAAACAGGCTCACTCTGCTCTTTAGAGGTGTCAATCACCCGACTTGTTGACCTCTCAGAGGTTGACAGAGATGAAGCATTAACAGAATCAGATGGATATTGCACAACAAAACTTATGTATGAAGGTAAGAATATTTTTCTTAAGCATATTGACAAAATTCCCCAGTAGTTTTGGCTTGATAATGACATCTGCCAGATTTTCTGTGGCATATATTCTTGTATTGTGAGTATGGCTACTCAGTAAAGCAGTTTTCATTTTGCTAGACTGAGAATATTTTATTTTTAACTCATTAATCTGTCTTCAAGTGGAATATAAGTGCTGCTCAGACTGGATGGATACTTGTTTGAGACTCAACTGTGGTCCCTTTTGCATGGGGCTGTTTTCTTACCTGGCGTAACTCTTCACACATACAAGCTCTTAGATATTGCTGAAATACCAATTTTAAAAGTGCTCTAAAACTATACTGAGGGTTCTTCATTTTTCAGAAAAGATCTTTATAGCGTTTGCTCTTTATTCTTGCAGTTGTTGACAACAGTAGTAACTGGGCGGTCTGTGGAAAAAGTTCTGGAGTGATATCGATGCCTGTTGCAGCTCGAGCAACTCACAAAGTCCACATGGAAGTGATGCCACTGTTTGCTGGATATCTACCTTTCCCTGATGTCAGATTGTTTAAATACCTCCCTCACCATTCTGCTCACTCCATGCAACTCGATGCAGGTAAAGCTGTCTCGACTACATGGCTGCTTACAGAAATGATTCTGCTTCTCCTCTGTTCTTGTGTAAAGAGAAGAGCAAGGCGAGGAAGTATATTTATTGCCCAAGTGCTCTTGGGTGTCATTGTTACTTACCTTCACTCACAGTTCTGGTTTGGAACTTATAAAATGTTTTTCTAATGGGAACTTTGAATCGGGGTAGCCGTCTTAATCTGTTAGGAGGAATAATAAATGCATTGGGTTTATTTCTTATATTTCCTTTAAAGATTATTGTGCAAATTAGTTGTCACTGAATTTATAATTAAGGGAAAACTACTTGATAACCTTCTAATCCTGCAGTTCCATTGTCTGTAAACTGCACGTCTGCTGTGTCTTCATTAACTTTGACATTTTTTTACCAGTTTTTGAAAGGATTAAGTACAAAATAAAAGAACTGCTGAAAATGTGTGGCGTATAAACCAGATTAGATGAAGAGTTTAAATTAGCACAGGCACCCAGAGTTTTTATCTGTACTGTTGAGTAGCCCCAGCACTGTAGTGAGAATTCACTTGTGCAAGCAACTTACTGTTTGTCAGCAGAGCTCTGGGAACTGCCAGTGTGCACCTTTCTAGCCTGTGACAAACAGCAGGTAATGCTACTTACATTTTCCTTAAAAAGCAATATAATTCACTCTGTTACATCTGCTGCTGGCTAAAAGTGTGCAGAGTGTGTGTTACCTCGGCAGAGATGATCAGTATCTGTTAACATGTAGTAAGTGGACTGTGCGTCTGAGATCTGAAATAAGTTTTAACTTGTTTAATCACACCTTAGAATAAACCTGTGGCTTTTTGTTTTAAACAGATAGCTGGATTGAAAACGATAACCTGTCTGTGGATAAGAACGTGGACGATCAAGCTGACAGCAGCAGCATAAGGAGCAGAGGTAGCTTGCACTCTGCAGCCAGCGGGGAACACAAAGGTTTGCCCATGCCCCGTCTGCAATCCTTTTCATCTGGTCAGGTCTTCAACTGCAGCACGGGTATGCAGATAATTGTCATTCCCAGCAAGGACGACCATGTTCTGGAAGTCAATATTACGTGACAACCATGGTATGAAAAGAAGGAAAGCAAAACCCATTAGAAACTGGATATGAAAGCACTTTAAAGGATTATGACCTGCTTAGTCTTTGTCGTAACATTCTAAACTCTAAGGAGACCTATGGCACTCAACGTGTACTGGCCATGGAAGCACCAGACAATTGTATCAATTTAAATGTACAGTGAAGCTTGTGTCAGCTAGTTTATATTGCCACTTTAGTATGTTTTGTGTAAGCTATTGGGTTTTCTCCCTTCGGTCACATCCTGCATCACAACACAGGGCCACAAAAACAACAAAAAAAATCCAAATATTTGGACCACTTCTTTATTTTTGTCTGGCAGCTGAGAAGTTTGTTTCACGCTTCGTTACATATTTTAGAATTTAGAGTTGGATGATAGAATTATCCAAATCTTGGAATTTTATGTAATAATTTACAGGCTTTTCCACACATGTGCCAGAAACACAACAAAGCATACAACAGCACATTCACTGGTGTAATAGTTGCTTTTCTGTTGTTTTGGTTTTTGGTTTTTTTTAATGTTTTATCATTGTTAATTCCTGCCATTGCAATTTTATATTAAACTTCCATCATTTGCATACTTAGATGCATGGGAGAGCTACTGCTATAAACAATCTTAACTGAACAAAATTCCTTAATTTTTTGAGGCTTTCTCCTTCACAGAGTAGACACTGTGATGTCACATATTATATGATTTTTTGGGGGCTGGGGGTTGGGACATCCTCTTGCATAGTTCTTACCAAAGAAAGATATTGATAGAATTTAATAATATATTATTTGGCTTATTGAGTTCCCAGATTAATTTCTTTTATTACCATTTCTAAGTGGCTTGGTTTGCTGCCTCAATTTTTAAATTGGGGCAAAAATTTCAGTATGATGTAATACTTGAACAGTCAACCTTTCATCATAAAGGCTTAGTGTAATTATTACTGATTAGAGGCCAGACTTCCGCATTCATGATGGAAGAAGGAGGTTGGTTTGATATAGGAAAGCTTGCAGATGTAGAATAATTGTGAAACAAAGTTAAAACATGTAACTTAAAGAATTTCATTATTTATATCTGAAATGTAAATACAAAAAATGTAAAAAAAAAAAAAAAAGAAGTGTAATTTTTGTGAATGTTGCAAATCCATCTGTGACTGGAAAAATTACAACTCCCTCTGATGTCCTGCTTCTGATATTGAAACTTGCGCATTTAATGTGAGAATGACCTTTTCTACTTGCAGATCTATAATGGTGTGATGTCAACTGACTCCACAGAGGAAAACTGTCCCATATCAAATACTTGTCAGTAAAGCTAAAATGAGGAACTGCTCATTAGACAAGTTCATTGTTATTATTTTTTTTCTAAACTCAGGTTCTGCTAAGTTTATTATAAAGGGGAAGAAAAACTAACCCTCTTTCCAAAAAGAATCGCAATTAATTTGAAAAATGAATAGGCACCCTGCACTGGTCTAAACATTTTTTTTAATTATTATTATTTTTTATTTTAAAAAAAGAATATGTCTGAATAGATGTATAAAGTAGACCTGCTAGCTTCAAATGTTCTTGTTATGCATCTTCTTTCTGTGAAGGAATGCCCTTTCTCTGTGGAAATCATACCATTTTATTCTGGATAAAACCCAAAGCATCATTTAGTGCGAATGACTGCTGGGATTCTTTGACTGGAAAAGGTAACAAGTTAGTGACTTTGACACTGCAGGTATTATAATTAATTCCATTTTCATGGTTTGCTATTAAATCATTTTTCACATTGTTCTGTAATATACTGTTAGATTAAACACATTGTACTAAGATTGTTTAATGAAATTGTAAGCGTTACAGTTCTAAATATACATGTTTTAAAAAGAAATCCCACTTCTCTGCTGCTGTGGCTTCTCCTATTTTCCTTTTCTTTGAAGGAGTGATTGTTTCATCTATGTTAGCCGAAGCTACTTCAACAGAAAAATGTATTTCTAAACTTAAACAAGGGGATGTATTTAGAATAGCAGTCTAAAGCGTGCTCTTATTGTATCTGATGGGTTGCGCCTTTCTGGAACAGAGCTGCCCGGCATCCACAGGGGAGCCACCTGAGAGCTGCTGCTCTTCAGGCTTCAAGTAGCTCCATGGCCACCAACACAGCACATGGACCAGCACCTCCTGCCAGCTGGGCCCCTATCTCTGTACTCTTGTTTCAGCCTCCCTGGGTTCTGTCATGGCCAGGAACCGTGGCCCAGTGGCACTGTCCTGAGGAGAGATGAGAATGGCTGAAGAAGAGAGCGTGCCTTTGGCTGCAGAGACCAGGTGATTGCACAGTCCCTGCCAACAAGCACATGTGGAGAAGGGGAGACCAGTAATACCAAACGGGCTTCATCATGCAGTCTGTCTTTCTGGCACTGGCTATCCATCAAGAGGGATGCCATCCAGAGGGACCTGGACAGGCTGGAGAAGTTGTCCCGTGCAAACCTCATGAAGTTCAACCAAGCCAAGTGTAGGGTCCTGCACCTGGGACATGGCAATCCTGGTCACAAATACAGGTTGGGCAGAGAATGGCTGGAGAGCAGCCCTGAGGAGATGGACTTGGGAGTGCTTGTGGCTGAGAAACTCAACATGAGCTGGCAATGTGCGCTGGCAGCCCAGAGAGCCAACCGCATCCGGGGCTGCATCAAGAGAAGTGTGGCCAGCAGGTCACGGGAGGTGATTCTGCCCCTCTACTCTGCACTCATGAGACCCCACCTGGAGTACTGTGTCCAGCTGTGGAGCCCCCAAGATAAGAAAGGCATCAACCTGTTAGAGCAGGTCTGGCGGAGGGACGCAAAAATGATCAGAAGTTCTGGAGCAACTCTCCTATGAAGACAGGCTGAGAGAGCTGGGGTTGTTCAGCTTGGAGAAGAGGAGACTCTGTGGAGACCTTATAGTAGCATTCCAGTACCTGAAGGTACTGGAAAGATGGGGAGGGACCCTTTATCAGTGATAGGGCGAGGGGTAAAAGTTTTAAACTGAAAGAGGGAAGATTTAGATTACATTATCGGAAGGAACTCTCTTCTGTGAGGGTGATGTGGCACTGGAACAGGTTGTCCAGGGAAGCTGTGGATGCCCCATCCCTGGAGGTGTTCAAGACCAGACTGGATGGGGTTTTGAGCAACCTGGTCTAGTGGGAGGTGTCCCTGCCCAGGGCAGGGGGGTTGGAACTTGATAATCTTCACGGTCCATTCCAACTCTAACCATTCTCTGAATCTATGGGAATTGGCAGTTGCTCTCTGACCCCCGAGGGGATTCCAGTATGTGCATGTCTACCTCCCAGGAGAATATGAGGCTGAGTTTGGCACTGTTTTGCCAAACAAAGTGACAGTGGTACTTTTCCACAATTTTTGCCCTTCTCTGTCAGTGTTAATGCTATTTACAAAGGTGCAAATGCCCAAAGAACGTGAAGAGCTATGAAGAGTGAGTGTGGTCGCATAGGATGACTGGAGGCTACTTGAAGGGCGCAGGGAGAAACGGAGCTGTGACAGACCTGCCCGGGGTTCCACAAATTGCCCAGCCGCGGAGGGGAAGTGAGTGTGTGCCTGTGGGTGGCTCTTTGTTCCCCCAGAGCTGCAGCCCTCAGCAGCAGGAAGGGCTG
>JAOXNO010000001.1:118258313-118320338 GCA_028565335.1 Limnodromus scolopaceus
CCGGGCAGTGGCCATGGCTGGTGGCCCCAGAGCCCCCTGTGCCCAGCCCCGAGGGTGGCCCCTGCCCTGCCCCAGGCACCCTGCATTGCACCCAGGGACTTTTCCCTGCCCGGCCTGACATGAGAGCACAAATCCATTGACCAGAAGAGTTACGGAGGCATGTCTGGGAGCTGTCATATCATTACTGGTGTCTGAAAAGAGGAAGAAAATGAAAAAAGAGTTGAGACAAAACAGACAGTTTCCCCCCAGGGAGCCACTTGGCATTGGACAGGGTTCACCTTTCTCAAGGGTCCTTCCTCATGATCACAGAATGGTTAGAGTTGGAAGGGGACCTTAAGGATCATTGAGTTCACAACCCCCTGCCATGGGCAGGGGCACCTCCCACTAGACCAGGTTGCTCAAAGCCCCATCCAACCTTGAACACTTGAACAACCTTGAATACTTCCAGGGATGGGGCATCGAAACTTCACTGGACAGCCTGTTCCAGTGCCTCACCACCCTCAGCCTAAAGAATTCCTTCCTAATATCTATTCCAAATCTACCCTCTTTCAGTTGATAACCATTACCCGTTGTCCTCTCACTACAATCCCTCAAGAGTCCTTCTCCACCTTTTCTGTAGGCGGACTTCATTGATGGAGCTTGAAAGTAGGCTTGAGGGGACAGGTGGACAATATCAGGCTTGTCCATAACAAGCTGTGGGAGGACAGGCAATGGTTAGAGGGACGGGGTGCTAGCGAGATTGTGCAGCCGGTTGCTCCCAGACACGCTGGCTGCACCGCAGCACCCTTGAAGTCTTAATACCTAAACGCTGGGTCCTGCCTCTGGGTTGGGGCAGCCCCTGGTATGAGTAGAGGCTGGGGTATGAAAAGATTGAGATCACCCCTATGCAGAAGGACGTGGTGGATGAACAGCTGGGCGAGCTGACAGTGCGTGCTCATATCACAGAAAGCCAAGGGCATCCTGGGCTGCATAATAAGAAGTGTGGCCAGCAGGTCAAGGGAGGTGATTCTGTCCCTCTGTGGTGTTGAGACCCCACCTGCAGTACTGTGTCCAGCTCTGGGGTCCCCACTGTAAGAAGGAGATGGACCTGTTTGAGTTGCTCCAGAGGAGGGCCACAAAAATGATCAGAGGACTGGGCCAACTGCTACTATGAAGACAGGTTGGGAGAACTGGGGTTGTTCAGCCTGGAGAAGGCTCTGGGGAGACCTTATAGAGGCCTTCCAGCACCTGAAGGGGGCCTACAGGAAAGATGGGGAGGGACTCTTTTATCAGGGAATGTAGTGAAAGGAAGAGGGGCAATGATTTTAAACTGAAAGTGGGTAGATTGAGAGTAGGTATGATGAAGAAATTATTTTCTGTGATGGGTGTGGGACACTGCAACAAGTTTCCCAGAGCTATGGATGCCTCAGCCCTGGAAGTGTTCAAGACCTGGTTGGATGGGGCTTTGAGCAACCTGGTCTAGCGAGAGGTGCCCCTGCCCACGGCGGCGGCGGTGGTGGTGAAACCCTACGATCTCTAAGGACCCTGTCCAACCTTAACCATCCCATGATCCCGAGGCAGCGGCGCGGCCCAGCCCTGCCCCCGGCAGAAAGCCGCCGCCTCCGCCTCCTCCCTGGGCGCATGCGCGGTTTCGCCGCGCGCCCGCCCCTGTGCTGCGGCTGTTCCGTGTCTCCGCGCGCCGGCCGCGGCTCCACGCGCTCCTCACGTGTGGCCGCAGCACCCGCCATGAAGTTCGCGTACCGAGTGAGTGACCGGCGGCTCCGCCGGCGTGTAGCGGCCGCCCTTCCATCCCTTTTCCCGGCTCTTTTAACCGCTCCCCCCCATTTCTCTTGTCGTGTCGTTCCCCTCCACCCCCCCTGCCTCCTTCCCTTTCGCAGTTCTCCGGCCTGCTGGGCACCGTGTACCGCCGCGGGAACCTCAGCTTCACTCGCGATGGCAGCGCCCTCATCAGCCCCGTCGGGAACAGGATCTCCGTCTTCGATCTGAAGAAGTAAGCCGGCCCCAGCGGCTGCCTTTCCCCTCTCCGCCCCCCTCAGGCCTGCCGTCCCCTGCCCGCTCCCCCCCCTCACCCCCCCCCTCCACCAGCGGCTGGGAGGAGGAAGGGCCTGGTACTGCCAGCACGGTTTTTCGGGGGGGATTAAAGCTCACAGAGGGTCGGTGGAGCCCGACCCGGGGGCGGCAGGGTGGCACCGTTGTCTGTGATGTGGGAGGGCGGGAGCGGTGCTCCCTGCACCGCCGGCTCCCGCAGCCCAACGTGAGGAGGTGTGGAGGCACACCTGGCGTGGGCTGGGGGTCTCCAGGATGGTTTGCCCGCCCAAAACGTCCTGAAAAGTTTGGTGTTAAAAGTTAGGAGCCTGCCTAGTAGAATAGTTGTCGAGGTGTTGCGCGGTGCAGGTTTTATGCATACAAGTCCCTGGGAAGAATAGTATAAGAAGTATGTAAGGATGTGTTTTAGAAATAAAGAGGTTTGCATTTCATTTAGTCATCTGGTGTCTTTGTGTGCTTCCGTCTTGTGGTGTTTCTTCTATGTGACAAAGCTTAGACTGTCATCTGCCCTTTCCTGTAGGCCAGAGTTGTGATTGATGCTCATTATGCCAGGATTCTGGTCAAGAGCCTATCTCTTGCATAGCTGGTGTTCATGGGATGTGGAAGTTAAAGTCATGGGGGTTCTACATCTAAGTTGATTCAGTGGTTTTAACGTAGGTATTGAACCATATTTAATCGATTCCGAAGATGACTCTTATTTTTACATCCTTGTGCCCAGTTTACTCTTTTATCTTTTTCTTGCAGTAATAAGTGTGAGACATACCCATTGGCTACGCGGCTTAATATTGTGTGCGTGGGGCTCTCTCCAGATGGAAGTCTTGCCATACTAATTGATGAAGGTACTTTCGTTAAGGAGACATTTGTTTTATAAAAGAGTGAAATAAAAATATAGCCTGAAGAGGAGAATCTGTATTGCTATGTATTCAACCTTAACACAAATTACATGTCCTCTGCTTTAAAAATTACGTTGAATTTTTTTGGGAAGGTATCTTTATTTACAAAATTTAGAAAGTGAATTGTAATTTTGATTGTATTTTTCTTCTTAATATTATTAAGCACACTGTATTTAAAAGTTTCTGAGGAGGTACCCCCCCCCTGCTTTTTAAGGAAAGAAATGAAGCTTGCTAGGGTTACGGTTTCTTTGGGATCTTGTTTATTTCCCTGATTATTATTCTTCTTCTGTCCTTACAGAGGGAGCCGCCTTGCTTGTCAGTTTGATTGGCAAATGTGTGATACATCAGTTTTACTTTCACAAGCCAGTTCACAGTGTCAGCTTTTCACCTGATGGCAAGTAAGTAAAATGTGCATGCTTTAGAACAAAACAACAGAAATTAGCCCATAAACTACTTATAATTATTAAGACATTCTAGCCAGTCTGGGGGTGATACCTATCGATTCATGTAGGGAATATTTTGAGCTGACCAGGGTTACTTTATCTGTAAAATTGAAAGTTGAAGAAAAGCAAAGCCTCGGAAACAGATAGTGACAGGAAAGTTGCTTATCAGAGATGTTGTCTGTCTATGTTGGGACTCTTAGGAACATAGAATATTTTCTGTGAGTTTGGCTGTTCTTAACGTATCATAGGTAAGGTGAAAGAGGCTGTGGTAGGGACTAGTCAGTGCTGCAGAGTTGCATGATGGCACTCGTGGCGGTGCGGTTTCACTGCTGACATGGGTTAGTCTGAGACAGCTGTGCTACTGAAAGAGGCAGTCTGAATCGAGTGCTTCTTTTCATGTCCCTGGACTGCATGGTCACTCAGCCAAAGCGTGGCATCATAAATGTTAGAGGCACCAGAAGGATGAGAAGAAAAAGTGTGGAGTTCCCTTTTTGGCGCCAGTCCTCAGCTGGATTGACTTAGAATTGATCATGGATGAGTTTTGCTTGAAAGCTGCAGTTGCAGTTCCATGTTAGGGAATTATACTGGCAACACAACCAGATTAGAGAATACGTGTAGCAGGCATGCAGATGCTTTGTGTTTGTGAAAGTAGCCAGTATATGGAGGTGAAGAGGGGTTGAAATAGAATATCCTATTTTGAATGTTTGAACTTTTTCTTCCTTTGTGAGAATTGGAGAATACATATTTTGTTATTTGACTTCGGTACTTTTTACTGAATGCCTTCTGTCTTATAATGCGTAAGATAAACTTGCTTTGACAAAGTTGGGGGATAATATCAGTCTGCAAATAATTTTTTAACTTGAAAGCAGTCCATATTTATGACTTCAGTAACGCAGAAACCTTTTTAACATTGTTTTGTTTAGTTATATTACAGTCTGTACTAGACAATTGTTTGCTTTAACAGCTTTGTGTGCAATTGTGCTTTGTTTTCCCTTTATATGACAGGAAATTTGTGATTACAAAAGACAATGTTGCTCTTATGTACCATGCTCCTGGGAAAAAACGAGAATTTAATGCATTTGTTCTGGACAAAACTTACTACGGTCCATATGATGAAACAACTTGTATCGACTGGACTGATGATTCCAAGTGAGTAGTTAAACTAAATCACTGTCTACCTGCTCACATTGTTAATATTTGTATGCATGTTGAAGTCCATCTTGAATTTAAAAAAATACTACCATTAGGCAGACTAGAAAGTAAAAATTAAGGATGTTTTAGGGATCAAAAATGCATTTTTGCTTGAAAATGCCTAGTTATCCATAAAAGGAACGCATCTAAATGTGAGCATGGTTGGCCTTTTGAATGTATTCAATCCCAGCTACCTTTGCTAGAGTTGCCAACCTCAATTTACAACTCTGTTATGTGTAAAATTACTTTTAAAGGTGTGACTGGTGTCTTCCCATTCAGAACGTTCTCCACCCGGTGAAGAGGTTTTCAAACCAGTGTTCTAATTCAAATTGCCTTTTCTTTTGTAGATGTTTTGCAGTAGGGAGCAAGGACATGTCTACATGGGTGTTTGGAGCAGAGCGATGGGCAAACTTGATCTACTACTCACTTGGAGGGCATAAGGATGTAATAGTAGCCTGCTTTTTTGAAGAGAACAGTCTAGATGTATGTATAATCATACAACATTCTTGAATTTTAATATTAAAATAGTTGAAGCAGAATCTTATTTGTAAGTAAGGATGCTATTTTAATAATATCTCAGAATTTATACAATACATAAGTAATATGTCTCTCTGCTCCTCCACTGTGATTCTGAGTTTACAGTTCAGTGAACATTTGAAGGAGTAAACTTTAGAAGGAGAGCAAGTTATTTAAAATTGCTCCCAAAAAAAGTTATAATATTAAACATGAAAAAAATGAATTACCTGTAATGCCAACTGGTAATCAAATTGCCTTCGATCTTTTAAAAAAATTATCTGAGGGCAGGTAAAGTAAATAACCAGTTCTCAGGGTGAGTGAATCTTTCGAGATGAAGGAACCTTGAATTCTAGAGGACTAAGTAATATATTATCTTAATGATAAGAGTGCAGGCTTGCTAACCCTTCTGCAATTCTATGTTCATAGCAAGACAGCAGAGTATAAAACATAGGTATTACATGATAATTGTATGTTTGTATTATAGCTGTACACAATTAGCCAGGATGCAGCACTCTGTGTATGGCAGTGTGATACAGAACTCGATGGTTTGAAGCCCAGGCCTCCTAAAGATGCAGATAGGGAAAAGAATGCAGAAAAAAGTGATGAAGAGTTTCTTGAAGAGCCGAAGGGTGAAGAAATTCATGGAAAAGCCAACCCAAGTGAACAAGAGACTAGAGATAAGGTTAAATATTCACGTGTTGCGAAGTAAGTGATTTTCAGTTTTCCAAAGACACTTACTATTGGGATTTACTTTATAGAGTTTTTTTCACCCTTTATCAGTCATTCAAAGCAGTATAAAACTCTGCCCAGGATTTGGTAATTCACTATAAATCCCATGTTAAATCACTTTGGTAAACATGCGTTTGTCGTACCTTGAATATAGGAAAGGCAATTACCCTTCATTCACACTGAGAATAGTAAGTCAGTATAGTTTTACTAATACAAGAAATACTGATTTATGGTGCATGTTTTAGTGTTTGAAAGTCAAGAAGTCAGTACAGTATCCTCTAGCTAAGTCAAAGCTAAGGCTTTGAGTTCTTGCAAAAAGAGATTGGTTGTCTTCAAGAGGCGACAACAACATTTCATAAAGCTAGCTCATCAGCCTCTTTGGTAAAATACTTGGAGATGCCTTCTTGAAGGATTTCCCTATATGTCCACATCATAAGAATAAACCAGTTTAAAATAGTTGTAGCATTTAGCTTTGCTTGAAGAAGGATAATGTTCATAGGCCATCTCTTGTCAGTGGAGTGAGGGAGAGACAGGGTGTGCGTAGGGGCCAGTTGGGAACATCTGACATCTGGGTTCTGTTCTCAGCCTTTCTGACTGAAAAGGAAGTATAAAGAAAGTACCCTACCCCAGCCCAGATTGGAATTAGCCTCAGGGAACATAACTTCCAGACTGAAGGAATTTGGAGTATACAACTATTGTGGAAAATAATCAGATTCTCTTTTATTTGACTGTCGTCGTGCTTATCTGTTTAGTTCCAGGAAAAGCTATAGCTACAAAGAAACTGAGAAAACCTTCACCAGGCATATAATGACTATTGCTTCAATTCCTTCCTCTGCAAGAGGACTCATAAAGAATGATAACCAGTGAATTCATGAGGGTCACCCATATTGGCACAAGGTGATCAGAAGGAGATGCACAGTGTAGTTCCTCTGAGGGTAACTTTTAGTCCCCTTCATTGCATGTGATCAGTTATCACTTCTGATAATCAGCTTATGGTAGCAGCTGTAAACATTGAGGGAGAGAAGAGAGTTAGCTTTCACTAGTTATGTAAAGTACATATATCTAGCAATTCCTGGAACTACTGCTTTTTAGTTTTATTGTAGGATACCTTTACCAAAATACTTGACCTATATTGAAATGCAGCTATGACAGCATGCTTTTTCTTTCACATTCAGTTTTTTTCTTATTTCTTTGATGCCAGGTATTTTTTCAATAAAGAGGGAGATTTTAACAACCTGACATCTGCAGCTTATCACAAGAAAACCCACCTTTTAGTCACTGGTTTTGCCTCTGGAATCTTTCACCTCCATGAGCTTCCAGATTTCAATCTGATCCACTCCTTGAGGTGAGGTATTGGGCTGTGGCTGGATTTTTTTTTGGTTGGTTGGTTTTCTGTGGGGGCTATGTTTCTGGTTGTTTAAATGAGAACACACCACGTTTAGTAGTGAAGGATGAATAATCAGAGTAAAAAAAATCTTAAACATGAGTATCTATTTAGTATTGTAATTTCTGGAAAGGCATAATCAGATTGATATAATAAATACCATACGACTCCATTCCATGGCTAATTATGGAAAAGTGAGGTCTGAATGAGGAATTCCTGAGTAGTTACTTGTTGGCTATAGATTTCTCCAATGCTTTGAACTTCATGTTGTCAGTCTTTTTGTAGAAAATAAAGATAGTATCTGGGAAGAAAAGTTCTACTTGTGTAAAACTATCTGGAAATTGTCTCTAAGTTGAAAAATAAAAGCATAATTATTTTCCATTGCTGCATGATGCTAGCAAAAGAATGCAAAACTTCGCTATACAATAAAATAGGGTTTTTCTCTGGGTCATGGGGAGTTTTAGTCTGTGCTGGTAAGCACATCTTTATTTGGGATGTAGATACTCCATCTTTATTCCAAATAAGGCGGTATTGTCCTTTTGATGTTTTTGACTGTAATGAAGGAAAGAATTTGTATGCTGCTTTTGATGTTACAGTGATAGAGAAATTCAGTTAAGGTAATCAAAGAACTAGCTTGAACGGAGGAATTAAAGCCTGGATTTGAAGTTTTGTCACACAAGGCGTGAAAACGCAAGTTTGTTTATTGGGTAATTCTCTTACTTCAGTATTTCAGACCAAAGGATAGCTTCTATTTCTATCAACTGCACTGGTGACTGGATTGCCTTTGGATGTTCAGGTTTGTAAATTTTTTTGGTCTGTGTTCGTGGAAAAATGAGGAAAGTTGTGGGCATGCAAGCCCAAATTTCTCTTACTCTTCTTGACTCTAAGTGTTAAAGTTTTGTTAATTTATAATCTCATCTCTGTTGTGTCTCAATATAGTAAAGCAAGTCCTCACAGAATTCTTACGATTCAGGGAAATACTTTGCTAACGAAGGAAAAAAGGAAAAGGATTACTCTTAAATCATGTATGAAAACTCTAGCAGAATTAGCATAAAGCTCATATCTCTTGAATATGACTTAGCCTTAGTGTAGCTCATAGTATGCTTTCGTTTTAAGCCCAGTCTCTTTTACTTTGCTGCTTGTTGCACAGCATTTTACAAAGCTACCTGGATGTTCCAGCATTCCCACTCAGTCCATAATGGTTTGCATGGTAACCAAGATTATACTTTTATATGCAGGCCTGGTTTTCTTTCCAGGTAATTTATTTTAAAAAGCAAAAAGTAAGAAGTTACCACCTCCTTTGTATTGAAAAGCCTAAGGTTACCTTGGGTATTCACTGCAGTGACCAGTAAGTAAGGCCAGTTGCCAGTCAGATAGTTACACTATCAAGTTGGAAACACGCTGTTCAGGCTTTACATTACTCTTCCTTCGCTATTTTTGAAATGTAATTTTGGTTTGTTTTACATACTTTACATTTAAAAAAAAAAATAATTTTTATGAATTTTTATGAATTGACATAAAACATGAAAATACAATTTTGTCCTAGAATATTTTTGATTTTTGACTATTTATCAGCATGCATCTATTTGTTAGCAAAGCTGGTTTGTAACATTGCTGCTGTATTACTGAGGTTGTTAAACCAAGTACAGGCTTTGATTGTCAAGAACAGTTTCTTTGAACTTATAAAATGGGGCTTTTATTAGAATTGATATGTGCATAGTGCAACCTGTCTGCCTAAACTTTTTTTTTTAATATTGCATGCAAATATGTGTTTTGTGGCTTGCATTTGCAGGGTCTCATAATTGTATTCATCATTCTGGTTAATTCTTTTCATGTATTTTTAGGTTTGGGTCAGCTGTTGGTATGGGAATGGCAAAGCGAGTCCTACGTGCTGAAGCAGCAGGGGCATTTCAACAGCATGGTTTCATTAGCGTATTCTCCAGATGGACAATACATAGTAACTGGAGGGGAGGATGGGAAAGTGAGTGAGGCAGTACTAATGAAATATAAACTGAACTCTGAATAACATAGTTATCAGCTTGAATTTCCATTTTATGTAGAAAGCTGTATAACTGATATATATTATTCTTAATATAAAATAATAAGGTTTTTGTACGCACTTTCCTTTAATGTTTTGATTTTTTTCTCTAGAGCATATGTATTTTAATTTATTATTACTGGTATCCTCTGCAAATCACATCACTTATCTTTTTTAGCAGGTGATTTATTTTTTTTATTATTATAGATGCAGTCACTGTAAAACCAAAAAGATCAAACTCATCACATGTTAATTTATGTATGCTTGTGGTTGTTCCATGTTATTTTTAGATGAATGAACTTCATTCATCCAAATTCATGACCTTTAATAATTGGTTTTGATGTTAAATTAATTTAATGTTACTTTTAAAAGTACAGTTCCTAAACAGATTTTTCTGTAATGTACCATTGCAGAAACTTGCTGTTTAAAAGAAAAATTAGTTTTTCATGGATGACGTGTATTGAAATAGTAGGTCATGTGTACAGGTACTGTTGTTTTGTCATTTTTTTTTTTTTAAACATGTTTGTAGAGTAATCCCACAATCTCTTGGCATGTAAATGGAACAAAGATAGTATCTTACTTCCTATCAAAATTTCTGAATGTCAGAAAATAGACCTGCTACTCCACGGTTTCTGCCATTCAGACTCAAAATTGGCCAAACCCCAAAAATCTCAAACTGCAGATAGCTTAACACACAACATTTTTGTTCAGGGAGGAAGAAAAAAAAAAAGTGAAATATCTCAATTGTAACTTTTGGAGTGGCTTCACGGTTGATTTTGAATTTGACACTTGCCGTATCTGTGGATAGTACAAACCTTGGGGAGCCTGAGATGCTTTCCTTGAAAATTAATTTCTTTTCAAAATTTTTTTGTCTATCTCCGCTTGGAGTTTCATGTTGCATATGTGTCTTTAGTAGTTTAATGATAAGTTGTGGCCTGTTTGCCTCACTTGCACAGCATCCCTTACTGATTCTGACTGAATGTCCTTCATGCTACTGCAGAGTTCTAGGACTAACTTTACTCTTCTGTTGCCTTACCATTACTTTCTTTCTGAACTGATGACAGAGATTCTAAGGCTTTTCTCGTCTCCCTTGCAGGTGAAAGTGTGGAACACTTCAAGCAGCTTTTGTTTTGTCACTTTTACAGAACATACCAGTGGTGTAACTGCTGTAACTTTTACTTCCAATGGTTATGTCATTTTGAGTGCTTCTTTAGATGGAACAGTGCGTGCCTTTGATCTACATAGGTAAGGATTACAAAGCTTTTGTGTATCATTTAGTCTTCAGCTTTTATCCCTCAAACTACAGCGAACTGCTGATTGATTGTTTCAAGTTGAAATTGCAAATGGCTGAGTACCACTTTATTGATTTTGGTTCAGCCTTAGATTGAAATTTGGATAGTAATAGGAATCCTGTCATTCCATCCAGTTACTGTGAAGAAAATCCTGGAAGAACTTTTCTCAGAGAAGCTGGGAATCCAGTAAGATTGTTATCTGCCTCTACTGCAGGGAGAAGGCACCTGTCTAACAGAATGTTGGCCATAGTTTCAGTTGTTGAGCCATTATAATACAACTGTACAGTTCTAAAGGATGGATATATGCTATGTAATATAAGGAAGCTCTTCTGATTATTTTTGGCTGCTGTTTCTACAGAGTTGTTAATACCTTTTTTGAATCTTGGAATTGTGCTGAGATGTTGTCTAATTTTATACAAAGAATATTTTTTCTGTAGATAGTTTTAATAGACTTTACAAGTAAAATGAAATCCTTTTTAAAATATATTAATGAAACATATGTTTAAATGTACCTAAAATGTTTTCATAATTTATTTTCACATTTACAACAGATACCGCAATTTCCGTACCTTTACTTCTCCACGACCAAGCCAGTTCTCTTGTTTAGCTGTGGACTCCAGTGGTGAGATTGTGTCAGCTGGTTCCCAGGATTCCTTTGAAATATTCATCTGGTCAATGCAGAGTGGGAGGCTGCTAGATGTAAGGACCCATAACGTCGCAGGACTTGAATTTAACACATAATATGGATCGTGGTGATACCAAATAACTTTAGGATTAGTCGGAGGGCTTGTATACTACATGAAGTGTTTTGTTACATTTATATTCAAGAACTGGAGCTACAACATAGTACTCTTGACAATTTGATTTATTGCATAGGGGCTCTCCTGCATTTGTGTGGGAAATAGTTTTTTGGAATTCTTAAGTAATGAGCTCTTTCTAGCTAATGAAGCAACACTGGTATTGGTGGGCTAACACATGGTCATGAGAGTCTGTTATGGTTTGAGGAACCCACAACAATTTATTGTTGTTTAGAGAGTTATTCAATCGCTTGATGATCCCTCCGTACACAGGAAGGGCAATTAGGGGAAAAGGAAACCCAGGGGGTTTTAAATATAAACAGATTTAATAGAATAAGACTAAATAGTTAGCATTCATAATACTAAAGAACCAATATTGATCCCGATACCAATATAAAACATACAAGAATTATGCTCAGCCAATTCTATCAGCAGGAAGTTGTGCTCTCCCAGCAGGGGACAGCAAATGTCAGACACAGTGAGCACTTTGGCTTTGGGAAGATAGGAAGGGCTCAGGGGCCCAGCATTGGGGCAAGAAGTTCTCTGGAGCACCTCCATCAAGGGAGAGAGAGAACTACACAGCAAACTTTCTAATTTATATTGAATGTGACGTTCATGGTATGAAATAATCCTGTTGGCCAGCTTAGGTCACGTGCCTGGGTCTCTCTTATCCCCACACTTGGCGAGCTCAAAAACACAGACCTAGAAACCTGCATGCCATAGCTGGCTATGAAGTAAATATTTTCACGAATTCAGTCTACTAAAAGCACAGTTTTCCCTAACATTAAAAGAGACCTTACTGAAAAGTAAAATTACTGAAAGAGAAAATAGTTCTGTGTTGCTCAAACCAGGACATTGCCTTTCCTCCAGTAGTTAAGAGATGTTATTTTCTACAGGTAATGAAAAGATTGTAGGTGCTCTCCTAAGATCAATATAGATTCATTTTGTAGAAGGCTCTTACTGTGTAGGGCAAGAAAACTATTAAGTTAAATCCCCACTGCCTTGTTGCTAGTTTGAAAAGCATTTTCTTCAGAGTAGATGTAACAAAGGAAGGACACAGTGCTGAGCAAATCAAATTACTTTGATTTTCCTATTTTCCATTCTTAAGCATTATTCATCTTGTACGAGTAGATGAACTCAGCTATTCATGTATTTAATTTGGCATAGTGGTTGAATACAAATTTCTACAGTAACCCATCATTTTCTTGTGTGGGTCTCCAGAGTTTAGAGTTTACTTTCTTTCCTTGATTTCTTCTGAGAGGAGTAGGAGCTCCATCCTATAAAATCTGTACTACTCTTATTTAATTCACAGTTTTTATTAGTATTTTTTTCTGAAATGTTTTCAGCTGCAGGATGTACTGAATTCTCAGAGCAATGACTTGCTTTTTAACAGTTGGTCTGATTGTTCTGATAAGAGAGGCGAGGGGAGGGGGAGCACACTCTATCCCTAAGTCTTGGTCTCTAGAGAGACTATATGTGTGCCTAAGAGTGGCTGTGGATTCCTATGCAGTGCTAGCACTTCTGTGAATTGTTTTAAAACTTCTGAAAATGAGAAGTTGAGAATCACTGGTATGTATCATGCCCCATGTCCAAAAGTGACCTCAAGCATGTTATGGACAAGTAAGGCACAGTTTCATTGTTGTATTTAGAGTTTACTGAATGCAGACTACATGTATTTCAGTTCCTTTCACCTAATTCCATTTTATCTTTTCTCCTTTTATTAGGTCTTATCAGGTCATGAGGGCCCCATCAGCAGTTTGTCCTTTAACCCAATGAAGAGTGTTCTAGCCAGTGCCTCTTGGGATAAAACTGTCAAGTTGTGGGATATGTTAGACAGCTGGAGAACCAAGGAGACACTAATATTGAACTCGGATGGTAACTTTTATTTCATTTAATATCAAATATAAAAATATTACCAAAAGTATTTCAAGAGTGAACAACAGAACACGTCAAATACAGACAAACTTCTTTTTGATGATGAAACTCAAAAGTTGAATAGTTCTCTCTAGTACTTAACAGTGCAAGAAATCTTTTTTGATTTGATTACTAACTCTAGCTTTATAATTAGTGATGTTGTCCAGAGAAAACATGCAGTTGTACTTGTTACTCTTAAGCTTTTTCGGGTAGTTGAGATAAGATCCTAGAAGAATATAGGGTATTTTCTTGGAAAAAGATCTGACTGCATTTTTATCTGTTAATTCAATTCTTCGCAGTTCTTGTTGTTGCTTTCCGCCCTGATGGCAAGGAACTTGCAGTTGCTGCTTTGAATGGACAGATAACATTTTGGGATCATGAAAATGCAGTACAAATTGGCTCAATTGAGGGAAGGCATGATCTTCAGATGGGAAGGAAAGAACTTGATAAAATAACTGCCAAACAAGCAGCCAAGGGAAAGTAAGTAAATGAAATTGCGGTGAAAAGAGGGAGCCACACTGGCTTTTGCTTTTGAATTGTCTTTCCATTTGGTTTTTACGTGCAGATTTCAGATGGCATCTGCTGTTCAAATGCTTTTATTCTGATGATGGATTTTAAAAGACTGCCTGACTTGACATCTGGACATGCATCCATTTTGTCTTTTGCTGTCTTCATCCACTGATCAACATCATTCTGAGTATTTGTTCTTTTTCATCAGTTGGGTTGCCAGCATGATATTAAGCTTTTCATGACAAGTTGTTCACTGGCCAAATATGAAAGGTTTTTAAGTGTGTATCTTGTTACGTGGGTATTAGTATGTAACTAGTGTGTAGAAACTGATACGTTTTTTAAAAAATGTAAATACGCTTTGGGTTTTATTACACATTTATATGCATGTGAAGTAATGTTTAAAGACAAATTGAATTCGTGTGCCATAAAAAAGTGTAATATAGAGGTCATGCGTTTCATTTTTCTCTTTTTTCCCTTGAGCTCCTCTCTTTTCCATATTGTTCACCTTCAAAACAAAATGAAAAAAATGAAACAATGACATTTTGAAAAAAAAAGATTACTGTATTTTTTTGGTGATGAGCTCTGAAATATTTCTTTAAAACATGCCATGATGTTTTTTCTGTAGCTCTTGTGACCATCCTTAATATTGTGTAGGGGGTAGTTGAGAGCTCATTCATTGAGCTGTGACTCAGATTTAGAAGAATGGAAGCCCTTCAGAAGCTGTTGAAGTTCTAAATTGTTTGTGATTCATAGTGAAATACTTGTTTGTGGTAAATGGTTTTCTGTGTTAAGTACATATTGTGTGAATGAAGATCTCCACTTTTTCTGTGGAATGATTACTCTTTTGTGTCTTCATACTGTACTCATGTCTTTTAGCTTGTATGTGGCAGTGAAATTAACTACTTTCTCTTTTTCTTTACTAGATCTTTTACCACTCTGTGTTACTCGGCGGATGGTCAGTCTATTCTGGCAGGTGGATTGTCAAAATTTGTCTGTATATATAATGTCAAGGAACAGATTCTTATGAAAAAATTTGAAATCTCATGCAACTTTTCTTTAGATGCAATGGAGGTATGTTACCACGGGACTAAGTTGTTTGGTTGTTTTTTTTTTTTTCATTTCCCCTCCCCACCCACAAGACTTTGGGTTTGGTATGACATTTCATTTAAGCGGGATTCGTGCATGTTTTGTTAAACATGGGTTCATTTTCTTGGTTTTGTGCAGGTAAGTGGTAAGGAAATGTTTCCCAAAAACCAAAATTATTCCCGATACTCAGCTAACTAAAGTCTTGCCAGATTGCAGTGTGTTTGAATTGAATGAGCAGAACTCTTAGGCATAGTTAAGTCAGCTGGCGCTTAACTTATAACTGAAGAGAAACTCTGAAAATCTAAATTATTGATATTTTGTACTAATCTAGCTTTCCCTGGCAGTCAGTTGCTTGTGTTAGCAAAGAAATGAAGAATTTTATTGTGGACACAGAGAATAACACTGACCTTTACAAACCTGGTTTCTGAATATTGCTAAATCACAGAAAGATATGGGGTTGGAAGGGACCCCTGGAGATCATCTAGTCCAACCCCCCTGCCAGAGCAGGTCCACCTAGAGTGGGTTGCACAGGAAGGTGTCCAGGCGGGTTTTGAACGTCTCCAGAGATGGCAACTCCACCACCTCTCTGGGCAGCCTGTTCCAGGGCTCTGCCACCCTCGCAGTAAAGAAATCCTTCCTCGTGTTTAGATGGAACTTCCTGTGTTCCAGTTTGTGCCTGTTACCTCTTGTCCCGTCACTGGGCATCACTGAAAAAAGTGCAAAATTAAATTCATTATAAGTAAAGTGAGCAATGAAAAGCATCAGAAAGGGAAAATTCCAATAGCCCTTTTTAACATCCCCTTAGCTTGAAGAATAAGGATTGTTCCATTGTTCATGTCAGGCCGCGTTTGATTCATTCCAAAGATATTTCTTTGACAACAGTGGTTTGTGAAGCAGCCTTCTCTTCTCTGCTGCCCTCTATTGTGCTAGTGTAGCTCAACACGTGGCTTCCAGTTAGCTCAGTTCTGGTATCCTTTTAAAAGAATCCTGGAGGGGATGGGTGTTTAACAATGGGGGGTGGGGAGGTCCCTAAAACATTGCATAGGTGTCTGGCTACTCAGCCTTTACATTAGCACAGGGTAGTTACGGAACCTGAAGGGGAGGAAGAGTAGAACTGCATCTGAGGAAATGGTGCGTTTCAAGTAGAACAACATTATAATAATAGGAAATAGCAGTCTTAAACTGAGTTGTGCTGCTCTGAAGCCTTAAGACTGAAGCAGCCTGTTTCTCATCTGTGGTTGGACACCGTTGCCCACTGTTGTGAAATCAACAGTTTTCTCCGTGATTTTGGAGGGACTTTTGGAAGGAAGCACAAAGAAAGAATAACTAGATAACTCCTGAATGTTATTGAGAATTTTTAATTAATATAGATGTTTGATAGGAGATTCAGTGCAGTGAATGGAACTTACATGTTTTTCTAGGAGTACTTAGATCGGAGAAAAATGACTGAATTTGGCAGCATGGCTCTGATTGATGAAGGTGGTGGAGGTGAAGATGGTGTTGCTATTCCTCTTCCTGGAGTAAAAACAGGTACAGGTTTTGGCTTTGCTGTCTTGTTACTGGTTTTATGTGAATGAAAACTTTTCACCCAGAGTTGATACCAGATAAGAAGGGTTTGAATTGTTCAGCTCAGTTTTGAAGTTAGGATTACCTGAATGTTCTGTAGCCACAGGGATCTGTTACCCAAGTGTTTAGCTGATGTGTGGTGCGTCCTTTTGCACAGTAGAAGCAACAGGAGCCAGGAAGTACTGTGTTCTCCTGCGTATGGAACCCAGCAGTCCTGACACCTTTTCAAAGAGAAAAATTCAGTTCCACCACCCACTTATTTTAGCTGTAAGGTCTTTTGGACTTGGACTGTCCCTTACCCTGTCTTCAACTCTGCCAGGTTTTGGCAGGTTTTGCATTATTTTTCAGCATCATGATAAGAGCATATGATAGCTAGACTGTGAACTTTTGGTAAATATATTAAATCACTTCTAAACTTCTCCTTCAGGTGACATGAGTTATCGACACTTTAAACCAGAAATAAGAGTGACTTGCCTGCGATTCTCTCCCACAGGTAAGTATGGACAATTAATGTAAGAATTTTTTTATTCCATGTAAAACAAGCAAAAGGAGGAGTAATAATTAATTACAAATGCCTTGGAGATGTCCCTCCAGATGTTCTACAATGCTGCTAGGTTTGTAGTCTAGTCTCCCATGCAGTACATACTTAGAAAACCTAAGTGTGCATCGCTTTCAGCTGGTATTTTTAACGTGTTGTCATTGCTGTCAGGTCTATCAATGATGCACGGTTTTCAGTCTTTTCCACTTCTTGTAAGCAATGAAGAGTCATCTGTTTATCATTACTCTTCTGTTTCCATCCTAGAAAACCTTGCTGCGTGCTTAAATACTGTTACTTTTCTTCTAGGACGAAGCTGGGCAGCCACCACCACAGAGGGTCTTCTTATCTATTCACTAGACTCTGGGTTAATTTTTGATCCTTTTGAGCTGGATATTGATATCACCCCCAACAATATACACAAAACACTGCATCAAAAGGAATACACTATGGCTATCATCATGGCCTTTAAGCTGAATGAAAAGAAATTAATTCAGGAGGTCATAGAGGCTGTACCTAGCAATGAAGGTAAGTGGATCTTCCATATAAGCGGAGGTGTAAGCCAAATAAGTTGAAGCGTAAAGGGCAGAGCTTAGCTGGGAGTGGAGTTTATGACATTGATATTTAAGGACTTTCTACTGTAGCTGAAGACTAAAGAGGAAGGGATGATCTTTTGCCAAAAGTAGTAGACTTTTTGATGTTAACGTAGGTTTTAATTTTATTGCATGCTTGTCTAGTGACTTTTGAACATGGAATTTGATCAGGTCTGGACATGCAGGTAAAGTTTTTGGGTGTCAGTTCTCAGAAGCAGGTGATGTTAGAGTGGCACAGTAAGTTTAACATGAGTTAGCAGTGTGCCTGAGTGATGAAGGCAGTCAACTGGATACTAGGCTGTACTATCAAGGACGTAGTCAGCAGGTCGAGGAAAGCGGTTAGTCTTCTCTTTGTCTCCACTCTGGAGCCTCCTCAGTTTCCACTCTGGAGCATCTGGTGGAGGTCTTGGAAAAGGATTGGAGGGCCAGAGTGCGTAACAGCTGAGGAGAGGCTTAAGATACCTGGGTTGGCTCAGTTTTTGGAAGAGAAGGGGAATATTTTTATTGTCTTCAAGTCCCTAATGGGATTTTAGAAAGAAGGCAGAACCAGACTTTGAGTTGCACAACGATGTGACAAGAGGCAGCAGACCTCTTGCAACATGGGAAATTAAAACTAGATATTAAAAACAATAGTATTATGTTGAGGGTAGTCAAATATTACAGCAGGTTGACAAGGGAGGTAGTGGAGTCTCCATTTTTGCAAGTGTTCAGCACTCAACTGGATAAAGCTCTGTGTCAGGTGCTCTAAATTTATGTTGCTTTGGACTGCCAAAATTCGGAGCAATTCTACAACTGTCAGCCCTTAGAAGTTGTGATGGTTTTTGTTTCTTTAGTTATAGTGTTTGTTAAATTCATCTCTAAACAAAAGTAAATATGGTTCTTAGAGAAAACTGTGTTCACAGAAACCAAACAGTTAAGTGCCAAGCTCTTTCTAACAAGAGACAGGTGCTTTCAAAATTGTGAAGTCAGAAACAAAAGGAACAGGTAAGATGTCACTTAGCTTTGGAGGTTCTTTAGCATCCTTTTCATCATTTTTAAAACTAATGTGCACATACATTAGCTATATATGGTAGACACAACCTTAAAAATAAGCTTTCAGTAGTGTATTCTACTTAACTTTATAATTTGTCATAGTAACCTTAAAGGATATTTTCTTAGCTTTACCTCAGTGTTGTTACCCCAGTGAAAGGTATTGATTTCCTTCCAGTGTTTCATGTGTAACAAATAAAAATTATTTTTATCTAGTGAAAACACGCTCTAGTCTGAAATCAGATATGTTGCCAGCCAACTGCTTTGTAGGATTTTTCTTACCTTATCCCCTAGGTAGCGAGCCTGATAATTGCACGTCAGGGTAAATCATCTTTTGCATAACACTTGGCATAATGGTGTTTGCCTCTGTCTGGCAAAACTTAGCTCTTTTTTACTGAAGTTAACCAAAGCTCCATGTATGCAGGCAAGACTGGGTAAGTAGGCAGGTGGCAAAACCTCAGGTGCAGAGGAAGTTTAGTGTACGTTAATGCACTGCTAACAAATGAATGTGCCTGTTTCTATAAAAGCAGAAAGCTTTTGTCACAGTTGAATGTTACTTAGGCCAGTCAGGGTGGCTGCAGAGAACAGGAGTTGGTTATTTTTGAGAGAGGATTATATATGATGATGTCATCATAGTTATATGTGAGATTATTTTGAATGCTTATCAATCATGCTTCTTTGTGCTGCGCAATTACTAACAGCATTCAGATACTTCCTCTGTCAGCAGGTGACATTGTTGTCTTTTTAAGTATCCTTTATTGCCTCTGATTATTACGCATAACTAGTTCCACTCAATACAGAAAATAGTATGATTTCAGAAGCAACAAGTAAACTAGATTTTCAGTAAAATCTAGTTACATCAAAAGAGGAAAAGAAGGTGGAAGTAGTTGTTCTGAAGGAGAGATGGTGGGGAGAGCATTCTGGTGGGAGGAGGAACTTGGGGAGGGGGGAAGTTCTTGCTTTTAAATACAGTCACGATTGGGTGGCTCAAAGAGGAACGACTTGCCTCCTGAGACACTGTGGTACTGTATCATGAATACGATATTAGATATCAAAAAGTCACCAAGATGGTGCTTTCTTCTCCTTCCCTATATGCTTTGCTGTGGTCTCTTTCATGTTATTCCAAATAGTAATTCAATGCTGAATTCTTCCTGCACAGTTGATGTTGTCTGCTCATCACTCCCAGACCTGTATGTGGAGAAAGTATTGGAGTTCCTGGCCTCTGCATTTGAGACATCTTGTCATTTAGAATTCTATCTTATTTGGGCTCATAAGTTGCTCATGCTGCATGGACAGAAACTGAAAACAAGGTGAGATCTTGTGAAAGTCAAAAAGCTGACAAGCATTTTATAGTACCTGTCAGTTTGAGGTTTTTAATTAGCAGTTTCTGACATTCTAGATAGAAGCATATAGGACAATTAAAACTACTTAATTTACATTTATTACATGTATATTTAATAGTATTTAAATCCTTATGTTTATTTATAAAATCTACATTTTAATTTAATACCACGTCTTTCCTAACAAGTGTGTATGATAGAATTTGTGGGGATAAATTGCAAAAAACATTTTCCAAATATTACAGGTAAAACTGCATCACTTGCTTACCCTGTAAATGCATAAGGATTTCAAGAGTGATAAGATTTTGGCAATTGTGGTTTTAAACAATTATACATCTTAAATGTTATTGAAAGATGATGTGGAGGTACTGACTGCATTTTGTAGACTTGGCTTGTGATTACAGCACACGCTTTTAGCTTGTTAGTATTCTGCTTTCCTACATAGTTCTTTACAACTACGTGTGTCTGCCATACGAATTATGTTTAGCCCACTCATAAAGTATTGAGTTTATAGACTCTAAGGAACAAAAAGAGGCAAATCTACAAATTCAAAATAAACTGAGTAAAGGTAATCTGAGAGGGAGTCCTGCAGGTTAAAAAAACCAGTGCATTGTATAACTCCTTGTTTCAACATGGATATTACTGTTTTAGTTATTGAAATGACTGAAACAAATTTTCTCCTTTTGTTGCTGATGAAGAGGACGATTTAAAACAAACTCTTCCTCAATCCAAAGTATTGTAGTACCTGGAAGGAACTGTCATCATTACAGCAAGCAGAATTAGTTCTTCAAGCTGCAGCTGGACATAAAAAAATAATAAACTGTTTCTGGCAATACTACTACTTGTATAAGCATTGAGGGCAGAATCAAAAGCAAAATGTTTTTGTTTATTTAGTATTATCTTATTAATATTTAAAAGTTAACATGTATACTTGTTAAAATTGTGAGATACAGGAAAGTTCTAGATTTCCATATGTAAATATAAAGGGTACTGACAGTTGCACATTTTCTCCATTCAAGATCAGTGAAGCTGCTCCCTGTGATTCAGTTTCTTCAGAAAAGCATCCAACGCCATTTTGAAGATGTTTCCAAACTGTATGTACTCTTATATTTAAGTTTAAATTAAAACCCTGTAAAAAAGTGTGGAGTAATTTGGGGGGTGACATTGTGGTATTAGAACTTTCGAGATGGTTTTCTTTTAGAGATGTTTTTATTTTAGGAGAAAAATGGAATCTTGTTTCTAACACGTTGCTATTTTTTACAGCTGTGAATGGAATATCTACAATATTAAATATGCATTGGCCATTTCACAACAGCGGGGCATGAAACGTTTGGCAGAAGAAACACAAGTAGATGAAGATGACTTGGATTCTGACAGTGATTATCTTATGCAAGAAGCTCATAAAGACAATCTTAGTTCCTAGTTACTCTTCATGGGAGGGAGAAAACCTGACAAAGTATATTTATGCAGTGGTATTCACTGAGAATGAGTGGCCCTCATAGTGGCATATTTTAACTTTTTAACAGTGTAGATGGAGTTACATGTGAGTGATAAAAGTGGAGGAAATGTGGGATAGACAGACTGCCATGTATGGTGTATTTGGTGTGCCCTTTGGCCATAACATCTTGACAGCATTGACTTTTTTGATTCATTGATTCCTTTTTTATTGTTCCTGATTTAAAAAAAGGCAAAAATGTATTCTTTTATCAGTGAAGTTAGAACTATGACTGGAAGAAGTGCATTTTTTATTAAAAATGTATTGTACATAAACTAAGTATTGTGAGTTATCTGTAATGCAGTCTTGTCATACTTTGTGCTGGACTCTTTTTTTTTTTAATCCTTTTAAAAAACATTCTTAATTGGAGGTCTACACATTGTTCTCAGCTTGCTTTAAGTGTTGTTTTAATTGGTTTTTATACGTACATATTACTGGAATGCTGTTAGGAATAAGCAGACCCATTTTTCTTAGTTCTATAGCTTCCATACCTGATGAAGTTTCAATAATGAGGATGATATGCCCATAACAGTGAATATGGGGAAAAAAAATTACTGTGCTGTATAACTTTAGCAGAAGTTTAATTGGTTAATCTTGAGATACTGTAGTAAAAATTTGTTTGGAAATTGCCAACTCAATAATCAAACTGTAAAAGAATGTGTTTCTTTTTCTCATAAAAGCCCTTTCTTGTCTTGTTTTTTAAATGTTTTTATTAACACATGAAAATCTGAAACTCTTGGTTTCTCATGCCAGTTCACAAAAGCAAGGAATTGGCTAATAACAGTGAGGTTCTGAACACAGAGAACTATATCCATGAGTGTGATGTTTTCAAGCCACATGTGGAAAGGGCTTTGTTAGTGAAGATACTGAGAATATTAATAACCCAGAATTAAATTCTTTTAGTGTATTCTGTTCTTTTGGATTTGTTTTCCAGTCTCTTTCCACTCTTGGAAGAGAGGAGAGATATGAATATTAAAAACAGCTGCAGGAAAAACAAAGTCCAAAACACAGAGCAGACATGTTCAGTCTATAAAGATGCATTTGCTGTGTAAATAAAACATAGCAAAGTGATTTATTTTGTTTTTCTTATGGTAAAATGTTTAAAAATACCTTCAGTTGCTGGTGATCCCTTGCCTCCTAGCATTTTCATGGTTGTGCCAGTGTTTCAGGATCTGTGTGAAGGAGCTGGAGTGATGCTTGCAGAAGATGCTCTGTGGTATGGTGTTGGGACTGCTCGTCATTCTCCACCCCTTGTCACCTTCTGCTGCCGTGGTAGAAAGTAGGCTTTCTGCCCTAGGTAGGAGGGAGGGGTAGGTGGGTAGGGAAGAAGAAAGGAAAAATTAAAACCCATTTTGGGGTCAAACTGAAGTGCTTAAGGTAATTTGAAAAACATGATTGTGTTACCTGACGTTAGTTGTCAGCTGGTTGTTACTTCTTAATCCATTTTACTGTTTTTCCACACACATGTTGTCTTTGCATGCTTTTTTAAAGACCATATTCTTTTCCCAGACTGTAGTTGTTCTGGGACTGTCGCAGCAATAGCTTTGAGCTCTGTAAAATAGGAGTTGTGCTGTTTTATGGAGTCGGCTAACTTGATCACTAAATTTATATTCGTCTCTTGGGTTTACAGTGTTACAAAGCACAGAATGTGGAGAAAACGTGGCCTTTCAGAACATCTTAGAAACAGGGTTTGGGGTTATTTTACTCTTCACATTCAAAACATTTCTGAAGATGGAAACTTCACAAAAAGTATGTTTTAGGAAGTGCAAAAGCCTTGAGAGGAGGTGAGAGGGGTAGTGTAGCACCACTTCTTGTGCATGCGGTAATGATGTGTTCTACTCATGATAGTCATTTGGCTTGAGCTGTAATAATAAGCTTTTAGGTTATCAAAGACACATTTTACAGTGCTTATGAAAGTCAAAAACTTTTCCATTGTGCCCTGCTATATCTGTAGGAAGAATAATGAAAACTAAGTATCAGGGTTTGTCTGGTATGTCCCAGTCTTGGCCCAGTCTCTGTATCTGACAGTGGTTGGTGTGGGCTGGACTGAGGTGTTATGGCAGTGCCCTGTCCCTGCCTTCCACATCTGCAAACTGGTGCCTAGGCACATAGAATGGTTTGGATTGGAAGGGCCCTTAAAGATCATCGAGTTCCAACCCCCCTGCCATGGGCAGGGACACCTCCCACCAGACCAGGTTGCCCAAAGCCCCATCCAGCCTGGCCCTGAACACCTCCAGGGGTGGGGCATCCACAGCTTCTCTGGGCAACCTCCTCCAGTGTCTCACCACCCTCACAGTAAAGAATTGCTTCCTAATGCCTAATCTAAATCCACCTTATTCTGGTTTAAGACCATTACCCCTCATCCTATCACTACATGCCCTTGTAAAAAGTCCCTTTCCTATAGATAGCTGTCTATATATATTTCAACTGGACTCTTTCTTGTATGTAGCTCAGTTTCCTTAATAAAGGAGAGAACAAAAGTTTTTTATCAGGGAAAGAAATTTACTCAGTGATGAAACTTGGTGCTTTTCAATATTTCTTTCATCCTTCCCTTTTAAAAGCAATACCCGATTTCACAAGATCCTAGAAGGAGAGAAATGAACATGGGTTTGCTTATCCTATTTTTTACTCACAGCTCTAGTCTTGGTTGCCTCTTGCTGCCCTTGCCCTGGGTGATCCCCAGCCCCTGCCACCCCCGGGCGGCGCACCCCTCCGGCCACCCCCTCTCCCCTGCAGAAGGAACCCGATGCTGCCAGGCTTGTGCTCAAAACGCGTCCCAAGGGCTTATTTCCATCCGAGTTTTAACTTTTTTTTAACTATTACTGTTATTACTGCTAAACGCGGTTAGGGAAGGGACTGAGGGTTGCCCCTCCCCGCCTCCAGGGGGCGCCCTCGTCGGCGCCGGCAAGGGCGCAGCGGCCTCCCGTCCCGTCCCGTTCCGTCCTGTCCCGCCCCCCGCGGCCCAGCCCGGCTCGCCGCACCGCCACCGATCCCCCGCACCGCCGCCGCTATGCTGGCCTCCCGCGGGCCGGCCCTCTGCACCGCGCTGCGGCGGGCGGCTCCCGGCGGCCTCGCCTTCTTCCACTGCTCCGCTCGGCGCCACCGCCCCGCCCGCGTCGCTGTGGTGAGTAACGGCCGCGCCGCGCCCCGCCCGGAGGAGGCCTCGGGCTTGGAGTGGTGGTGGGGAGCCTGGGGCAGAGGGGGCAGCTCTGAGGAGAAAAAGGGGTTTTTATACTGCCTGGCTGTCCCCAGCCACCCTCAGCCCCTTTGCTGGCGGTGGTGGGAGGGCTTGGCGTGGCGTGGGGCCGAGGAAAGGCTGGCCTGGTGGCGGCGGCGGAGGGAGAGGCTGAAATGGAGAAGATAAAGCTGTTGAGGAATGAGTCGCTTGGGAGGAAGCCAGACCAGGAGTAGGAAGCACGTAAAAATTGGCATCTGTGTAGGTGTTACTGGCCGGGGGTTGAGTTGTAAAGAGCTGAATTTGAAATGGTTTGTAGCGTAATCGGGGGAGGTACTGGCAACGTACGGGAAAATATTTAAACTGGGTTATGCTGTTCTGCAGGAAGGAGGTACGGCATGTTATAAGCACAAAGGGAAAGCAAGGAGGTGGAAGGAGCTCCAGGCTGCCAAAGGAAAATTTAGGCTGTAGATAGCATCCGAAATGGATACACAGTTTTGGAACTCGATGGACAGACAGTCTTTGAAGCTTGAGCTTTACATAGTCTTGACAGCGTAAAATGTGAAGAAATAAGGGGGCATTACCTGCATGAGGAGATCTGCTTGGGGCAGAGTTGGCTCAGGAATGGGCAGAATGCTGGTCCAAATGTCTGAAAAGTAACTTACCAGGAATGCTATTTTACCAAATCACAGCTTTTTAAATAGAGAGTGGAAAACAAATACTGCTGTTGATATTAGTGCCATAAATTTCTAACTGTGGTGGAAGACAGATTTATCACCAAGCAGGTACTGAAATAACAGAAGAGGACAGTGTCTTAGTACGTTGGTTTCAGTGAGTTTCAAAACATTTTAAAAGTGTTGCTTACAGAAGGTAACTTTAGCACAGTTGCTCGTATGTTTTTACAGTCTAAATTAAATAGAAGATTAAAAATAAAAAGTTGGAAAGTGGAAGTTGGGTCTTAAATATCAGAGCAGTAAAACTGTAGTTGGGATTAACACAGACAGAGGAACATCCATGGATCTTACTCATTTGGTGAAATTATGGTTGGATGTCATGCATGTGAGAGCAGAGGACTGGGTGTTGTGATCTGAAGGATGACCATGAGCCAGCAATGTGACCTTGTGGCCAAGAAGGCCAATGGCTTCCTGGGGTGTGTCAGGAAGAGTGTGACCAGCAGGTCGAGGGAGGTTATCCTCCCCCTCTAGTCTGCCCTGGTGAGGCCCCCTCTGGGGTACTGTGCCCAGTTTTGGGCTCCCCAGTTCAAGAAGGACAGGGAACTGCTGGAGAGGGTACAGCAGAGGGTTACAAAGATGATTAGGGGTCTGAAGCATCTGTCTTATGAGGAAAGGCTGAGGGACTTGGGTCTTTTTAGTCTGGAGGGGGATCTGATCAACACCTATAAATACTTAAAGGTGGGTGTCAAGAGGAAGGGGCTGGTCTTTTTTCAGTGGTGCCCAGTGACAGGACAAGAGGAGATGGGCACAAAGTTGAATATAAGAAGTTCCACCTAAACATGAGGAGGAACTTCTTTACTTTGAGGGTGGCAGAGCACTGGAACAGGCTGCCCAGAGAGCTGGTGGAGTCTCTGGAGACATTCAAAAGCCGCTTGGACGTGTTCCTGTGCATCCTGCTCTAGGTGGACGTGTTTTGGCAGGGGGGTTGGACTAGCTGATCTCCAGAGGTCCCTTCCGACCCCTTATCATTCTGTGATTCTGTGAAAGCCCCTTCAAGTCCAATGTTTCTAACTAAGACAGTTTCAGTTGTGAGTTTCAGTTCATGTGTCTGTGATTGATTAAAAATTTTCAAGCTTATAAAACCAGGAGGGAAAAGAGTAAAGTTAATAAATGAACTCTGTCTAACTGGATTTTTTCACACTGAAAGGGTTATTAAGCACTGGAATGGGCTGCCCAGGGAAGTGGTTGAAGCACCATCCCTGGAGGTGTTCAAAAGACGGGTTGACATAGTGCTTAGTGGCATGGTTTAGTAATGTGGGTGGGGTTTTTTTGTACAGTTTTCTTTTGTTTTTTTTATCACAGTTAGGTTGATGGTTGGACTAGATGATCTTAAAGGTCCCTTCCAACCTAGATGATTCTATGATTCTATAAAACAAACAACCAAGCAAAAAGCCCCCACAAGAGTTCATATATATACTTTCAGGAACTAGATAATCCTTTGGATTTTTTTGGTTTTGTTTTGTTCTTATAATCCTTTTTTCTGGGTTTTTAATTTTTTCCCCTCTCTTTTACTTTGTAAAAGACTCTTTCCACCCACACAAGAATAGCTGATCGCTTTGCACTTTTTGTTCTCCAATGTGTATAAACAAATTGAAAGTATTATTACCATGGTAATAAAGTATGGCTAATATAGCATAACTAAGGCTAAAAGTGATTTAGCTATTGATCTATAATGCAGATCCTCAGACAAAATGCAGCAGCAGGTAAAATAGTTTATCTCAAGTGCCACCTCAAAGTGCACTTCTATCCTGCTTCAGTTTGATGTACATGAGAAGGTATTTTACATGGATATGGACAATTCATAAATAGATGCATGACACTCAGAATAACCCATTGTGTATACAATAAAAACATACCTAAGGACATTGTGTCAGTTTATTAACTCAGGAATAAATGCACAAGTCAATAAATAAATATTAGCTATTTCTGATGGGTGGCTATAAATAGAAAATGCGTTATGTCAAATGACAACACTGGTGCTAATAGCATGATGCCAACTGGCTTAGTAAAGAGCTTGTTGCCAAGTTGTTTTTTTTAGGGGATGGAGGGAGGTTTGTTGTTGTTTGGGTGGTTGGTTTTTTTAATCATCTCACAAGGCTTCTGAAAGATCCTGTAGGAAGTTTTATATCACCTGAAACACTGTCTTGATTTTCTTACTGCAGGTCCTGTCTGGTTGTGGTGTCTACGACGGCACAGAAATCCATGAGGCCTCAGCGTAAGTTGCTTTATGAAACTAGGCTCAAAAAAGTCTCCTTTACATTACAGGAGTCTGTTGAATTCAGGTTTGCTCTTTCTGGGCATCAGAATTGCCCTGAAAGTTGTATGATGAAGCTTCACAGTTTTCTCACAGCATAACTGGGAGCTCAGGCCACGTTCTTGCAGTACTCTGTGATTGTCCAGAGATGCAGCACAGTGCATGCATGACAGAACAGTGAGGCTGAGAGTCTTTCCTTCAGAAACAGAAATTTAGAGTTGCAGAGTCAACGTCAACAGAGTTAAGTAAAGACTTCATTTCATAATCAGTTTGAGTTTCTCTTCCTGGGGCTAAATCTAATACTAGAATTGTTAATAGTCAAGCTAAATTATTAACTCTTAGTGTTAATTGTGAAGAGATGCTTCACCTAGACTGAGGTTAAATGTACACATAGGTATGTTAATCATGGGACTCTTCCATAACACCTGGGGACTTGCAATGAGAAAGGAAGTTTTTGTTGTTCCTGGTTGCCTGCATAAGAGCACTGAAGAAAGAAACTTGTGTCTAGCTTACCTGACCCTGCCTCCAAACTGACTATCTGTTCTGCTTTGCACTTTGGTGTTACTTACAGGGATTTTGCTGCTATGTACTCAGTATGCTTTGATAGAAAGTGTGTTTTTTCTCTCCTTCCAAAATCAGTTGGTGGAATATTTCTGGCAAGACTTTGGGGACAGATAAAGCCTCTCCTACAACTTTTTTCAGCACGTTTTATCTCTGCTTTTCTAGCATACTGGTACACCTTAGTCGTGGGGGAGCAGAGGTTCAGATGTATGCTCCAGATGTTCCTCAGATGCATGTCATTGACCACAGTAAAGGGCAACCAGCTGAAGCTGAGTCAAGGTAAAGTCTGTGTTTAATGTGTTTTCCATGACTGCTGAGCCTCGGTCTCTTAAACATTCTTCAGACATAGCAGCCTGTAACTGCACTTACAGCACTTTGCTGACTGGCTTTACTAGCTTTATGCTAGCTGGTATGTTGGTTGGAAAGTATTAAACCTGTTTCCTGGACGTGATTATATGTAGTCTCTTAATGCCTGTGTTTCCCAGCAGTCACATTGCAGAAGCATTGATAGCTTCAGTTATGACCACTGTTTTTCTTGCTTCCTTCTTTCTTCCCCCTTCTCTGCTCTGCCAAAACTTCCTTTATTCTCTTCTGTGTGTAAATGCTTAATTCATTCTTTTATTTCTGGTCCTTCAAGGAATGTTCTAGTGGAATCTGCAAGAATTGCTCGGGGTAAAATTGCAAGCCTGGCTAAGCTTACTACAGCAGACCACGATGCTGTGATATTCCCTGGTGGATTTGGAGCTGCTAAAAACTTGTGAGTGCCAACTAAGCATTAGATGACTCTACTAAATATTCATGATCAACTATTCTTAATGAACTATGATCCTTCCAGTACCTGAAGGGGGCCTACAGGAAGGCTGGAGAGAATCTGTTTACAAAGGCCTGTAGTGACAGGACGAGGGGCAATGGCTTTAAGCTGGAGGGGAGCAGATTTAGATTGGAAATTAGGAGAAAGTTCTTTACTGTGAGGGTGGTGGAGCACTGGAACAAGTTGCTCTGGGAGGTGGTTGAGGCCCCGCCCCTGGAGATATTAAAGGTGAGGCTCGACAAGGCCCTGGGCAGCCTGGTCTAGTTGGGGGTGTCCCTGCTGACTGTGGAGAGGTCAGACTAGATGACCTTTGGAGGTCCTTTCTAGCCTGGACGATTCTGTGATTCTATGATTCACACAATAAAATCAGGAAGTAATAAGTGGCCTTATTTACTACATATGTAGCCACTATTTAATGAGGAAAACTCCTTTCAAAGTGTCGAGGTTAAGTTGTGCTCTTCATGATGGTTTCCAGTTTTTATTCTTGTTGGTATTGTTGCGTTTTAAATTTTTCAAACAATGTTGGTGAGAATTCTGGAGTTTAGATAATGCACAGGAATCCTTTTTTTCCCCTACCCTTGCGGTGATTTTTTGGGGCCTGAGGGAAGTGAAGGTAAAACTTCAATATTTTCAGGTGTTCCTAGTGTTGTTACTCTGTTTCTTCTTGTCTACCAAAAAGTCCCCTCTTGCATTAGTAATGATAAAACAACAGGTAGCTGAAAAAAAAAGGAGGGAAAAAAAAAAGTGTTAGCCACGTGGAATACTGAATAATTATCTTCTTATTGACCTGCTATTTTCTTGGCTTTGAGAAACCTGAATGTTATTTCCCTTTTCTTCTTAAGTATTTTTCTTCTTTGAAAACATTGTTGTTTCCCTTCTCAGTAATGCTAGAAAGTTGATTTCATAATTATTATTTCTAGATGTTTATATCAAGTAAGGAACTTTCTGACATACCAAAGCCTTAGAAGTGAGCCATTTTGCTAAAGCATTCATGATCAAGTGCAGGTTTTTTCAGCCACCTTTTAGAAGCTACTAAGTTTGCAATGACCCCTGGGAGCCAGTCTCAGGTAGACATGGGCATCTCTGTTTTATAGGTTTATACTGAGGTTTATAAAGTTTCTTGTTGTGGCAGATCTACCTTTGCTGTTGATGGGAAAGATTGCAAGGTGAACAGAGAAGTTGAACGTGTCTTGAAAGACTTCCACAAAGCAGGCAAACCTATTGGGTATGTATTTTGGTTGGAGGGGCATTTGTTTGATAGTATGAGCGTGGAGACAACATGTGTTTGGTTGAGATGTGCAGCTGTTACTGTTGGAACTAGAAGAAGCATCTTCCATTTTGTATCAGTTGCAGCTTATTTTTTTACATGTGTTTTTCAAGATGCGTGTGTGCATAGATGTTTGTCAAAGAAGCAGCTAATAAAATGCTAAGCGGAAGTTGTCTTGTGATGTCTTTCAGATTTCTAAGACCATGTCCGATTGAATCTTTTCCATTATGACCAAGTGTTGAAAGCGTGCCATTGTAGAATCACTCTTACAATTCCTTTTGTTGCAGTCTTTGCTGCATTTCACCGGTGTTGGCAGCAAAGGTTCTCTCTGGTGCTGAAGTAACTGTGGGCCATGAAGAAGAGGAAGGTGGCAAGTGGCCTTATGCTGGGACTGCAGGAGCCATTAAAGAACTGGGAGGAAAGCATTGTGTGAAAGAAGTAACTATATCCTTTCCTGTTAGTCTCCATGTTGAGAGACAGCGTAGTAATGTGTCATTACAGCTATGAATACATGCAGGACCTGTGCTCTTCCACTTACGGTTTAGTGGGAATATACAGTGTATAGCAGACTGCACGTAATACAGTGCATGATAAGAAACATGACCTTCTGCACACAGCTGTGTAGTTAAAAGTCATTCTCAGTCATTGCCTTAGAACTCCCTTGGAGATGGGTAATGCAGTAAACACTGAGTGAATTTGCACATAAAACTGGCATGAGTTATAATCGGTCAGTTCTCTCTGAGATTTTTTTTTTTTTTTCTTTTCCTGAAGGCTAATGCAGTGATCAAACTGCACTCAGAGGCATTTTATTACTGTCAGTAAATTTCTTAGGCTTCCTTGTGTTTCTGAGCGTTCCCACAGATTGCTCTCGCAGTGTTTGTATTTCTGGCAGATGTATCTTCTAGTGTCTCGGATTATAGGTTGCAGCTGTCTTTACAGCTGGATGGTATAACATATTTGGAGATGCTTTTTCATAGGACAGTGGAGTTGTGAGGTTTTGTCACTGATGGTTTGTTTTGCAGACAGAGTCTGCAAGTGGAACATAGGCTGTGTTTTCCTTAACTCCCTTTTACGAAGCTCACGTGGATACAAAAAACAAGGTGGTGACTACCCCAGCATTTATGTGCGAAACACAGTTACATCATATCTTCGATGGCATTGGGGCCATGGTAAAGAATGTGCTAAAATTAACTGGCAAATAAAAAAAAAAAAAAGGAATAAGTAATGTTTCAGTTTGGGGTGTAGTATCAAATATAACATGGATCAATGGAAACATTTTCACCTGCTTCTCCTGTTCACACTCTAGTGAATGCTGATAGGAAGCTGATTGATTCCCGGCTGCAGGGTTTTCCATGCCCCTTCTGAGAGAGGGGCCAGCAGGAGGGCTTTCAGAGTACAAGCAGTCTGGCCTGAGACAGCATTTTCTTGAGCTTTTTCAGCTGGAGAAAGCTGTGCGGACATATTCTGAAACCAGTTCTCCCGATGCACCAGTGTCAAATCATTTCTGTGGGGGCAAAAAGAGACTAAAGGCCCTTTCAGAAGCTGAGGGCAGATGTGTTGTAAGGATATAGCAGATGCAGGGGCAGTGTGTCTGGTGGATGAAGAATGGAAGTAGAGAGGAATTGGTGGGTGGTTTAAAGTTTATATGCTCAGGCCTGGATCTGTGAACTATAAGCCAGTATCAGCTGTCAAGGGAATAGACATCATCCACATTTTAATTTAGTTTGGTCATAATTAAAAGATTAATGTTTTGTTTTTCCATTTCAAAGAATCGTGTTTTCACAAAGGAGCCATTCTGAATATCAATCAGCAACAGAATACATCTTAACTGTCACAACACTAGCACTTTGAAAAATTAATCCATGGGCCCATTATTGCTAAAAAAGTCTTGAAATGAAGGAGAAAATATCCGCTGATGTGACGCACAATTTTTAAGGATAATACCCGTGTTAAAGTAGTTGCATGACTAGTTGTGGATGGAAAAAGCAATCTCAAATTATCCTTACTTTCCCTGCTTTAGGGTAATAAAGCTTTCTCCAAAGAAATATTATTGAATGTCTGGAATAATGATGTATAAATAAATTAATTTCTGCCTTTATCTCATCCTTGTCCATTCACTTTTGTTTGATAGCTGCCTTTGATAACTTAACACTGGTTGATAATGTTCTAGCAGTTTTTCTGTTTTTCATTTCACCTCTTTGGGACGTTTTTTCCATACAGAATCCAGCAGGGTCTCCTTCCTCTGCCTTCCAAGTTATTTGTTACCTTTCTGTTCAGCAGGAAGCAACATTTCTTGAATGAAAACAAGCAAGCAAAATGACACCTCTTAGCTTGTATTAAAATTCCTTTCACATGACAGACACACTGAAAAGAACCTGTACTTTTAAGGGAGAATTGTGTGCTTCATAAATGAAATGTACAAGCCTTAGAGTGGGTTGGAGTATGGTAAATACCGTCTGTGGCTGAAGACTTGCTAGGGCTGTGGAATGACTTTTTTTTTATGGAGGGGAACAAAGAGGAGAAATGAAGCTTGAGTATGAAAGGTTGGCATGCTCAGCTTTCTTAATCAGTGTTCACACAATAAACTTTTTAGCTTCTTGAGCCTATTAGTATGTGATTAATTTTTTGTCGCTAAAAAAAATCATGTTTGGATTTAGAAGATCTGAGATTTCACTTCAAAGATGGCAATGTTTTCTTGGGGGACTTCATTAAGCTCTCTTGTGCAGATCCCCAACTCCAGTGTGGTTAGAAAGAAATCACAGACACAAACCAGGTCATCGTGGTAAGGAGCATGGTTCATAAAGTGGATATTGGGCATACTCTGAAACTTTTTTGCTGGTGCATCAAATTCTTCATGAAATTTTCAGTATCAAGTTGGTAAGAAACAGAATTTAAAACACTGTAACTGTAATTCACTGCGAGTACTTTCCTCCATAAGCTTTGCTTGTACACGGGTGGATGTTCATAATACCAATGTTATACACAGAGGCTTAGCAGAGTATGGAAGGTCCTTGTTCATATAAAATGTAACAACATTTAAAAATATATGATTTTCTTATATCTGCAGGATTTTTAAAAGCAATTTGGTAACATAAGAAGGCATCACAAAACAGAGATGGTACTGAAATCCCTGGAGCAGAGGGAGAGCTGCTGCTGCCTGTGTTAACGGCACCATCATCTGCTGTAAGAGTGATCTAAATTGAGCTCAACCCTTCCCATCAGGGGCTGTGAGTTAAATCTCCATTAGCTCCCCTCGCCACAGCAGGTTGTGTGTATGTATTTAGGGTTTCTTGTATCTGCAGATCCTAGTAAGTGCAGATGTGGTGGCATAAGGCTTTCTTAGATTCTGAATCTTAGATCCAGGTGTCCTGGGAAAAAAGGTGTTTTTTTGAAGAAGTGGCTATTATTATGCAGTGACCAGCTGTTGCAAGTTGGTTGCTAGATCAACCAGATGTTGCCTCTTTTTACAGCTCTCTGACATTCTTTCTTGAATACAGATACCCAAATAATGAAGACTACTAACAACCTACTGTGTACCTTTCTAAGCAGATGCAGTGGTGGTCACATGGATCCCCAACCTGGTGGCTTCCAGGTTCAATTATCGTGGTAGCACATGCTTAGAATCAAGTATCCAAATTGAAAAGCTCACCTATTTTGACACGGCATCTCATCTGCTAAATAGCAGCAATACTGTAAAAATGGTGGTCTCACTATCAGCGACTGTGTGAGGGCTAGGGCTGTGATGCTGTAAGGAGAGTAACTAAGGAACCAGCTCCTCCTCAGTGCCTGCACTGTTTCTCAAGGTAGTTGAAAAAGCGAGCTACCCATACAGTGTTGTCACCGCTGGAAGCTTGGGCATTTAGTGGGGATAAGACAAACAGATATGCACTGACAAAATTTTATTTTCAGAAGTAATCACGTTTTAGAGCATCTTTTTGCCCTTTTTTTCCATCATTCAGAGATTAATGATTTTTTAAGGGAGAATCATGCACCAGAATTGCCATTTTTTTTTTATTTATTATTCTCTCTAGTTTCACAGTAATGTGCAGAGTACAAACCCTTGCTACACACATTTTAAAATATTTTTTCTTAATAGAAGATCTTTTAAATTTGGTGGGAGATGTAATAATGTTATCTTGGCTTTTAGCCAGTGTAAATTTGGAGGGAAATTCCATATGCATTTAGAGATTAATAGAGACATTTGTCTGCCAAGTTGGGTTTTTCCTTTCCTTCCATAGGGCTGTTTGGAGCTTCTGAGTGGTTTGCTAGTTTCAGCCAAGTGGATATAAGTTTATGATTAAGGTTTTGTTAAAGGCTATCAGAAATAAAAAGTGAAAGAATGTGTATTCTTCAAGCCTCCACAAGGAGGCATGCAATATCTGGCTTATGGACCGTGCCATTTTTCATTGTCAGAAAGCATCGAAGAACTTTCCCCTGTTGACGGGGAGCGGTAATAAATGCCCCTCCTGCTTGTGTCGGTTTTCCAGTGACGTGATGGGGTGGACTTGTGGGGAGGAGTTGTTAATTCTCAGTTGTGTTTCTGCCTGCCCCATTTTCCCCTCATTGATGCTTGTGCGCAGCAGCTGTCTTGTGAAATGTTTCGCTGCAGATTGTTTCAGTGTTGACAAATTTGACAGCGCTGCCTTTCTTTTCTTCTAAAAGCAGAAATGAGAGTTAGGGCTTGAGATGTGCTTTTCGTTTTGACCCTTGGGGTTGTGGCTGGCTACGGTGGAGACACGTTTTGGATAAATACGGTGCCAGCAGGGGGCACTTGGTGAACAATACTCTGTGCGGGTTTTCACTTACCCAGGCACGGTACTCCAGCTGTTG
Organism: Limnodromus scolopaceus; assembly: GCA_028565335.1. NCBI lineage: Eukaryota > Metazoa > Chordata > Aves > Charadriiformes > Scolopacidae > Limnodromus > Limnodromus scolopaceus. The sequence continues at coordinate 118,293,343 of JAOXNO010000001.1, forward strand.
TTTTCTGTATGACGTTGTTATGTTGACTTTTTCTCGCATAGAGGGAATCAAGCAAATAGTGCTTCCTACTTGTTTAACAGCAATATATAGGAAATCCAGTTCTATCATAATGAATTGTCCCACTGTCTTTTCTTCAACTCATTTCTTCAACACAGTGACTACTTAATTATCCCCCTGAAAGTATAAGTATCAAATATATTAAGCTCTAAAGCCTTCCTGTGATATAATTATCACTGGAAAAGGACGAAAAGTGTAGTATAATGTCATAAAAGTATACAGTGGCTGGGATTTTTTTTTTTTGTTTTGTTTTGTGGGGGGTTGGTTTTCGGTTTGGTTTGGTTTGGTTTTGTAAATAATAATGCTATTATAGCCAAGGTGGCCTAAAACCAAGGTTTGTAGGGGAGGGAGTTTTATTAGGCCAAGAAATATTCCTGGAAGGAAACACACTGTTTCTTGGAGGGTCTGTGTGTTTTCAAGCTAACAGTATTTTATATGTGTGTGTATACATATATATTTTTTTTATTCTTTCAGACTGGGAGCTTAGAATAGTCCTCCGTCTGCAAATAACTGAGAGTTGCCTGTATTCCAAGGGTTGAGTCTTTTGTTTGAGATGTTTTTCTTCCTCCTTCCCATGGCTTGAATTGGCTGAGGGAAAACTTATATGGGTCAGCCTTAGCCCTCAGAAGAATTAAGGAACTGATATTTGGTTATCTTTTCCAAGGTGATTTCAGTGGTGGTCAGAATTTCTGCAGAAAGAGAGAGAGAGGGAAAGAGAAGGGACTAAACTTGGACAATCCTAGAAACTGAAACAGAAGTTGCAATGAGGATTGCATTACCCATAGCATTATGATTTTGTGCTGTATATTTAAAAATAACCACCTTCCACGCTTGTTTTCAGTATTTCTCGGTAACCTTTGTTCAGCTGCTGAGTATTGCACTATGTGAATGTTATCTGACAGAACAGTGAAAATTCTGAATCAAATGTATTACATTAATTTATCGCTGATGATCTAAATGAGCTATTTCTCCCACATTGCATGGAACTGAAAGGAGCTCAGTGGAAAGCATTAACCAGTTAAACTGGCCTCACTGTGCATATAGATAAACTACAAGATGAGCAAACTAACTCATTTTTGTCTCTTACCAGTGTCACTGTCAAATGTGGAAAAATGAACTTGCTTTTACAGCCATTCTTTTGCAAGAATAATGTACAAGGATCTCTTAAGAATTTCTCTAATGTAGCAGACTATCAGCTTATGTTCTTGCCATACGAAATACGCAGGTGTGAGCCACCAAAGTACTACAAGTGAGAGAAGCGGAGATTCCTCCTTCTTAAACGTGTGAATTGTTATTGTGCTCCTTATTTTTCAAAGCTACCCCTTCTCTGTCGCTCTGAAACTCTGGAAGACACAAGAAGTATGCGCTGCTCATGTTCTGCACATTGAGTGAAGTTTAAGACATATGTTTGCGGTGTCATCACCCAGGCAAGGAAGGACAAATCAAGGTCTGCTAGTCATTCAAACCTTCCCTTGCAGTCTCCCAGGAAAATGGAATGGCGCTCATACATTACTGCTGGGAATGGCATTAACTACAGCTCTGGGAAAATATAATAAACAGGGATGTTTAAACATCCCAAGCGCTGCTACAAATCTGAGTCATAAAAAAGTAGGGTTGTAAGCAACATTTAGAGGTCATCCAGTCTTCTCCGCCCCCCACCCCCCCCTTCATTTCTTCTGTCCTCATCTGCTCATGTACTTACTGTGATTCATACCAGTTTGCACAGGCAGGGAGAATCTCTTCTGAGGGTGAAAAAGGCAGACGACTGTGGGAATTGGGCATTCCTCGTCGGCACCAGCCGGCACAGTGCCCGCTCTTGAATGTACAGCTGGGCTGTCTCTTTCCACAGCAGCGAGGCTCTGTTCTAGCCCTGCATGCCCGCAAAAAGGTATTTGAGTAATTATTCATTTGCTTGCCCAAGAAATTTTTGCAGTTGTATAGTTACAGCTTGCACTCATGAGTGGAGGTGCTTGTGTTGTTCGTGTGCCTCAACACCTTTTGAAAAGTGGACGGCTGCTTAAGTGGCTGTTAGATTTTATGGAAGTCATACGGCCCTTGAGATGAGGGCAAGCAGTTCAGACTTGTGGGACTGGCAGACCAGTACAAATTCCACCTTTCAGACTTTCTGATTGCCCAGGGAGCCTAGCCTAAGTCCTACTAGCTAGCTCCTACCTAACGGTATGAACAACTGGAATACAAATAAAGAACTCTTAGAGATCAAGCAATTGCTCTTCTCGGGGTTTTCATTTTTTTTAAGTTTTTATTTTTAATCAACTTTTGTTTTGAAAAATACATGGAATCTGAGACAAACATTTGGAGGGTAGGACATAAAAAGACAATCACAGTACATACAGTTCTTATATTCAAATCTTTCTATGAAGTGGGACCCCAGCCGTTAGCTAAGCTGCTCTGTACCCAGGGTAGCCGAAGTACCAGCTGAGCTTCACTGCAGCAGCAACAGGGGCTGTGCATGGGATTTTGTCTCTCTTCCCCACCATAGAGAAAGGACCCTTTGTTAAGAAAGTCAAGGGCAACTATCTCCTTTACCTCAATGGATACCATTTTGAAAATCCTATTTTATTCTGTTCCTTTCCTTGTAAAAACAATCCTGTCTTTCCTTTATGCATCCTGATGAGTCACTTCCCTCTGCTTGAGGGCTCAGCCAGAAGGAGCGCGTTGCAATCACCGCTGCCCACTGGCCAGGGTGAGGAGTTCTCCGGACACTTCTCAGTTCTATAAGAGGGTGGTTGCAGCAGCTCTAGCCTGAAATGAAACCTCTGCACTTTCCTGATGTTGCTGGTACACAGGATCCTTTCAGTCTTAGTTTTATGCAGGACATCTATGCTACCTGAGTCCAATGTTTCCAGAACTAAACTCATTTAATTTGCATAGGTATCAGTTACAATTATTCTGACCAGTTTTTAATTCTTTTTTCTCCAAAGGTGCTATTTTTAAAGAAGTAACGTTATCACAGTAACAATTTCTTACTGCACAGTTTTAGCTTAAGAATCCAGCTTTTGGGCGATGATCGCATTTACCTTGCTGTGTTTAAGGACAAAAAGAGAAAATACCGAATTCAGACTTCTAAAGTTTTTGGCTTATTTAGCAGTGGATTTTGTAATAATACATCACTTCCTTCCTCTATGTTGATGTTTTATGAACTTCCATCATCTTTCTCAGTCAGCTTCGTCCTTCCGCTGAAGAACTACTACATGTCTTGTGGAAAAAAAAGTTGTTGCTGATAGCCCATGACGCTTAAGACTAAAAATAGAAGCTGAAGTTCCACAGGCTCAAGTTTCACAAGGTTTCCATCCTTACATTTCACAAAACGCGTCTTCCTACTTCCAGTTTTTATCTGACAGAGGGTAATTACCACTTCTCCTCCTTTTGGTTCTCTTGAAGGATGGCAAATGAGGTCTTAGGAAAAAGATCTCACTAGGGTCAATTATGTGACCTTGTAGTTCTGTGAATCTTTTATCCTGCCGCTAAAGCAAAACCACAAAATCCAAAATAAAATGTTCATACTGGAAGCACTAAAACTGGGCTCCCAGAAATAAATGAAAAAGTACATGTGCTACCTCTGAGTGTTGCTGTCTTTGGTTTTGTGGGACACCAGAATGTGGGACATATAAACACCTAGTGCTAGGTCAGTTTTCAGCTTTGATGATTCTTCCCCATGGCTCTGGAACAGGTGTCATGCTAATCCTGCAGAGCTGTTCTGCCCAGCGAGGTCCTCTGGTGAGGAGAACTTCCCAAAGATTGTCCTGTTCTCCAGTTACAACTGCCAAACCCCCAGTGAGACCAGGAGGTGGAGAGAGAGGGGAAGCATAGCCAGAAATGGCACATCAGCAGGGCTTCTGGAGGAAATCTGACTGTGTCCTGAAAAATTAAAAAAGAGAAAGTTGGCATGTAACTGGTGGCTTGACAAAAAGTGTATTTGGGGTTTGTGCGATATATTTTACATGAATGCATTGATGGAAGATTGTTTGTAAAATCATGTGGATTTTGGCTCGTTTTCAAAATTCTCCTTTTTATGTGTGTGTTTACCCTCCAGAAAAAACAGTCTCAAGTACTGTGACAGATCATTTTTTTTTTTCTCCTTCACAGAAGGGGTACAGACACTCAGCAACAATGAATACAACTTCCTTGTCTGGATGACTGAGAATACTTCTTTAAAATCCTGATAGAACAACACAACTAAAAGAGTACAAAACACATTATTATTCTACCTGCTTAGGGCCCGAGGTAGGCGTTGTGGTTAAAAGTCCATAAATAATAGTCATGAATATTAAAAAATCTGGGCCGCAGTCGCTTAGGTGGTAGCAGCACTGTGTCCCACTATTGGTATGTAAGCCACAACGTGGACACAGGGCACAGAGTAGCCTTGGCACAGGCGGTACCTGCAACCCGTGCTGGATGTAGTACGCAAGTCAAAAAAGATTTTGAACCCTTGACTTAAGCCATATAGAAATTTTTCCTCTAAGTGTTTAGGTCCAAGTCCTTCTCTGGGAAGATCAGGCTGTATATCGTTTTCTGTACCAATTCTTAGGCTGTTCCTATTGCTGTGGTATCAACTTTCAGTCTGTTACTGCAGTTTAACTTATCACTAGTAGGAGTGCTTCCTCCCCCTCTTCCTAGAAGGAATATGTGGTATTAACATGTAAAGAGCAAGTAAACGTTGGGTAGCCCTCAGTAACGCTTTAAAATAAATTTAGGATTACAGCAGGACTCCCGGTCCCTTGTGACCTCTTCCAGCCCATGGCACTTCCATTTTTCCCAGAAAAAAATTAAGCCAATTTTTGATCAACCCAGAAGCAGTCTCGCAAGAAACCCAGGATGAAAGTAAAATTAGGCTCTTTAAAATTATTAGGAGAAATAATCAATCCAGTAAAACAACAAACAGAAACAAAGCAGAAGTGAAACAGATCAAAACTGCTTCTGTTTTATATAAAAATAATAAATATCTGCTGATCTGGTTTTGGTGACTGCAAAGTGTGAGAACTAATTCTGCATGCAGTGTCTTTGTTCTCAGCAGGTCATTTAACTTTTCTAAGTCCCTTCCAAAATAACAACTAATACAAAATAGATTCTCTTCCTCCCTTTCTTAAGAAATTGCTGAAAATAAAAAAAAAAAAAAAAAAAAGAAAAAAAGAAGGGGGACTGTGGCTGATGATTTCTTTAAAAGAAGTTGACAACAGGAAATATTTTTTCCTTTTTGCAAAAAATGTTTCAAAAGCTAGGGTTTTGTTCTTTCCTCCATCCCCAAGCCCCTCAAAATCCATGAGTACAAGAACTTTCAGGTGACTAAAGTGGGTGATTCAGTTTGTTCTCCTATAGCAAAGCTATACACTCCCCCTTGTCCCAGTCACTTTTCACTTTTTTTTTTTTTTCCCCAGTGAAAATAACTCTTCGTGGTAAGAAGTAGTTTATATTGAAGAATAGTTGTCAGAAAGTTTTTGGCTGAGTCAAATGTATATGCAACTCTCTCATTTAAATACAACCTACTTATCTTTTGGTTTTGAGAAAGTTCCATTGCTACTGCATTAAAAAGTTTGATCCTTGATAATTTCTTGTTTCTTCTGGAAGGTAACAGCTAGAGATATTCTAGCTGTTCTAGGTCTTTTTTGCTTTTATAATGTTATAGTTTGGTGCTGTGTGTGTGCTGAAGACACATGATACCATATTGATTTTAACTTCATCTTTAGTGAAGTTAACTAAAGACCTTGAAGCCAGCTAGAGGAGCTGTCTCAGATCTAAAAAGGATATTTCCTGTAATTTTTCAAGTTGTTTACTGCTCATGAAGTACAGAGTTGATTTTTTCTGAGTGGTCATGAGATAAAACACTTGAAGATTTCTCTTCCTTAGTTTCTATTTGAGTTTATTGCTGATTAATCAGGCTGTAACATCGTATTGTGGCTGGACTTACTACGTTAACTATAATACAATCATTGTCATGTAATGGATTATATCTTTCAGCTACAGTCAGTAAAATACAACTTGCAGCTATTGATTTTTATGTGACAAAATGTTATGGGTTTGATACTGATTCAAGATTTTGTAGAGCTAATAGAATAATTTGGCTTATAAGCAGGATTTTTACGGAAGAATTTACTGATGATGGCATGTCAGAGCTGGACAGCCTTTCTCTATTGTATTCACTCCAGAAGTGTTTAAAAATGGACCTAATGTAATGACTCTTCCTTCTCTGTAATGATTAAACCTAGACACCAGTATCTGCACTATACTTCAGAATTCAGTTTGGATAAGATCTACTTTAATTTTCCTGGAAGAGCTTATGTGAAGTCATTAATCATGTACTTTTAGAATATTACCTTATTTACCCCGAAAGACCCCCAAATCTCTTCATCTGGTAGTTCATTCATACCAAGGTAATTTACAAAGGCCCTCACTCACAGAACCGAATGGCTTCCATGTTACTTGGTTTTTATTGGATTTTTATGGTGCCCATAATAGGGAGTAGCTTTATGGACTAGCAACTGCTGGCACTTCAGTATTCTTTCTGTGGTCTAGGTCTGCTTAGTGGTGAAGATATTTTTCCCTGTCTGGGACAGTGATATTTTGCTAGACTTAGTAAGAGAGAACAAGCACCATAAGTCTATTGGAGTTTCTCTATTCAGCATATTTTACCAATCATCTTGCAAATTCAAATTAAAGCACTGGATAATCACTTAGACACTTAGCAGGCTAAGGAGTGTTGCCTTACCAGAAGGGGAAGGTGGCTCTTCAATGCTAGGTGGAGCTGGAAAAAAGCACAAAAATCAAAGTTATTTGTTTGAGCTAGAACAGAAAGAGGGTACTGATCATTGATCTAAAGGTTAGTGGTTTCTTTTTCTGAGAAAGAATGTATTTGTCGAAGAAATTGAATCTTTAAATATGATCATATTTTGATTCTGCATTTTCAAAACACTTTTTCATTTTGAAAACTGCAAAACATTTCACTGAAATTTACTGAACAAAAGTATGTCACTTTACATTTTAAAAACATCTTTCTCTTGAGAACAATGTACATTAAAACAAAGATATTAAAGGGTTTATATTACTTGAAAGCAAAATTTTTCTATTTTAAGCAGAATTAAATGTATGTTGTTGACCATAATGAAAGTTACCAGCTGATTTATTCAAGCAAAATACCTTTAAAAACTATGATTTGTTTTGACCTGTATCTCCTTTTTTTAATTTACTTTTTCAGTTAGTCAGCTGGTCAAACTCAACACCCCATCATTCTGCTGGCCATGCTTGAAGTAATTCAAACATGTTAGCTCAGTTGTTTGCCATTATTGAAGCATGTGTTATGGTCTCACTCATTTCTTAAGGAAAAAAAATAATAATTCTTGTTGCATGTGTCCAGCCTTCCCACCAGACCCAGATTTTCCAGCTGGAAGGGAAAAGGTACTTAGCAAGTGCCTGTCTTCCATCTCAAAGGCTGTATGGCCCAGGCTTTGGATCCAATTGCTAGAGATGAAACTAATCTTGCTTCACAGACCCAAGTGCAAATAATGAAATAAACTCTCCTGTTCTTCTGGGACAAGGTGGATTCAGGACAGTACAAACCCATAAATAACCAGATGCTTGAAAGTCGGGGACATCACATTATTCATCACTGTCTCTTGTAAAGGGAGAGGGAAGAGGCAGGCAGCTGGCCCTTCAGGAGTCCTGCTACTTCTGCGGATATGCTGCGCTGAACCTTAACAAAGATGCAATTATTTTCCCCTTCTTACTCATTCTTCCAACAAAAGCAAGGAATAGAGTGAAACTGAGTGAAGATTTGCTTTATAAATTGGGGTAATCTCAGTCGATGGCCATAGATGGCTTGTCAACAAGAAATGCTGCCCTCAACTCTCTTCCCCTCAACAAAAAAAAAACAGTCTTACCTGATACAATGAGATTAATTTTAGATTTCTGTGTTTTGTTGGGATGATCCCCAGTCTGTTTGTAGATGCAAGTATATTCAGCTGTGTCCAGTAATTGGACACTGGAGAGCTTTAAGGAAAAGTTGCCATGCTTCATCTGGTCCAAAAAAAGACTAGTTCTGCCAGAGTAACGTTCGTCCTGGCGATTCAGCACGTCCTGCCCCTTGTAAAAAAAGTGCACTAAGACAGTGTGCTCTATCTGCCAGTAGAGTATTGAATTGGAAAGGATCAGCTCTCCAGGAGAGGTAGTGGTGCAAGGCAAAATGACAGTTTCTCCAACTACTGCATGACATGTTGTGTCTGGTTGACCTGGAATGAAAAACAGAAAACTTTCTCAGTGGCCAGCAGAACTAAGAACACCAGGTTTCCTATCATTTGGGTTCATCGCATCATTATTGCCTTTCTTCCTCCCCTTTCTTCTGCCCGGTGTCCTCCTGCTCCCAGCCAGGCAGGAGGCAGCATGTGCTGTGCCAGGACTGAGGGCCCTGGCCACTCAGTGCCCAGCCAGCTGTGCAGCAGGACAGATGTTGCTGTGTGCAAGTTGCCTTCACTTTGTCAGTGTGGGGGCTGCTTGAACTTGTCTCTTTAGCTGGTCATTTTTCTCCCAGATTCTGGGGATCTTAGTCTTTGAGATCAGGTGTCAGATTTGATTTCAATTAATCGGTCAGTTCACAAGGGGAGAAGGGGATACAGGGAAGTGAAGGTGGGCAGACATGGTTAAGCAAGTCGTGGTTTTGTAGGAAGTCTGGCTGAAAAAAGGAGAAGTGTGAAAAGGGTGTTATATTGGTAAGAGAAAAGTCCTGGATGAGTTTGGTCTCCCCCAACTCCTGTTGCTCGCCTGTCAGATTGTGGTTCCTGATTTGTAAATAATGTGCTAGAGGCCCTGTCTCTCTTCCCCTGGGACATCTTGCAGAGGGTCTGGCCAAAACAGAGCCTTTTTCTGCTGGTCTGTGTGGGTGCACTCAAGGCTTTTGCTAACACCTCTCCCTGAGTCTCTCATGCTCTTTGGTATTCATATTCTCCCAGTATTCATACTCATCTTAATATTCATTTTTGGTATTCATGTTGGTACTCATATTCTCCCAGTACCCCAGAAAGAAGGTCTGTCATTCCCACTTTAACTAAATGACTTTTCAAAGGTCTCAGGGAGACAGATACTTTGTACAGATGTCCTGGGCATCAGGCAGACATATTACCAACCATACCAACCAATTCCAGCACACGCAAGGACTGGCGTGAGTGTAGCCTGCTGGTGAACAGACAGGCAGACAGGCACAGCAGGAAGCCAGATACACCTCACCTACACATACTGCTCATTTAATAACTTGTATACTAATTACTTTTATAAATTATTCCAAGTTAGTTGAGACTATACTGAAACTTGCACAAATGGGGGAGTCTGCCACTATGATGTTGGACAACTCTTACTAGATTGTGGTGTTACATTCTCTAGGGGAAGGCTGAGGTATGGGAGAAGGTTTCTATGCATTTATAAAGCATAGACATTAGGTATTTTCAGCACAGAAAGCATGATTAAATTAACACTTTGACCAAACCTCTTTCATAAAATGATTTTATAAATTAAAATGCAGATGAATTAATTTGAATGGAAAACTTTCATCCCCAGCAGGGAGCAGAACAAAAGCAGCTGACTTTGCAATTGAGCCAGGAAGAAAAGCTGAAGTGCACTGTTTTAATGGCCAAAGTTCTGTGAAGCACAAGGGGTAAGTAATCAGACGAAATATGGAAATAAATGTTCTTGGAAGCAGTGTGGTCATTCCTGTGTTCTAGGCCTGCACCAGTGCTGTGCATATATTGGGCTAAAGACTAAAAGCAGTTCCCCTTTCAAGCCACTGTCATTGACCAGGACTCGGCTTGTTACGTGCTCCAGTGTCTCTTACCAGTGTCTATTTTGAGGCTTGTGACATCAAACGTGACATTGTGTCCATCCAGACAGACATAAAAGCAGAAGGAAAACTATAATTCAGAGAACTAAACTGCAGAGCCAAGCAAGTGTCTTGAATTACAACTCTACTACCAAACATCAGCTTTCCCTAGGTTTTCAGATTTTTCAGCTGAAAATCCCAGCCTACTTTTGCCCAACAATGTAAACTTTTAGCTTGAAAAAAACACATATCCCCAGTGCTATTTCTGGTTTTCAGTGGAAGGAGACTCCGCTTGCAGTGTTGAGAGCTCAACCATTTTCAAACTGTATCAGTTGGTGACCAGATTTTGCTTCTCAAGGGGAACCTGAATTACAACAGTGTCCAAACAAGGGTCTTATTTTATTTATAATAAAGCTCAGCCTCCACTGTACTGTACCCTTACAGCCACAGCACATATGACCCTACACTCCCCAAGAAGGTTACCTCAGCCCTGCAATGAGGCATAACCTATGCCTCATTATGCATACTCATTATGCAATGAGGCACAGCCATTATCTGTACGCAGCACACCTAGAGGGGCCACCACCAGCTGAGGGAGAGGAGGGAGCAGCCTGAGACCTGTCCCTGAGCCATTTGGGCTTAGGGAGCTGAGTAAGGCTGTGCTCAGCAGAGTCTCTCTGAGGCAAGGCCATGTCTGAAAGCAGACTGCTGTTATGACCGACCATGTTTAGCTAAGCACAGGAAGAAGATGAGTGTGCCTGAGGCAGCTTCAGCAGGTGTTTTGTAAGCCCTGGAAGAAGTGAGCCTCCAGAAGAGCTTTCTGGTGGGAAGAGTCCTGTCCACAGGCTGCCATTAGGAGCAAGACTGCTCGCAACATATACTGTTGCACATGGATGAAGAAAAGATAATCTTGAAATCAACAAAATTCAGAAAAATGGGTAATAAATATTTGCTTAATGAGCAAAAGAGAGAGAAAGAGCGTCAATCCTATGTCCTGGTTGTGGTCACTTCTAAGTTTGATAGTGGTTTTAGAAGTTCACCTATTTACTTTTTTTCTCTTTATTCTTTTTCTGAAGCTGGAGGACAGCAATGCCCAGCATACCTGAGCCTAATATAATGGTTCCTCTCCTGCATGGAATGGTGTACAAACCTTATAACACTTGTGATGTCCCCATAAAGACTCCATGGGGTTCCACCCACCCTGCCCTATACTGCTTTCAGCTGGTGAAACCAGGGCAGCAGGAGGCAAAAAAGGAGGCTTTGCTGAAGTTGCCTGGGACAAAAACAGGTGATGGAAATCTGGCTGTAATGAGTTATTTAACAGAGCCTACAGCTGCATGAGGTCTTTCCTAGATGGGAAGAACAGACTTCTGGGTACAAGTCAAATAAGTGCTGTTATGGAAGCTAACCTTGAGAAGAAGAGTCAAGTCACGCTGAAGATTGGTGATGCTGTGTGCAGTTTCTTGCTGAGACTACTGATGTACCAGGAGGTGTGGAAGCAGGGAGCTCCCTGGCCAGAAGACTGCAGCAGCCGTGCAGCGAGCGGCGGGGATGGTGGCAGCTGGTGCTGGGGTGTGTGAGGCAGAGCGAGTAGTGCTCATCTGATCTACCTGGTAAGCTTTGCGTGTGGAAAGTACAGTTCTCTGCCTTGAGAAAAAATGTGTGTTGGCACACAGCTTTTGCTTGTAGTTGTGTAAGGCTCAAATGTAAAGTGAAATGAGTTTATTTTGTGGAGTTTTTTTTTTTTTAAATTGTGTGATTTAAATGTTGCCCAAATGTTTAAGGCTGTCAAGGTGAGGTTGAATGTGCTATTTTAACCAATCTGTAAGATTCTTATAATGAAAAAAAGCACTGCTGCTTTGTTATCCAAAGTGGGCTGCACGAAAGCTCATAAAGGCTGGGCTTTTTTGTTCCTTCCTCCTTTCCCCACCAAAGATGATCAAGTATAATTATAGTTTTTAATTATATATTGCTACCAGAGGAATCTAGGATGCTGGTAGGCAATCCAGAGTTTATGTCTTGTGGAAAAGGGGCTTGTATGTGTCTCTCAGGTTCACTCTAGTGATATTAATGCAGTTCTGACAGTAAAAAAAAAAAAAAAAAGTAGTTTAACCATAGAAGGTAATGGGTTAAGCAGAAAAATATTCTAGTGTTAGAGAGAAGGCAACAGGGAATTTCTTGTGGCTTTGATTACTTATGAGCTCAAACTGAAATGTGTTACCCTCATAAGGTAACATTGTGTGGTTCCTTACAGGCTCATGTCTCACCTACATGCAAAAGCGTTTTGAGGAAGGTAGGGGGCTGTTTGCTTGTTCAGACACACTAAATTTGAATCTTCTTATTTTAGGGAGGGGGCAAAAAAAAAAATTCCTAAAAATGCCAGCTGTGCTTTCAGAAAAAAGAGAGAGACTAATTCCAGATGAAGCGTAACCTCCTGAACCACCTCAATGCCTAGTTAAAGTGAGGCACTTCTGGTCAAAGAGAGGAGCCATGAACCACACACGGAGATCTTAATATTGCTGAATTTAACCTCAGATAAGGCAATTACAGGGAGTTGCCCCTGTAGCTTGTAGAACACTCCCTCACCAGCACATACTAGTGTATCTCTTTCATAGGGAAGATCATATCTAATCTATATTATGTTGGAAGCCCAACTCTGCTCGAACTGGGCAGAGCACATGCAAAGATTGAGGGAGAGAGACTGCTGTTGGGCCCCGGTCCTTTCACTTACCTGGCTATGCCTGTAGCAAGTTTAACTATGAAAACAGATGCAAGACCGTTGGGGCTTGTAAAAGGATGAGATTCCAAGCCATTCTTAACATTATGGAAATGCTGGGGTATTTTTAAGGATGTGGGCAGGATAAACTTTGTGAGTAGGTATTTGTGGACCTGAAACGCCTTAACCTTGAAAACATTTCTTTTAGATACAGAGGTTTATCTGAAGGTTATTACGTGTACTTGCAAACCTTGGACTGTGATGAAATACATTCAAAACAAAGCATGTATTTATCTTGTTTTGCTCCAGGGTTCTCCATTTGCAGTTGGTGTATTCATATATAAATACTTCCACATACTCCTAGATGTGTATTATAGTATATTTACCTCTGGGTAGAGATGCAAACAGTAAGCAGGCAACCATCCGGAGAGGAGTCTCCCTAATAAAGTGAGAGAGAGAAATGACAAATGCTTTGTTAGAATGCTAGAGCAGAGATCAAAGACTTTTTATTTGGCATATATAATGCCCTGTTTCACAACTCCTTCATCTGCAAAGAGAATTTGGATACAAAGCTGGATGGGTGAGCAACCCTGTCTTGTGTGGTTATATAGTCTTAGTGTGGATCGTATCTCCTGCCTGTAGATCAAAGGTTTCTCACTGGTCATAATGGGATGGGGCTTTGGTTGCATACACCAGACCCATGCTTTCCACTTGCAGTCCCATGTGGACAAAGCTGCTTGAGTATATGTAGTCATAGTTTGCTCTTGAGATAATTTTCTATTGGTAATTAAACAAAATTCCCTCTGCTCCCAAACTCCAGCTGCTTTGCAGCACAAGAAAAACATAGCTGACCATTTCATTTTTGTGCCTTCCTGGCTCTTAGGAATCCTTCCCAGTTGCGAACTTCACCAGCTGCTCCAGCTGCTATTGGTGTCTCTGCAAATGAAAAAGAGTGAAAGGCTCTTAATTTTTGTTGCCTTAACCTATCCCCTTCTGGAGAAATGCTTATTTACTAGTACTTGGTTTGCTGTGATTCAGTCTGTTTTCTTTTACTCTGTGTATACAACACACTGTGTGTATTATTATATACACTCTGTATATATAACAGAGAGGTATACAACAGTGTGTGTTTATGGTCTGAATACACTCTTACAATACACAGAGCATATTTATTTTCACGTGTAGGCTGGATGTGAGTCACAAGCCATGCATTGGCTAGTCCTGAGTTTTCAACCCACTGAAGGGTTTCTTGTTCTATAGCCAGCCTGAGATCAAAGAAGGTGGTGAAACCTAAAGGGTATTGCATTTATCAAGAGGTGTAGATGCCATCCCTCAGACTACCAAATACCACCCAAACGGCATGTCCTGGTGCCAAATTAACAATATGGTGTGCGTATATACCAATAGAATGCAGACACGTCTAATAAGCCTATAAGGAAAATGCTGCTTAAAAGAGGTTTTTTGAGGAGTCTGTTAGATCAGGTACTTTCCTGGGGAACGAGGGAAGAATGTGGGTTTTGGGCTTCCTCTCTCTATCCTCACAGCTTAAGGAGTACAAATATGAGTGATTGTTCCTCCCTGGTGTGCTCCAGACATAATACCGATGGTGGAAGTAGTGGTTTAGCGAAGGTGCTTTTCCTGCTGAGGCAGCTCTCTCTGGGAAAGGTGCTTGTTCTCCTGCCTATTGTTCCTGGTGTAATGGTGCTCCCTGGGGTAAGCAAGGGCCAAGAGCTGGATTTCTGTTTCTCCCTCATGGCCAAGACCAGGTTATGCTTTATTTACCAGCCCCTTCCTGATACTTGGTGCAAGCCATCTGCCAACTTTGGCTTCTTTGACATTAAAAGCAGTGTGTCCTGCATGTTTTTGATGAACTTCTGTGGTTGCCTCCCTACCCATTGTAACGGTTATTGTTTCCAGCAAAGGTAAAAATTTATGCAAAGTGAGTTTATTTCATATGTGTGTGTGTTTCCTGCCTGCCTTTTGTAAATGAAAATGAGACACTGATGGCCAGTCTTACCTACCTGACTAGTTCTCCATGGTGCCCCATAGAGTCTATCCTTCCTCTCTGCATCATACACTTGTTCCACTCCACATAAGGCTGTTCTGCAAAATCACCAGAAGAGAACTTATCCTGTGCTCTGTCCTGGCTCTGGGACAAGAATGAGACGGGTGTGGAGTGATCAGGGCTCTACACCAACTTGCTGACAGGCAGCAGCAAGGTCTTCTATCAGACTGAAGGAGGGTGGCCTAGCATCTGGCACTTTGTAGCCACCCTCTGTAGTGGCCGTGTGGCCATGCCCACTCTCCCCTTAGGGAGGAGTCCTAAAGGGGGTCCTTCTATCTCCTTATGCAGAGAGAACTCAAAACTTGGTAGTTGCAGCCAGCTAACAGATCTGTGTAAAGGTGCAATAGCAGGAATGAGCCAAAAGTCGGTGCTCCTAAAAGTGAGGTCATTCTTCTGAAAAGTCATTTTCTAACAGTTTTGATTTTGACTCAAGAACTGCATGAAGGTGGCTGTTCCAGCCCAGGCAGATTGTCTTCATCTCTGGCTTCGGCTGGTTTATTCCCACAGAGTCCCTGTGGAGGTTCTGGTTATCACAAATGCCTGTATGAAAGTCTTGGACTAGAGGGAAAGTGGGATAAGACCTGAAATATCAAATTGCATCCGAATTCCATGTGAATGTTGAGTTCTCTAGCCACCTACATGCTTTGGTTACTTCCCTGTTGAAGTTTAAGACCTGCCTTGCTCCTTCTTCATGTGCAAGCTTGTTTTAGGAAGCAGCATCTAACCACAGGAATATTTCAGGCTGGTCTAGCTGGAGCACTTGACCTTTAATTTTAGCTTAATCCAGTACTGTTTAGTTTAAATAATATTTCTTTCTGGATTGAACTGACTCTGCTTGGAACAGAAATTTTTACGCTGATTCGCTGTAAGAATTGTTCTTGGAACACTAAAGGGGACATCTGGTCCTGTCTGTGCAGTTCAGCAGGTGTAAGATATTTCAGTCACCACATGGATTGTCATTTAAAATATTTTCTTCCTATTTGTTGTTTGTCTCTTTTTTTTCTTTTTGTGTCTTGTTTTTAAGTGCTGGCTTTAAAAAAGTTTAGGAAACTAACATATTTTTTTGTGATATTTTTTTTTCAAATTTAAAAATTGATTAATTTACTGGTCACTTTAATATGGTAAAGGAATTATTTAGGACTTATTTTTCAGAGGATAAAAGAATTGACCACGTAAGGAAATGAAAAGTCACTTCCTGAAGAATTAAAATACTAATTAACAACTCTTTAACATGCTAACCTACTTGGTATAACTAAGGCATGTAGTGCACTTAATGCATATGATTAAATTCCAAAACTCTGAATTTAGCAATGTCTTTGTCATCCAGCTTTTGGGTCAAGTGTGCAAGGCCATTTGTTGCTCAGCCTGCAATAAAATTAAATTAATCGAGTAGGCAAATAACCAAATGTTCCCAGTGTCTGTAGGACAGCAGGATTTTGTCCCAAAGTAAATTGATTCAAGTTGTCTCTTTTCAATGCAGGAGGAGTGGGGGTGAGAGAGTCTAAATGCTGCTGTTCAAGGCTGTGTTCTCTTGCAGCACTAAAATTCTTGCTTTAAAATAAGTTAAGGAAATGGTACTTTCTGTGAGTTAATCCAAAAAATGGTGTTGCTGTGATATATTAAGGCCATTCTTTTTTGAACTGCTCTGTTGGTCAGGACGGCTGGGGTGGCAGGAGGTGAAAATGCCTTGGGTAGAGGCCCTGTACATGAGCGAGGGGACTGTGTTGTGGGCAGATGTCTTGTCTTTTTTTTCTATTGTCTTAAATTTTGCTCTGAATTCTGCAGGCAGATGTTTGGTCATCAGCAATGGTGCAGCTGGAGTGTCACCCGCCTGGGATCATACAAAGGGCAGCAGTTCTGGTGGCTGAGCAGACAGATTATGGTATCAGAAAAAGAGCTGGTTTGAGTGATCAGTCCAGCAACAACCTGTAGCCATGGTGCACCTGTATATGTTCACTGCAAAGAATGATCAGTTTGGACTCTAGTCTGGAAAGGACCTGGGAACTGAAAATCTAGATAAGAATCATGAGAGACTGTTATGGGACTATAAGCTGAGGTAGGGTGCTGGGCAGGGAGGGAGATGCTAAGATGGAACCTTTTTGACACAGAGGAGAGAACTTCTCTTGTGGTGACCACCAAGAGTGAAACTGAATTAAAAGCCATTGTGAGCTAAGTGGACATGACTGTTTGGATGTTATATTGAAGGGATTGATTTGCTTGCCAGCTCTTCTGCTTCATTTGCCAACCTCCAGAGCAACATAGGTAATGCAGCTGGGCACTGAATGAATGAATGGTGATACAAGTTGGAACAGGCACCAGCTGGAAAAGACACCAGTGATTCTGAAAGGATTGCCTAGCAGATGAATGAAGGCTGCTGCCAAGAAGGAAACTGCTTGTCATGCACAGCTTTGTAGTTTAGTCACTGATAGCTTTATCAAGTGGTCGATTTTTTTGTTTGGTTGGGTTTGTTTTGTTTTCCCTCCCTTCTATGAGTTTGGCTTTTGAGAATAGATTTATGGTAGCTTGCTGTTACCGAACCTTATAACAGGAGGGTAGAGGGACCTTTGTCTCTGACCTCATGAAATCCTGAGAGCACCTTGAGCAGAGAAATGTTGCCATACTATTTCTTATCTACATCAAGGCAATTTTCTGTCATATATTTAAATGCTCTTCACTTGCGGCACCACACAGTCCTTTTGCCTTTAGATAAAAGCTAATAGAAAGCTAATGAGTGAGCTTGCAAGCGGAAATTATGGTCTGGCTTCTTGAAGAAAGTTTTTATGATGCAACATTCTGTACCGAAACTGGATCATTACTTCTGATCTTATCTGAAAGCACCCTATAAACAAAATGAGGCATCATTTAGAGACCTGTGCTATAATTAGTTCAAGGAAAGGTATTAAGATCTCTTGGTGAGGGACATGCTGGAATATATCCAAAAGCGACAGTGATTTTTGCTTTCAGGGTTTTTGCTTTTGAAATAAATTACTCTAATTTGAAAACAATCTTCTGGGGATTTGCGAGTGGTGGCAGGTAGTGCTTCTGTAGCTAACCGTTGGGTGAGTCACCCTCTCGTCTCAAGGCAGTGGGAAGAAGTGCCCTTTGCCTCCTGGGGGAATTTCTGGAGCTTCAGGATGCAAAGCATGCTGTGGTGGCAGCCAAGTCTTGGATTGAGATCCTTATCTTCAGGTGCACTGTAGCAAATTTCTGCGCTTGTGAGGGCGGCTGGTCTGGTTTTCATGTTTGTTTGTTTTAGCATAGTTTATGGCTGTTTAACTGTCCCTGAACTCGTCCTTATCTCCTGTGCACTGGAGGATTGTGCATGCTGTCCATGCTCTCTCTCATCCCTCCCTGTGCTCCAGTGACACCCCTTATGCTGTGGAGGTGGCATGTGGTGGGTGGAGCTGTGGCTTTGGGCTTGCTTATGTTACCCCATGCTGCTGGAGTTTCCTGTTGCCTATTTAAGGCTTATCATGGGTTACAGGCAGGGTCTGGGGACTGAAAAAATTGTTATCAAATGCTTATCTAATATGAAAAGTTATTCCTTCTCAGGGATAAAAAAATGAGTGACAGGGTGTCACTTGCTCCCAGTGGAAAGCTCTAGCCCATACAGAGTACTGCAGCAGGAACTTAGACACCTTCCCCTGGCTTTGAATAAATAATTTTGGTAAGGAGAAATTTATTCACACCCATAGAAACAAAACATCCCAAAGGTCTGGAGGAAAACAGCAAAAGTCTGGATGTGTCTCGCCAAAAAGCGAGTGTGTGTGAGCTAGCACACTTGATAAACTGGAATGCTCAGGAAATTGGACTTTATTCTTGATTTCAGAATAACCTTTCTAATAGGTCTCAGACTAAACTGAAGTTGTTTGTGGCTTTTCAAAATGGGAAGGGTTTGGGTGGCTCAGGGGACTGGTGCTAAATGTGGCATGTTTCGTTTCAAGTTTCAGAAGGAAGCATGCTCTCAATACGCAAGTGAGCAGAATTCAACACCGATCAAATGATGCTACAGTCTTGTGGGTATTTGGTGAATTCATATTATATTTGGTCTGCTTGAATTCTCAGGCAATCAAGATCTATGCCATCTATATTTCCAGTTGTCATTTCTGAGGAATTCCATCTTTGTCATCTGCTTGATTCCTGTGGGTCAATGTCAACCCAAGGTCTGTAATTTTCAGTAGCAGGCTCTCATCCCATTCTCTTAAAACATGCTTTGTCCTCTATGTAATGTAACTTTTGTGCTAGTTTAGTGGTCGTGTTTTCAAGAGACCACTAAACTAGCTGCTATGTGGAGTGGCAGGGCAATGCCTCTTACTCGCTTGCTTTCTCTGTGACAGACTGTTGACTTAAGGAGTGATTTCTGCCCTCTAAATCCCTAGCAAGTGTTTCCAGCCCCACCTGTCCTTGTCTTGCACATTGTAAGTCCTCCAGGGTTTGATTGCTGCAGAGTTGATGCTGTCTGGATGGAAGTTGAGGAAGCACAACCTAAAGAGCATATGGCGGATCCCACCCTTTGTCCAGCCTTGTGTTTACTGGGTGAGACTTACTCCCTGTGACTAGTGGTGTGTGTGGGTCTCATGCCCTTTTGTGAAACTTTTGAAGAGAAACCAAAAAATCATTGTTCCTTTTTGTAATGTTATTCTGACAGCTCCCCCCAAAGTTCCTCTTTTTCTCAATTCCTTTTTGCTCTTCTGAGAGTTTCCACTGCTCTTTATCTGCCAATTCCAACAAAATGTTTTTTCTCTTTTGATGAATAAATTCTTCTCAAGAATATAGAGCAGTTTTTTCAGGAGGTTGCAGTTGGATGAAAAAGGCATGTGTGTGTGGGTTTTTGTGTTGCCTTTTAGAAGACTATAGCCTTAAGGAAGTAGATCACAAGTGACAATACAGAAAGAGGCAAGGGTTCCTTCAGCTGAACCAATGTTGTGGGCTGGGGTCTTCTGACTTCGGGGGAAGTTCCTGTCGAATATCTGATTCTAATACTGTCATGATGATATCTTGTTTTACTGTGTAACCTCTGAAAATAGAGGTATTGTAGAGTAAACTGTTAAAGTAAAAATAAGGACTTCAATTTTTCATTCTTCGCATTTTTTTTTTTCCTCTGGCATGTGCTCAAACTGACCCTTAAATCAGTGGCATTACCTGATTCTGGAGCACTCTATTCAACAAACAAACAGCTAAGCAGGTGTTTAGATTCACTTATGTAAGGAGTCCTAAAGACAATAAATTAACTGATGTCAACAAAAACGTTTGTTTAATTACTACAACACTGACCATCATGGCTCCAGTGGGGATAGAGTTAACTTTTTTACTAAAGCTGATATAGTGCTATGTTTTGGATTTGAGATGAGATACTTTTGATAGCACACTACTGTTTTTAGTTGTTGCTAAGCAGTCAAGGCCTTTTCTGCTCCTTATATCGCCCCAGCAGTGAGTAGGCTGGAGTTGCACAAGATGTTGGGAAAGGGCACAGCTGGGACAGCTGACCCCAACTGACCCGAAGGGATATTCCATGCCATATGATGTCATGCTCAGTGTGTAAAGGTGAGCGACATTTGGAGTGATGGCATGTCTTCCCAACTAACCGTTATGCATGATGGATACCTGCTTTCCTGGAGATGGCTGAACACCTGCCTGCCCATGGGAAGCAGTGAATGAATTTCTTGTTTTGCTTTGCTTGTGTGTACAGCATTTGGTCTACCTATTAAGCTCTCTTTATCTCAACCCACGAGCTTTTTCTCACTCTTGCTCTTCTGATTCTACCCTCCATCCACACTCAGGGGAGTAAGTGGGCAGCTTTGCGTTTCTAGCTGCCAGCTGGGATTAAATCATGGCACTGACCAGTGCTAGTATTTCTGAAGTGGATGATGTGAAGCTAGTTGTTTTGGAGAGAGAGGATCCCGTTTGTGTTACTAGTATGGCTTTGGAGTTGAGAGCTTACCCTCCATGAAAGTGGCTCTCAGTGGGTGCCTACTTATTGCCATAACCTCTAAAAAGTTTCTCCAGCCCTCTTACTGCCTGTGTGTGTGAAGTTTCAAGTTCGTGCTGGCCATAAGCTGAGGAGAAACATTTGTAGGCTGTACTGGCATAAGAGAGAAGATGGGTGAATTAGTTATCTTGCTGCCATTCCTCTGGTCCTCTCAAGTACCTAACACTTTATTTTTTTTCTTTACCCAGTATGTCAAGTCATATGAATTCCTGTATATAGCTCCTCATAAATCAGGCGCAGGCAAGAAGAACCAAAATGGATTGAAATGCATGGGAAGTTCTTGCATATTATGAATGTGGCGGGCAGGTATTTCTCCTTGCTCGTCTATGCCTGTCTTGTGGCCTTTCCCTCCCACTGTAGTTATGATTTGCTTTAACGGGTTTTGTGCAATCTGGATTAGAGAATCACTATGTGAAATCCTTCTCATTGAAGGACTGGATCATTGAATGCTGTTAAATCTATTACTTGCATAACCTGAAATATCTGAAATATCTCTGCCTGGATCAGATTTCTGTGGAGTTCACAGATCCATCATTGAATGGGCTAAGCTTCTCAACTTGTGTCTATGCTGGAAGCCTCCTGATTATTTTAACTCTTCCTTTATTACTAAGCCCCTGCAGGGGGATAAGGACTCCCTGGTACATGTACAGAGCTGGTTTGGGCTTCTTGGAAAGACAGGAAAAAGAGTATTGCTAGAAATCACAGAAAGGACAGAGCAGGGCTAATGGTTGGCAAAGAGTCAGATGACATGGGGTGCTCTGGATGGATGGGCGTTGCAGGAGCAGCAGCTGCCTTGTGGTTCCCAGTCCCAGCCAGACACCAGCCTTCTGTCTTAGTGGGGCTCTTGGTGATTTAAGCAGGAGCATGTTTTGCCTTTGTCTCAAGCATGGTCTGTTGTCTGGCAAACGCTGAAGCAGGCGTGTGATCTGACCTCAGCTCTTTGCACCTAGGTTATCTCAGCAGTCTTTGAGTTCTTCAGCTTCTTACAACTGATAAGTCTCTAAAAGCTCACAAATGTGATTTCCCTTATCTTTGTTCTCTATCCCATCTGTACAGTGCATTGACAGAGTGCAGCTGAAGGGCCATAAAACTTAGGGAGGATGTAACTTGACAGTAAGTTAGTTGCTTAACACAAAGAATGAACAGTATTCAGCTATTGATATTGCAAAGCTTCAATGAAAAGTATTTTTTTAAACTGACAAACTGTCAGCATTTAGTGTAATAATTTCATAAATGTTTGTGGTAATGGCTTTAACTGTCTTGCTTAATATATTATCCATTTTAAAAGTGTGGTTTTTCCTCTTCAGTCAGCACTTGTCTTTCACACCAAGCTAGGATTTTAAAAACCCCTCAGTAAATGTCATCAGTCCAAAGAAGGAAAGAGGAAAACTCCCTCCCTTCGAACTTTCAAATTTGTATAGCGGATAAAGCCTGGTCACAAGGGAAAAGGAGAAAGGGAAATTCTGGGGGACTTTCCTAGGAAGCAGAAGGGAAACTATTTCAGGCTCAAGAGACTACTTTGAGCTGGTGGGATAGTCAATAAAATGTCTTTATTACTTTTGTTTAGCACCTTGTCTAGGAGGAAGTATAACACACAAATGCCAGAGAATTTCCATTCTCCAAAATTACTTTCCAGCTCAATACTGTGAAAACAGGGAAAATCCCAGTCTGCAGACGCTCATTTTTGCTGGCAACTTCTGCCAGCAACAGGGTCAAGGATACCACTTGGTTTTCTGGATCCTGAGTTCTCCCTCCTCAGCTATTTTAAACTTGTATATTGTAGAAACTGCCTTTCTCCAAGACAAGATGATGTTGTTAATGATGTGTATATGTACAATTCCACTGATACAATAGTCAGCTTATTTTTTTTAACGCATCAGACCTGTTACTAGACAATACATCTCCTGCCTGACTTGTAACGCTACAATCACTTGGATCTATGTTTCTGGCGTGTGAGAGAAGGAAGAAAGCTGGATGAAGTTCAAAAAATATTTATTGTTGTCCTCTAGGAAAGTGTTAGGTATTTTTCAAGAAAGTGTTGAGCCTCGCAGGTAAATGAGGCTAACTAGTAGCCAGTGCTGTTGTAGTTGCTGCACTGGACGTGGAAACACTAGGAACCGTAGTTCTGAAAATGAAAGCTCAGGATGCCAGGGTGAGAGGAGAAAAAGAAACTGAGATTAACCAAGGCTGGTATAACTGGTCTTGGCTCTTCTCCAGAGAATGAGGTTGATTTGTGACTGAACTGACCGAGCGCTGTGCAGGGCATCTCACTGAGTGTACACCTAGAAGACAAACTTTGTGGCAATGGCTCTTCTAAGCTAGAAGAACCACCTGAATCACATCCTGGATTTTTCTACTAAGCTACAAAATGCAGTTTGAACATGCTTATAAGCAACCATTCATCATAAAGTCTTTATAGTCCTGGGACAAATCCTGGGGCCAATAAACAGTATTAATCAACTCATTGACGTCAGAGCTACTGAACCGAAAGGATCTAGTCTCTGCCTGAGCTTGTGACTCTAGGATCATTGCTCTGTTAAAGCAAAAGTGAACGTGTCTGGGGTTTATTTGTGGTTTGTTTTCTTTTAATTGTGGCAAACAGACCTGCAGCTGCAGTTTGTGAGAACTTCTTGAGGTGGGAGGAATGTTTTGTAGAACAACTTTCCCTGAGAGTAATTCACAGCATGTACCCAGTACCACCTGTGTCCTAACGAAGTGCCTCTGATATTCTTGCATGTTCCAGTGGCACCTTTTCTTATGCAAGGAAAACCATATAAGTGCAGTGAATGTAAATGACTGAGAAAATGAAGAGCTATTCCCTTTTCCAGGAGCCCATCATGGCTTTCTCCATAGTCACCCAGTGAAAAGCACAAAGTACTTGTGGAATACTTTGTACTAGTAAAAAGATTAAGCCCTAGTGATTCAAGGACTCTTGAACTAGTGGCAAAAATAAGTCTGACAGTCGCCAAATATTGCAGGCTTAAACCCACCCCCGTCTTCCCAATGGAATTGCCTTCCTGACCCCTGCTTTTTGAAAGTATGTACAAAGCTGAAGCCTATGGTCTTTAAAAAACCTAATTGCTCTAGTATCAGAGCAGAAAGTTTCTCATTGTATGGCTGTGTTACAAGCACAAGAATCTTAATGTTCAATTAGCTTTTGTCCATCAGAGAGAGACACAAATAGGATCCTAAGCAGGGGTCCCTAAAAGTGCCTGTAGGTACTTCATGCTTGTTTTGCTAAGCTGTAGATAATTGTTCCAAGTGCAGAACAGTCATACATAGAGTAGTACATACAATACCTAATATAAAGTTGTGTTGAGATGTCCAAGTTATTTTGCCCGGGTGTTGGAGGGCTTTAGGCTATTGGCTTGATTGTTGTGTGAAGGAAATATTTTAAACAATCAGTTTGTGTAAGTAGGAAAAAGAAGAGCAGGGATCATAAGCACTTCCTGCAGGCTCTTTACTCTGGAATGTTTCTCAAGCTTCTTAAAGCTTTCAGATTTTGTTACTGATGCTTGGTTCAGATCTAGTTCAGCCAAATCATTTTACAATATGAATTGCCCATCTCAAGTATTGTAAGCACGATCAGATCTTGTCTCATTCTTGTCCCTCCAGCAAAAGTGCTTTTTCTGTTATCGGTGCAATAGCACTGCATTTTTTACCCCCATGTGCGATCATGACCACACAGGGAGGTGCTGGCTTATTTTCAAAGTAGCAAGCTTGGGGTTTGGTAGTGAAGAAAGCAACTCCTCTCCTTTAAAGCACTCTGAAAGACCACGTGTTTTCTTCCTATAGATGTGTTTCTATTCAGAACTGTGAAGAAAGAGGTGGCGTCCTCCCCCTTGCCCTTTTCTGACAGCAGTATGCTGTTCTTTCTATGGCTGTGTGTGCTATTAATTTTCACATGTTGCCTGCTCTGTCCTTTAGGTGTATGTGGGGAATCTACTGCAAGTTGTTTCATTATCGTTAAATGTGCATGTGTCTTGGTGGAGGGGTGTGTGTTATTCCTTTTTCTGTGGTGGTTCAGTGTCTTGAAGTCCTACAGTCTCCAACAGGAAAGTCAAGAGTTTCTTGTGAATGATTATTAGGAGAGGGCTGTACTTGGCTGAAGTGCTGCCCGTCCAGAATTGGAAGATGGCTCTCAGGTCTGTTTGGGATACTTTTATTTATTTTCTTCTTATTTGGCAACAGCTGAGGAGTGTAACTCTCATGTTTGTCTTAGAGATAACTAGGAAAGGGAGACTAGAAAGTCCAACTCCTGTTACTACAACAGCAATACAGGTGGTATTACAAAGGATGCCTGAACAACAGTTACCAACAGTCAAATTGGAAGTGCTTTGCATCGGTTGTTGTATTCCCTAGTAGAATGGCTGTGTCAAGGGAAGACAAGCTGTTGTTCCATAACTGCTGGAAGAAAACTGCACGAAAGTGCATGGAATGGGCAAATGAATTCTGGAATGGGTTCTCTGTCTTCTGCTGTTAGTGCTTTTGCTCTCTAACACAAATTCCCAGGACTCTTACAAGAGCTGACTTTACAGGCTGCCTTGGTTTTGCCTTTTCTCTTGCCTTGAAAACAGTGATAGTGGAATCTCTTCTAGGTGGTTTCTTTCCTCTTTCTTATTTTTGAAAGCCTTGCCCAAGTGTTACAAGGGATATTGGTGAGAAAAATCAGGAATTCGGGAGGTTCTTTGCATAATCACATATGCCTTACTTTTCTCAAGAAACTAGGTTCTGAATTTTTAATTGCACCTTCATACAATTGGCTGACAGTGATTTTTTTTTTTTTGGATTGTGAGAGAACAGAAAAGATAAGCCAGTCTTTGAACCCAATAAATAAAGATGACAACTCAATATGCAAATTGATTGTAGCTCCCAAAAACTATGTGGGGAATATAAGCCCTAGAAGTTGCTGTTTTTCAAGTGGTCTTTAGTTTACTTTTTCTAAGGTGATATAGTTCAGTGATAATGGACCTCTGATTGTGACTTGTCTCACTTCCGCAAAGGGAGTTTACTTCGGTTGTAGCCATGTAACCTTTTCACCAGTTACTGCGTCATTTGAAAGCAGGACGTGGCTGAAAGTAAGCTGGAGACTTAACATCTAAAGGCAACTAGATGGTGTCAAGTTTATGAATGCTACTCAGGTGTCTTGTGTTGTAGTAGCATCTGATGGTCACTTGGTAGTGGACAATTGAGTCATCTTGAGGGTTGTGGTGGAGGTCCAATCAAAGTACCTTAGCAAGGAGTCACTGGATCAACTTTGTATAACTGCTATAAAGACAACTTGCTGGCTTGGTAGCCAGGCTACACCCACACTAGAAAAGCAGTGCATGGGTAGCTGCTGTCATCTCTTCCTGTAACTAACAGTCTACCAAACTTAACCATTCTCAGTGTTAGAGATTCTGAGCAGAGCTTTTACGTTTGTTGTTTTAAGCGTGTTGGTAAGTAATGACTTGAAAAGAAAGAGGAGCAGCTTGTGCAAAACCACAAGCTTTCATGCTGTGAAAGATCAGCCTGACCTCTCTGCGGTTCTACACTTTCAATATAGGAAAGCCCCTGTGAAAGTTTAGGTAAACTTAGTTTTACAGTATGTTTTCAACCAGCCCCAGACTGGAAGTTGAGGGTGTGAAATACACATCCCAAATCAGGCTTGCAAATTTGCAGTGCATTGCACTGACCTACAGTTTGGACTCTGGGCTTCACTGTTCCCCACTGAGGATGGTAAGCTTTGTGAATGGATTAGATTGCTCTTGGGAACAATAGATACAGTCAAACATCTTTGCGGTTAATGAACTGATCTAAAGGAACATCATCTGAAGTCTTGTAGGAACTGCCACCTTGATTTCCGAAAGGCAGACTTTGGCCTGCTTAGGAACGTGGTTGAGAGTGTCCACTGGGAGGCAGTCCTGAAGGGCAAAGGTGCCCAGGAAGGCTGGTCATACTTAAAGGAGGAACTCTCAAAAGCACGGGAGAAGGTCATCCCCAGGTCCCACAAAACGAGCAGATGGGGAAGGAGACCGGTCTGGCTAAATAGAGGGCTTTGGCTGGACCTCATGGAGAAAATGAAAGTGTACAACCTCTGGAAAAAGGGGTTGGTTACTCATGAGCAATATCAAGGTGTAGTGAAGAAATGTAGGGGAAAAATTAGAAAAGGAAAGAAGGGTGAAAGCCCAAGAAGAACTTAAGTTGGCTATCACGGTTAAAGATAGTTTTTTAAAAAAACTATTGGTTTTTAAACACGGTTTAAAAAGAGTTTTTTTCAGTATATCAATAAAAATAGGCAGGCTAAGGAAAATGTAGGCCCACTGATGAATGAGGTGGGTGCCTTGGTGGTGGAAGACACAGAGAAGGCGGA
>JAOXNO010000001.1:118326901-118354218 GCA_028565335.1 Limnodromus scolopaceus
TGGCTGAACTGAAGTAGTAACTGTTGCTAAACAGATATGTTGTAACTAGAAAAGCTGTGGCGAGTTGAGATTTTGTACTATGCATAAGGGGATTTTTTTCCTGTGGTTGCTTTTAAAAGCAAAACCAAACAGTGGTAACCCACAGACAGTGGATTAAAAAAAAAAAAGTATGGCTTTAAGACAGTTGGCTCTGGGACGTTAGGAAATCTTAACTGAACTTAGAGTGCGGTCACATCCTGTGTAAGAAGCCACATAATTTAACATGCACGAAATCAAAGCAAGTATTCCATGCTGGAAACTGTCTAGCTTGGAGTCCTTGAGCTCTAGCTATGTATTTATTGTTCTTAAACTGCTGTGCTGGGGAGGCAGGCTTGTTCTGAGCAATTTGCATTCCTAGGAGCTGATAGGAAAATGGAGACTTGTATATATTTAAGGACTTGTAAGTATTCTAGACTAGATTATATTTTCTCTAATTTGTGATTTCTCTTTTTTTAACTTTCTTTACCCTTCCTTATTCAGCAGACATCTTGATAAAGATAATGACTAAAGGCTACCCACTCTCTTCCTTCAGTCTTATTGGGCACTTCCTCGAAGAAACTGTCCTAGTAACAGCAGTTTATTCTGTTACAGATGACTTCAGGACCTAGCATAGGGATGGATTGGTAGAAAAGTCTGATGGCTGGAATCAGAGTTTAGAAAAGAGGACATACAGAGAAAGCAATCAAATCTGGAATTAGCTACAGCCATAAAATGGAGATCTCTTCTAGTGATGCCGAAGGTGGCTATAGCTTTATTTGTTCAGTACTCTAGGTGAGCGGGAAGGAAAAGGAAAAAGTAAAAATACCTAAACAAAACCAAAAACTCCACCATCAAAAACAGCCTCTCATTTCTCCTCCCAGAAATAAACACAGTGAAAAACTCAAGCCAGTGTGAGTTCTGGTATGCCTCTGCTAACCACCATAGGTGGTATGGATGCCTCGGGCTAGGGCTGAGCGCTTGAGTGTGCCCACGCAGCCTGATCTGAGCTCCTCTCCCAGGCCAAGAGAAGCAGAGCCCTGTGAACATGATGAGGAGCTGCAATTAGTAACTCCCCCATCAACATGGGGAATTCACGCCAGTGCAACACTACATGGAGGCAGTGGCACTTTTCCAGACCCTGTTAGCACAGGCACCTCTGCACCACACCTTGTCTTGTGGTTAAGATGTGCCTGAAGGTGCTGAGGTGCCAGTTTAAAGATAAATGAATAGATGTGAACTGAAATCAATGACAGGAAGCCTCTGAGGCTCAGGCTGCTCTGAAAAATCTGACTGTAGGTACATCTGCAATGTATATATATCCCCACATGCCTCTGAAAATTGTCAGTTTTCAGAATACCTGTGTGTAAGTATATTTAATGGACTATGGCAGAAAAGTATCTCATTGTTCAGAGGCTTTTTCCTCTCCTCCTTTCTCTTACCTGTTGAAACAAAGCTCTGGCCATTGACATGTGTCTGCAGTGTCTTGCCACCTGGACTGGACTCCCACCTTCTGCGTATGTTTAGGAATGTTCAGCTTCCACAGGGGTGGCTGGCTCTAGACTCCTTGTCTTGAGTGGGAGGGAAGGCTGTAACACAGTTTGGAAAAGGAATGTAACTGGGGGTGTGGGAGATAGAATCCTTTGACAAAGTTGAGCTGGTTTCTTAAATACTAACTGTAAAAGCGTAGAATGAGTTGGAAGGGACCTTAAAGATCATCTAGTCCCAACTCCCTTGCCATTGTCCAGGACACCTCTCACTAGAGCAGGTTGCCTAAAGCTCATCCAACCTGAACTTGAATATTTCCAGGGATGGGGTATCCACAACTTCCCTGGGCAACCAGTTCTAGTGTCTCACCACCCTCACAGTAAAGGAAGTCTTCCTAATGTCTCCTCTAAATCTACCTTCTTTCAGTTTAAAATCATTGCTCCTTGTCCTGTCACAACAGACCTTTACTGAAAAGTTGTTCCTCATCTTTCTTATAAGCCCCCTTCAGGTACTGGAAGGCCACTATAAGGTCTCCCTGAAGCCTTCTCTTCTCCAGGCTGAACAGCTCCCACCTTCTCAACCTTTCTTCAGAGGAGAGGTGTTCTAGCCCAGTGACCATTTTTGTGTACCTGCTTCAACAAGTCAATGTCTGTCTTGTGCTAGCACTAAGCTGTAAATGCTACCTACAATGATAATGTAGCAAAAAGCCAACAAGCCCCCTAAAGAGTTGACTGTGCTATTGTGTGTAGTTTTTTCTTCATTTTTTTTTGTTTTTAGCTTTCTTGTTTTGTTTATTTTTTTCTTTTTAAGATAACACATAGGATTTTTCTTTTGAAGAGTAAAATGTTCTTCCAGCCTCCCCCACCCAAATGGCTTCTCTGGTAGACAAAATGTCAAGAAGTGGTGACTTCCATGAAAAGATCAGTCTCTTGAATGTAGCAGACATGAATGCAATATTATTTTAGGACTTTCATAACTGAAGATGGCATATTGGAGACTTTTTTGTAGTATTCATCTTAGTAAATATTTCGTTGTCCTGGTGTGCATTACAACAAGAGGGCTTAGAGTTGAAAACCTACCTTAGTAGGTACAGATTCTTCCTCTGAAGAGAAAAGCTATCAAAAATAAAAATAGATTTTAAAATAGAATATTTTTTTAAATGCCCTGCTGCATGGACCGGTATGTACCTCTGTAGTTGTGTGGGTTTTTTTCTTATTTAATCTAATATAGAACTTTCATCAAAACTCAAAGGCAACAAGTTCATCTGAAATCTGCTCGTACAACAGTATCTTGTTATCCTCTTTTTCAAAATCCACAAACAATTGTCACAAAAACCGTGGTGACTCAACTCTTGGGGAAATCCTCCTAATTTGTTACTTGCCCTCTTTCTTGTCTTTTCTCTCTTGCACTTGATTTCTTTGCTAGCTGCAAACTGAGACCTCAAGTCTTGTGCAGCACTGACTTTGTGGCTGTGTGTGAGCTGCCCAGCACAATGGGACTCCTTACCTTCCTCAGGCTGGGTCTTGCAGCTGCTGTTACACATTGTCAGTTTGTAAACAGTGACCATTCAGAACCTGCAGTTACATAGGGTTTCGGTTTTGGTGTGACTAGTATGCTGAATGTCTTGTCTGAGCTTTTTCTTTTGCTCAGTTGCCGTTTGGAGGCAGTAAGTGTGATTACTTTCAGCCTTCTCTGAACTTCAGTTCATTCTCTGAACTTCCCTAAACTGAAACTGCCCATTTGGTCTCTCTTGTCGGTGTGTCAGTTTAATGACTAAAGCAAAGCAAAAAGAGGAAGAACAGAAAGAAAGGCAAAACCGTATCCAGTGCGTAAATTAGTTGGAGATGCCTTCTAGGGTGTCAGGTGAAAATTGCCCTTTGTTTTGCTGTCAGCGTTAGCCTCGCTTCTCATTTTGCAGTCTAAGCATACCCCAGCTGGCAGCCAGCAGAGAGGAGTGCAGTCACAGAGCCGAAATGTTTTAACTGGAAAACCCCTCAGTCTGTACTTTTCCTCTCCAGCAAGCTGCCACTTACAACAAAGAAAAAAAAAAAAAACAAACCTGAAACAAACCCAGATTGTTTCTTTTTCATTTTTCCCACGTCCACATCAGCTGAAGCAATTGTTGAAGACCTTAGCAAAAAAGCTGTAGCTCAGATACTGCAGTTTTAACACTTTCTAGGGCAAGACAGAAAACTTGATCTCTTACTTACCGACGTGGGATCTCTCGGTATCCTGTCCGAATGTGCTGAGATTCAAATGTGCTGCTGCAAGGAGCTTCTGCCTTGAATGAGGAAGTGCTGAAGCAGGGCAGGATGTGGAGCGATGACTCAGATATCAAGAGCTGCATTTCTTGATTAGCTGGAGAAGAAAAGGAATTATTGACAGTGCTTGCTGTAGTGTGCTCAGCTGATGTAAGGACTTGCTAGCTGCTACTTTACCAATAGTAAAAGCTTCAATATTTCACTCTTCATCTTTTCATGAGCTTTAGCTGCTTATGATAATGCAACATTCTGGTATTGCAGTGCTTTTGAGGAGGACTATCTGTCTTTTGTTTAATAAAGCATATGTCCCTGTCAAGAAGCATTTCTTTGCGTGAATGTGCCACTTGAAGGTGTTCAGAGTAAGGATTTTGGTAATGCTTCCAAAACAACTCTTGCCTCTTAGCTCAACCAGGCACTTTAAACTTTGCTTGGTTCTTTCCTTTAGGAAAATATAATAATTAAAAAAAAACCAAACCAAAACCACTAAACCCCAACATATCTGTTCTGTTCTTACAATTAGTTTTAACTGACATTCATGTATTTAGTGTTCTATTCACCTGAACACAGAGGCTACCACTTGCAGCTTCTAAGCATACTTTTCCAAAATCTGCATTATCAAAAAAGCTCTGTCTCGTGTTTGCTCTGCAATCAAGCACTGCTTTTTCAGTGGCTCTCTGCTTTTGATGTGTGGGAGCTGAGCAATGTTCACCTCTTATGTTTTCAGCCAGCCATGGTGGAAGCCTTTCTTTTTCTCCTTGCTTGCATCTTGCTGAGATGTCGTCTTGGGCGTGGGTGCCTGGCACACTCTGCTATGTCACTTCATAAAGGAATTTAAGTTTTCTTTCTATGGGCATTTGGTAGAATGGCCATTGCTTCACTGAAGTTTTGTTGCACATAGTTGCATAATTGTGCAATTCAGCAGTCGCACGTCAGAAATGGAAAAATATGTTAGGTGGATTCTGTTCAACTCTTGTCTGTAAGTTACCAGTTTCTAAGTAGTCTCTCTTGCATTGAATTGAATCCTTCTGACATCTCCCTTTATTTTAAGAAGTGTGTTTGTGTATACACCTATGATGCACTGTTAGTGTTGAACTTTTCATTATATAAACATGCTGTAAAAGGGATAACAATTGTTTCAAAGTAATTAGGATTCCAAACACTGTTGTCATTCATCTCAACTTCTCCTCTGCTTGGGTTAAGCAGAGACATAGCTATTTAATCATGCTGGATGAAGTTAAATATTGGTATGTAACACTTGTGTACAAAAAATTGCTTAGAGTCAGTCTGAATTTTTTAGAATTAAGCCAGACGTTAAATGATAGAAGTAAATCTAGGAAATCATGTTTCATTATGCTAGTAAAAAAACAACCCCCCCCCCCCTTCTTAATGGTTTGAGAAGTAACACTTGATAAATTAGTCAGCTTCACGGGAGTATTTCAGCAATATACAGTTTCTCACTCGAACAATGCAGTAATGGAATTGCTCAGTCTCTCCCGTGACAGTGATGGTCCTGAGTGTTTTCTGAGGCACTTAACTTTTGCAAAGCTTTGAACGCCTGATGCAATTCACATTAGATGAGTGAGGCAGCACAGAGGAAAATGCTTCTGAGTTCAGAGAAGTTATTCTGTGTCTAGCACTGAAGCACAAAAGTGAAAGGCTTTCAAGAGTGAAATTCCTGATGAAGTACCAAAACCATCTATGGCCGCATTAATGTCATGAGAAAAACGTATTGGGTTTTTTCCCCATGCTCTTCTGAAAACTCATTTCTTGATAGGATGCTGCTGAGAAGGGAAGGATCGTCTCCCTCCACCTTCTGGTGATGCTTTGCCTAATGAAGCCCAGGACACCATTAGTCATCTTTGCTCTAAGGGCACATTGCTGGCTTATATTCAACTTGTTGCACACCAGCACACCCCCAGGGTCCTTTCCACAAAGCTGCTTTCAAGCGGTGTGACCCCCAGCATGTACTGGTGTGTTGGGCTGTTCCTCCCCAGGTGCAGGACTTTTGCGCTTCTCCTTGTTGAACTGCATGAGGTTCCTGTTACCCCATTTTTCCATCCTATTGAGGTCTGTCTGGATGGCAGCACAACCCTCTGGCTTATCAGCCGCTCCTCCCAGTTTTGCGTCATCAGCGAACTTGCTGAGGGTACACTCTGTCCCATCATCCAGATCGTTACTGAAGGTCCTGAACAGAACTGGACCCAGTACTGACCCCCACTACTGGTTATTGGCCTCCAACTGAATTGTGTTACTAATCACCGCACTCTGGGCTAAGCTGTTCAGCCAGATTGCAATCCACCTGCATCCACCTAGTCTGCTCATCCAGCCCGTACTTCATCAGCTTGTCTATGAGGACTGTATAGGGGACAGTGTCAAAAGTCTATGTAGGCAATATCCACTGCTCTCCCTTTGCCTACCACGCCAGTCGTTTCATCATAGAAGTTTATCGAGTTGGTTAAGCATTACTTACCCTTGGTGAATCCATGCTGATGATTATTCCTGATGGCTTTCTTGTCCTTCGTGTGCCTGAAAATGGTTTCTAGGTTTAGCTGCTCTATAGCTTTCCCAGTTATCCAGATGAGGCTGAGTGGCCTGTAGTTCTCTGGATCCTCTTTCTTGCTCTTGAAGGTAGGAGTGCATTTGTTCTTCTCCAGTCCTCTGGCACTTCTCACAGTTGCCATGATCATTCTGAGGGTGGCCTCGCAATGACATCTGCCAGCTCCCTCTGCACTCATGGGTGCATCCTGCCAAGGCCCTTAGACTTACGTTTGTTCAGTTTGCTTAAGTACTGTCTCGCTTGATCCTCTTCCACTAAGGGTGTATCTTCCTTGCTCCAGACTTTTCCTGGTCTCTGGAACTTGGGATTCTTGAAGGCTGGTCTTGCTATTAAAGACAGGCAAAGGAGGATGGGATTTAAGCTGGATGGGAGCAGACTTAGATTGGAGATTAGGAGAAAGTTCTTTACTGTGAGGGTGGTGGAGCACTGGAACAGGTTGCCCAGGGAGGTGGTTGAGGCCCCATCCCTGGAGACATTCAAGGTGAGGCTTGATGAAGCCCTGGGCAACCTGATCTAGTTGTGGGTGTCCCTGCTGACTGCAACAAGGTCAGACTAGATGACCTTTGGAGGTCCCTTCCGGCCTGGACGATTCTATGATTCGATGATTCTAAGGCATTCAGTATGTCAGCCTCTTCCGTGTCCTGTGTGACCAGGTAACCCGTCTCCTTCAGCAGTGGGCCCATGTTTTCCCTAGTCTTCCCTTCCTTTTGTCTCCTATGTACGTATAGAAGCCTTTCTTGTTCTCTTTGACATGCCTGACTGGATCCAATTCCAGGTGAACTTTAGCTTTCTTAGTCATGTTTCTGTGTGCTCAGACAGTGTCTCTTTGTTCCTTCCAGATTACTCACCCTTGCTTCCACCCTCTATATGCTTCTTTTTGGGTCTGAGTTTTGCCAGGAGCTCCTTGTTCATCCATACAGGCCTCTTGGCTTCTTTTGTTTCTTGTTTTTTGGTTTTTTTTTTTACATTGGTTAGTGTGGACTGAACAGAGAACATAAATATGTTGAGACAAGATACCAAGCTGACATCAAATCCTTGGGCTGGTTCATGTACTGCAGACCATTGCCTAATGCCTTGCTGGTTTTCAGTCCCCGGGGTTGGTCACTTCAGTGTTTGGAGGCATTCAAATTATCAGTAGTTTTTTCATGCTGCTTTTAGGTTGCATAAATGTTCTTTCTTATCTTTCTTCTTACCTCCCCCCCCTCTCCCACCAATGCTGTATCCTGCCTATTTGCTCAAAAGGCTTCCAACAGAAGCAAAATGCAGTCATCTTTTCCATGGAATACAGCAGTCGGCTTCAGACAACTTCCCAGCTTTGTTAAAAAACACAGTTGCCTAGACATCTGCTAATTCAAACACTACGAATTGGATGCTTTCCAAATTCAAAGCCAGACTGTTTTAACTACATAAAGGTGAATGGATGGAAGAAGGGAGGGTTTACATAGTTTAACCCCCAGTATCTGGAATATAGACTTGGATTCAACTAAGTACTACCATAGACTAGACAAGGGACCTGTGCAATTTCCTTTAGTGCTATATTAGCATGTTGTAACATTGTGGTGTTCCTCTTGTAGTTGTATTTCTTCCTCCACTTGCGTTTATAATCAGAATGGCTTCTGACCCAGCTGGCAGACTACTCCAAAAAGCCACGTTAATCATTAAAACTGATGACGTTTCTTGGTGTTATCAATAAATTTGAGTTTTTTCTCTTCCCCTGCACTTCCCTTCAGTTATCAGTTAAAGCAGATAATACAAACAGCCTAAATCAGGCTCACTTCAGAAGGAAAGTGCAAATTCCACTTCATTTGTTGTTCTGAATAGAAGATAGTGAGGTTTTTCTTGTAAGGCAGTATAGACCAGCAGTAGCTGTAGCTTGCCATGCTCATCTTCTTTACTTCATTTTACTAAACCTTATTTCTTCTTCAGGCTGGTGAGCACTTGAGATCTGTGTACTTTAGTTGCCATTTGGGATTTGGCTGTAGACTAAGACTTTCCAGTCTGTGAGAAGCATTCCAGGTTGCGACTGGTTTCACTTGTTTCTGCTCATTTGAGGTAACGTGGTCATTCATGTTATGTGGCTAGAACAGACACGGAGATATGAAGAAATAATGAGTGCTTGTGCTGGCTTTCAAACCATTTGAGCAACAGCTTTCATCCTTTTATGGCACAACTAGAGTAGCAAAAATTGAAGAAGTATGTTCATTTGCAAAAGAAGAGGCAACAGTCAGTAGTGCTGCTGTCCAAGATGAGAAATGTTCTTTTAAGTTCTGGCAATAGGAGATATTTGGCAAGAAATACGCATACATGGCTGAGGCCTAATGACCTGAATGCGCAAGCAGAAACGGGAACAAAAATGTAGCTTGACTGTGAGAAAGGAATGAGAGTGAAGCTGGTCTTTTGCTACTTCTGTCACTCTCATCCCTTAAGTGACAAATATTCCAGGCTGATCTATTAGCTGCTTGTTCCTCTCTGAAGTCACTTTTGCCCCCTTTTACCCTGAATTAGGTGGCTGCCTGAGTGCTCAGGATCTCAGACACTCAGGAGGGGGGATTCATGCTTTTTCATACCTTTTAAACACTGAGAGGCTTTTTGGGGCATTACCCACCTCTCTAGGAAGCTTGTTCCAGCGTTTGACCACCCTCTTGGTAAAGAAATGTTTCCTCGTGTTAAGTCTGAACCTCCCCTAGAATCGGAATATCTCAAGTCACAAGGGACCCGTAAGGATTGAGTCCAACTCTCTGCTCCTTGCAGGACTACCTAAAACTAAACCATGTGACTAAGTGTGTTGCCCAGATGCTCTTCCTCCTCTGACAGGCGGGGTGCCCTGACCACTTCCCTGGGGAGCCTGTTGACCAGGGCAGCTTTGAGCCATTCCCACATGTCCTGTCACAGGATACCAGGGAGGAGTTCAGGCCCTTCCTCTCCATTTCCCCTCCTCGAGAAGATGTAGGGAGCAACCCTTCAGCCTCCTTTTCTCCAAACTAGACAAAATGGCGTGGGCTGGCCTGCCTGGTTAGCTGAACATGGCAGGGGCTGAGTAGGCTGGGCAAGGACTCCCCCTCTTGCTGCAGTAAGGGGAGCCTGGTTGGTGCGTGGCAGATCCTCATGGTGAACGAACAGTCATCATGGGCTTAACTTGCCCCCAGTTGTATATTCGCTGTTTCAGCTGTCCTGATGCTGGCCCATTTCTCCAGCTTTCTAAACAATTCAGTGAAAAAGCATTTTGTTGCATTTTACCTCTCTGCACTGGACTCTGGCACATCTCAAAGGGTGCAAGTCTCTGATATTTATTTGTCAGCCACTTTGTTATCTTCTTTCCTCCATTACAGCCACAGTTATACTGTACTACCCTGTAGAACTCACAGGGCTCACGAGCCTGCTTAGGGTGGAAAGCTGAACTGGTGGTGGGGGGTCTGGTCTTGTGCATAGGGCCAGTTTGCCAATGGTAGGAAGAGGGCTCTGCTCTGTCTAGAAATGCATGGGGAGCACACCCACCTTCTGACAGGTATTTCACATTCCAACCAGCTTATTTGCAACTATAATAAAATATTTGGGGATGTGACTGGGTTTCTTTCTGTCCCTGAGAACTGCATAAGGCAAGCACTGAACGCCCATCTTGTGCTCTCCATCAGATGTATGTACTTTGGAGGTTCAGTGTAGTCACAGTAATGTCATCTGCAATCCTTCGGAGATGCAACTGGTCAGCCTATTGCTAATTATAGGCTTGTTCTTTCATTTAGGCATGGCAGGGAAACCATGAAATCCAAGAGCAAAAAAATCTACAACTTGGTGTATGCAATACTAAGTATGCTGTGTGGTATCTTGTGTGGGTTTTGCTAAACCTAATACATGTATTTCTAAACACAAACAATGAAATTGTACTCTAGAATGCAACCCTCCGTGAGAGACACTCTTCCTCTAGACCTCATTTTTGAGCTGCTAAAATGCATGTGTTTGGTTTGCCACTCTGTGCCATGGAAGAGGAGCTGCCTGGGACATTCATGAGATTTATGTTTTAGGCTGATTTCCAGGAAGACTGTCAGATCTGCTTTCTTCTAAATCTGTTTTCTGCCCTGCCTGATGATCTAAGTCTGCGTGCCAACCTTCAGACCTGTCTGCCATCTGTGTCTTGCACAACTGCCGACAGCCACAGTGGCTTGAATGTCCCCAGCCTTGCTTACCTTGTGCGAGGCCAGGGCTAAATGAATCATAATGCTTTTCTTAGGGAATGCAAATATTTTTTTTCTTTTTTTTTTTTTTCCTTTCATCCCTGGGACAGCTTGGTTCACATCTTTTCTGAAGGAGAGATGCCTTCCAGGGTTGACTGAACTGTGTGTTGAGACAAAAAGCCCTGGTTTAGATCCTTACGCGGTGAAGCTCCTGCCCTTGCAGTGGCCATGGCCATGGTGGGAGCACTCCCTTCCTATGCAGGGTGCTCCAGTCCCAGGGGCAAAGGAATTCCTGTTTCTGGTCTTGATGAAATTTGAGCTTTGCTGAATATAGTTCTGTAGCTCCAGCCACTCTTGGTGGGCTTTTTTTTTTTTTTTGCAGAGGGCTTTTTTTTTCTGAAAGGTTATACTCTGTAAATACTAGCAGCAATTAAAGTGCCCATTCTGCAGATACTATCTGCAGTCCTTTACCCCTGACCTATCAGAAATTTGTCTAATACTGGGAAAATTATTTAGTTTGGCAACAGATACTATGCTGTGAGTGTCCAAAGGCCCTTAACAGCTCTAAACCCTCTCTGCAGCTGTGACCCACATAGAGAGCAGACTGAGCAGAGACTTTGTGACCGGGGAAGTGTATAGCAGTAACGCCAGATCTCTCCCTGGCCTTCACCTATAAAGTATTGATTTTTTTTTTTTTTTTTTTTCCAGCTAAGTTTCATGAGAGTAAGCACAATTTTTCCTAGTGTGAAAGCTCAGGCAGGCTCTAATATCTGTCTGTGTAATTAAGTTGCTGGTGTTCTGCCAGCCTACAGGGAGCAGTAACTGAAGAGGGCAAACCAAGTATGTGCTGTCTTGGCAGTAAACAGTGTCACTAGCTTTGACATGTTGGGGTGTGGGAAAGATAGGATGCAAATCTTTCCTCCCTGAAAAGTGAATAGGCTGAATGAAAGCGGTGACATTGAGACTGTGTTTGCATTTAGTCTGTGGCAGTCCTGCCACTTAAACAAGGGCCAGGTGTTCCTCGCAGAAGCTACGTGCTTTCTCGCTCATCTTGCAAAATCTGCCCTGCATTTGGTGGGCTGCTCCATTGTACTTTAATCTGGAGATTTTCAAGACCCGCCTGGATGCAGTCCTGAGTGATGTGCTCTGGACAACCCTGCTTTGGCAGGGGAGTTGAACTAGATGATCTCTAGAGGTCCCTTCCAGCTCTGACAATCCGTGATTTATCTCTGTGTGGATACGCTTTAGTCTGATGCTCTGTTGCGCTTCTTTTGTGCAATTACACTTGACTGCTTGCATGGAGTTTCTAGCCGACAGAGGTATGTTATACGATGATTTCCAGGCTGAGCACTCTATCCCATCCCAGTGTCTGGCTACGTGACAATTAAGACTATAGTATGGTTTGTAATACATGTAGTAAGAAATGTATTGGAGCGCTCGGCTGTAAAGCCTGACCTTCACAGGAGGAGGTTGGTGTCCTTTTCCAGCTTCAAAGCAACCTTCTTACCTGGCTTCTGCCTACGTGTGTATCTTCAGTGGTTTCTCCAAGCTGTCTGGAGCAGCATTGCCTAGAGATTAAAACAAAACAGAATTCCTCTCCTCCTCTGCTGTCCAACCCCACCCCAATGGCTTCTGAAAAGTATGCAAGTGGGGGCACACCTCTGTGCCTGGGATCCCATGCAGTTACGATGTTAAAACCAGTTTTAATGCAAAAGCTGGTTCTTACTGGCGGAAGTGTTTGATATGTGGAATAGCTGCTACCGTTTCCCAAAACTTGAAGGCCTACCAGTGCAGTAAATGCAGCCACAGAAATTGGTGGATTTCTTTTGACAAGTTTTCTGTTTCTGAGGAACTGTTTGTTGGACTTTGTTTGTTTGTTTAGAAATAATTTTCTATCCAGATATGTTGTGATGCAATAGGAATTGCTCAAAAGTGAGGCTAAAACACATTGTATGAAGCCTGACAGCAGTTGCCACATTGCCAAACAAACCCTAATGAAAGGCACTGGCTCACTGTATGCATGCCTGGTGGCTTTTGTGGTTGATAATTCCAGCCAGCTAGAGCATATGCTTGTTAATAGGAACTTTTCTTAAGGGCTACTTTTTTAAAAAAAAAAAAATTCCCACACAGAGCTTCATCTCCAGAGTACTGGAGAAGTGTCACTGGCATGGAGCAAATTAAAAAAATTGTTTGGTTTTTTTTTTTCTTTCTTGTTCCTACTCTCAGCTGGATCAAACTGTTGCATAAGAAATACCTTCACAGGCCAATGTCTGCCTTATGGTAGTAATGAAAAATTCAACTTTAAACAAAGTAATCTGAAGTTAAACGGAACAGATGTGTAGAGTTTGGGGTTCTTTTTATTTATTCTTTTACTTTTTTCTGCCCAAAGGCACTTACTCCTCAGAGCTGACCTGTGCCGTGCCCTGGTGTGCCGAGACTCCTGATGGGATGCCTGACTGCTGAGTAGAGACTTGGCACGGTGGTCACCCTGGCTGGGGAGACTTGCCTGTCTCCACAGCCACTTCTGCTTCTCCAGGCCTTCAGTTTTTGGGCACGCTTCTCACATGAACCTCATCCCAGAAGTCTGAGAGACCTTTCTGGGGTGTTGGCTCCCTGCTTCATCCTGTGTAGAAAGAGTCCATAAATTTCCCTGGAAAGGATGGTCATTATCTGGCCAGCACTGTCACCTTGTTCAGAAAATCAGGAACCAACACAGGGCTGGATTTTTCTCACAACTCTGACAAGAGAATTCAGTGATGTGTCTCAACTGAGACAGCAACCCTCTGTGCTGCAGATAGTGCCAGATAGATATGAAAATATGAGTATTCATATGGAAAACCAAACAATGAGCTTTAAAAGACCAAGTTTATGATAGGGCTTCGGTTATTCTGCTGGCATAGTGTTTAATGTCGTTGGTGGTTTATCTAACAAATCTGAGCTGCCTAATAAGGTTTTCAATAAGGTGATAATTTGTGTTTGTCTTGTGTTATAAAAGCAGGTACAGTGCTTTGGCAATAGTTCAGACCTTTATCCCTTGACCTCTTTTCAATTACTGTGACTGCAGTAGTGATATATTTCAGAAGTTAGGCAAAATAATAACGGTAGGTCTGACTGATGAAGAGATGAATTGAGAGGAATAGAACTGCCTCTAGCCCACCACAATGCTGTAGAAAAGAACTTTTTGCAAGCAAACCTGATTTTGTTTTGAAATTACGTGCAGCCTCGTAAGAGGGATGACATATGACAGCATAATTTCTTCTGGCAGAACAAATTAAGAAGGAAAATATTAGCACTCACCCTCTGTCCACATTATGGCTGCCTTAGGGTTGCTTCTTACTGACGCATTCTTAAAAGTTTTCTGGTCTCAACTGAAAGACGTTTTATCATGGTTTTTTTTGAAGGGCAGACTTTCTGTCCAACAGATATGTAAACTGCCAGACTATAATGTCATACAATCCTATCTAAAAATAGCAACGGCTTCTGCTGACTTATGATGTCTACTGGGGTGAATGCTGCACAGAAGTAGACTTTCCAGTCCAGCAAGTGAAAGGAGGGGAGAAGGTCTTTGCATGCTGGGGACGTGAGTTCAAGCACCAAGTCAGCCTTTTGTGACCCTGAGCATGTGACTTCTGTGTCCAAGTTTTCCTGTTATAAAATGGCCTCAAACAGCACCTCTTGGAATCACAGGAAAAACAAATTAGCATTTTATTACTAATCCGTTGGAACCTATTTTGGGCAAGTTGGAAGGTCAGCCTAAACCTCTGTTTGATATAAGAGCATCTGTCTATACAAAGCAATTTTTTGTCCCAGACTAAAATGGGAGACGGGCTCTTTCCTAACAAAGCACTTGAGTTTGTGATTAATAGTAAGGTCATGAGTAGTTTCCAAGGACTTGTGTTTTGCAGCATGGGGCATTGGTTTGGATACCCTACTTACGCTTGTTAGTGGTGCTCTGATAACACATGAGGTGCTGGAAGCAATTTTCTCATGTTGGAAGGCAATTGTACAAACTGACATGTTGTCACATAAGTGTCCCTTGAAAGATGAACGAGACAGAGGCTACTGGTATGTGGCTTGTAGTTCCCTGGGCTGCCAGATGCAGAGGAGACCACCTCATGGAACATGTGGGGTGCTTTTTATAATTCCCAGATGGGGACCAGTTTACAATGATTTCATCCTGTGTCAACCAATGAATGTGGTGAAGGTCCTAATGCCACACCACACGTTGACCGGAAGAGTCCCAAGAGCCTAACTAACTTGCACAGTATGCGTGCAGGTCCTCTCCCTCTGGACTTGGACTCTACTCAGTTATTCTTTAGAACAGTTTCTCTTGCCCCAGAAAAGAGAGAGGTTAGAGAGATTATCCTTGTGAGGTAATGTGAATTTCTGTGCATATTTGCTACAAATATGAAAAGGATTCACTTTGAAATTTGGAAAAGCAGCTAATAAAGTTTCCTTGACGTAGCACAGGGGGCTATTGAGATAAGCGTTTGGAGTCAGGGTTGTTGAAATAGAAAAAAAGAGTGCATTTCTGAGCAAAAGAAATATTTCAGCTCTCACAGGTGAAAAGATTTAAATAATGAATTTGACTACAGGACGGGTGGATTCAGACCACTAAGTAGCAACACATGTTCTCTCTTGGGACTTTCCATCTGTGGTTTACCAGCCATGCCACAAAGAAAGCCTTTCGCTTTTCTGTGAAAGTGAGTCCATTTCTTAGAGTCTTCCCACAAGTGGTGCTTTCCTGTGCATGTGTTCAAGTTGCTTGGGACACGCAGTTCATGTGAACTGCTATACCTTATTGCTCTCTACAACTACCTGAAAGGAGGATGTAGCAGGATGGGAGTTAGTCTCTTCTCCCAAGTAACAAGTGATAGGACAAGAGGAAAGGGCCTCAAGTTACACCGAGGGAGGTTTGGGATGGATGTTAGGAAAAATTTCTTCACAGAAGGGGTTAATAAGCATCAGAACAGGCTGCCCAGGGAGCTGGTTGAATCACCATCCCTGGAGGTATTTAAAAGACCAGGTAGACGTGGTGCTTACAGATGTGGTTTAGTGGTGGTTTTGGCAGTGTTAGGTTAACGGTTGGACTTGACGATCTTTAAGGTCCCTTCCAATCTAGACGATTCTATGATTCTATTTTTAATGAAGGAGGGCAGAGGGAGGCTGGTGCACAAGTGCAACACCAGCCTGGGACAGGTCAATGAGCTAGTGTCAGTTCTGGAAGTGGGAATCTGTGTTATACTTTTGCTCTGCTAGGGGTTGTTAAGTTGGGTGAGAAAAGGATTTATCAGCCAAGGCTTAATGCTCTCTCCAGGCTACCGTGTGATTTTCATTGAGTTTGTTCAAGGTATTTTGTTGTGTGAGCCAAAACAGAACAAAGCTTGTCAGGTCTCTGTGTTGCATTGATCTCCCCTCATCTGAGGGCTTTGGAAAGCAGCACTCGTATGCTTTGAGGGATGTGGCTGAAAGTAAAACTACCACTTTGGTTGGGGGCAATGGTATAGGGCGACTTGTCTTTACATGCTGATAGATTTAGTGAAATGTCCAGAAGAACAAATGGATTTTATTTAAAATGTAAATCTGTACATGATGACAAAAAACTCTGTTATTACAAAATTCAAATTGTAACAAACAACTGTCATCTGGGATTTACTTGCCTTCAAAAATAGCTGGAAAGTGAAAGCACGGATTTTGCAAGAGCAGGCTGTTGCATTTAGATGTATTCACTATTGTACATGAAGTAGCCCAGAAGTAAGAAAATCCAACTAGCCTAAGTTAGCTTAACAACATACTGTGAAATAACTGCTAGGTCACTTACATCTCTGAACACTTACAGCTTCTTGCAGTTGCAGAATATAAAGGA
Organism: Limnodromus scolopaceus; assembly: GCA_028565335.1. Lineage (NCBI taxonomy): Eukaryota > Metazoa > Chordata > Aves > Charadriiformes > Scolopacidae > Limnodromus > Limnodromus scolopaceus. The sequence continues at coordinate 118,343,258 of JAOXNO010000001.1, forward strand.
AGAAAACTGTTTTTAGAAAAGGCTTCTGTCAGTTACAGCGGCACCAAAGAGGCTCACTAAAACTTCATGTGATAGTGAGGAAATGTCTGCAGGACTTCTTACGGAACCACTAGGAAATGATCACCCTTCACATCCGCACAGATGTTCACATTTTTAATGTGTCTGCAACCTTGCATGCTTTCTTCAAGCAAATTCCCTTTAGGGTCCACTGAGGACTAGATATGGACTCAAGAAAATATCTAACACCTAGATTAATGGACATGAGAGAAGACAAGGGAAGGCTGACATTTAAAGTAACTTATGGCACTTCAGTAATCTTACCTGACAAATGCTGTGAGCTAAATGCCCTACCTGATAGGGTATGTTACAGTTATAGATTGGAAGGCAACAGAGGACAAAAGTGAAATTAATAAATAAAACAGTATTTTTCACAGACATTGAAGATCAGCAAATACGCAATATACTCTTTTTGACATTGATAAAATGTCTCCTAAAAACCACAATGTACACAGTTACTTACAATCTAAACAGGAGACAAAAGCTTAATTACTTAGTTGCAGCTTGGTTGTGTTTAAAAAAAAAAAAAAACAAAACACAACCAAAAAACCAAAACAACAAAAACCCAATTTCCCTGTCCTGTTCAAATGGATGAGTAAGCCTAGACTGCATCACAAGAGCTGAACTGTCCCTTCTCTTCAGCGCCATGGAGGCTGATCCTGTGCAGGCCTCCCACGAGGTCCTGGTGCAGCGGTGGTACACACCTGCCTGTCTGAGTGTCCTTGGGGGTATCGCTTCCACAAAAGCTAATTGTGGTATTGCCAAATGGCTCTGGATTCTGCATGACAGGACAACAAAATTTCAACTTCACTGGGCTGGGATTGGAAAGCTGATCTTGATATGAAAAATATGTCCTGTCTCACAGTTGACACTGGAGTGCCTCACCCCTGCAGAGCTAGGACAAACAAGGCTGGGACTTACTCACAGAAATGGCAGAATTTTAGTCTAGCAGCTGGTGCAGGAGAAGCCAAGTGCTTTCCAGGGCTCAGTTTAAAATCACCATCTCCACTCCTCCTGTGACAAGATGGGGGAAACTGCCCCACCTAGGCAAGAGAGCTAGCATAGATTCTTCTCCTCCAAAACTTCATACCATCAGCAAAGTTTACTGATTTGCTATTTCCAACCAGGTGTTCTTGGCTGGCTCGGGGCTGAACCAGTGAGGTACAGATACTGGCACAAGAAAACTGCAGTTCTTGGCTTTCTGAACATTCATGGACAACACAGTGATATAGTCTGCATTTTTTTTTTCTGGTGGAGGGATGGGACACAAGGAGAGGTTCAGTTAAAAAATTTGTTTACAATCCTCCCTGGAAGCCACAGGGGAGTGCTTAAATAAAGACCAGCTGAATCGAGCAGAGCTTGACCACAGTTTTTGTCCCAACCTGAAAAAGGGTAAGTCCAGGTAACCTGACATTAACATAGCCGAGACCACTATTTTTAGTCAGTCAGACTTCCACAGCTTGTTCTTTCACACGGTATGCACCGGCTTCCGTCAAAAGTGGAAGTCCCCTTTTCAGTGGAATATTTAGTAAAAAACAAAATGTTGGTATCAAGTGCATTTAAAGAATGCATGTTCTCTTACATTAACACATTCAGTGCTTAGCCCGGTCAGAGCAACTACCATTTTTGGAGGACTGGGTCAAAATGTTCTCCCCGGTTCTGTACACAATGGCATGCAACTGGTGAAACCAGACAATGGAAGCATGTACTGTAGAGAGAGAAAGGTAGAAAAGGTCACAAATCTCACTTTGCAGAGAGTCCTTCAGTTTTTCTTTCTTTTTTTTTAGCTGCCTTTCTTCACATTCAGTAGTCATCATCAGGGTAAGGAGACACACAGCAAGAACTTCCCACACTCCTGAAAAGCAGTTGCTTCTGCTACTAACAAAGTCCTCAAAAGTGATGATGAGAGACTGGGCACTCACCAGCTTTCAGAGCTCTGGCACAGAGTAGCTGAGTCTCAGGCTGACCGCTTTCCCCCGTGCAGAAGCTCAATACGCTGACAGACTATCACAGAGGACTGTCCAAAGCAGTTAGCTGGCACGGTGACACAACTCTTGTGTGGACACAGGCAGTGGCTGGAACAGAAATCCAGCAAATTTTGCTGTCTCTTATGTTGGAGAAGCTTTTTTTTTTTTTGCCATCTCTCTTAGCATAGTCTGCAGAAATCTGTCACTTGTATTACAAGCCATGCTGCCACTGAGAGAGTGATGCTTCTCTTGAGACATCTCCAGCTGTCCAAATTGTTGACAGACTTTCCATTTAGACAGGTGCTGTAAAACAAAACAACTTTCTTTTAGAAAAAAATTCCCTGGAAGCAATGATGTCTTAGAGTTGTTTTGCCTACATAGCCAGTGGAACAAGCTGCAAAGCTATGGAAAGGATGTATTCATGCTGCTGAGAGTGAATCAGCTGAGGTGAATCTCTGCCTCTGCCTGGATACCCGAGACACCGGGTACCCTCTGCCCTTATGCCACAGAATGGAAGTGTCTCTCCTTCTGCACATGCCAAAATGCTCTTCTGGTAACGTCTCCCTCCCTTGTGAAGGGATGTCAGTGTCACTTTTGGCTCATTTTAAGCTGCTTCAGAGAATGAGATGTACGAAACTTATCTGTGGTCAAGGGAAAGCAGCTTCCTGAGGCTCCTCTACAGGCAGTGGAGGGGCAATTCAGAATTCCTCCAGCTCTGAATTTCTCCTCAGTGGAGCATCCTGGCCCACTGACTGTAACGGGTGTCTGGAGAGACTAACCCCACTGGGGTGTGAAGTTACTTCTTCACAACCTGCCTTCCCTGGAGCTTCCAAAACTTTTTTTCTTTGTAACAGCAAAGCTAGCCTCAATAGGCTCTTTTTGGTTTGCAGTACTCGGGATTCCCAGCCCCTGTGAAACAATCCTACCTCTGCCATAAAGTGAAACCCATACGATCAGAAACATATTTACATTAGTACTAAAAAGCAAAATGCCACGACAGAGTGTCCATGTGGGTGTACCTCTGCAGTGCCTACTCCCTGTCTACCCTCACAACTTGCTTGAAAATCTCAAATGATCATTGAAACGTTAATTTCTCCAAGAGCCCATCTTTTGCCCCGAGGTAGTATGAGCTATTTCTAAACAGTTTCTGAAAGATAGTAGTTTCTTGCTTCATTAAGAAAAAACAGAACAGCAACAAGCCTGGACAGATGGAGACTTGATAGCCTGCAAAAACTCTTTGCGTCAGCGCTCAACTACCATTACCCTTAGAAATGCATTTTTTTCCTAACATCTAGCCTAAATCTCCTTTGTTTAAGCTTCTTGTGCCTTAAGTGCTATGTCCCCTGGGTTAGGACAATAAATATTTTGTCCCATCCTCTTTAAGGACTCTGAAGAGCGTTGTTATTGTGTTTCTAATCAGCCTTGCCTTCTCCAGCTTAAACATAACCAATCTTTCCTCAGAGATCACATTCCCTAGATCATTCTCATTTCTATGGTATTGGTCCAAGTTGCCCTCAAACTGGGATGCCCAAAAGATACTGTCTTCTGTGGCTCTGTTGGCAGAAAACAGCCCACAGAGGTGGGACAGCTTCTGATAGCAGCAAACCACCAAAGCAGCTGTCCCACCTCTTCTTCCACAAATGGTGTGGAGATGTGCCAAGGAAAAGATAGTGTCTGGAAGGCAAGTATCTTTGTTTTGTTGTTAATGAACAAATGCCATATCAGGCTTCAAGACAAGATAAATATTTACTCCTGTTTATGTCACAGAGGTTTTTCTACTGATGGACTAAGCCCAGGGATCTAATCAAATAGGGTCTGGTATAAGTAAGTGCAGAGAAGAAAAGGTTGACCTTAAATAAACAGCCTGTGTCATGTTAATGCAGCTCATAGCAACAGAAGGAGAAAATGTATTTTTATCTTAAGGAGAAAATTCATTCTCCTTTCTACAGTATGCTCTGCAGGAAGCAGTGTAATGCCTGTGGATGTTTAGCAAACACAAATGTTGCGGATTGGGCTGGGGTTGCAGGATGGGTCTGGAAAATAACTGACCATTAATCCAGTTTGCATGACCACCAAAAAAGTTCCAGAAAAACTTTTTTAATTTAAGGGTTATATTGCTTCAGTTTGCTATTATGACTTGGGTATATTCACAGCATCTGTCAAACTATAAAATAGTTAAACTATGCTTTAACTATTACAGTTTTGGTGAAACCACAGTATTTTCTGCCTGTTCTGCAGAGACACCCAGGCAACAGTCATTTACTTCAGGAGAAAGTACCAAATGAGATACAAAATAGGCAGATATTTCACCCTCACGGTAGTCTTACAAGTCCCCTATGTTAAGTATGTTCTTCCAAATATGTCTTGGATTTTTTTTGCCCTGTTTTTATTTTCCCCCCAACTATAAATGAATTTGTAAACCAGCTGGCCTGCAATATTGCACTCTTGCTTATGAAAAATACGAACATCTTGAAGGTCTGAACTGCATATTTCTTTTTCTAGTAAAGCAGAGTGCTTAGTATTTTTTTAAAATTGGGTGTATATCAGCTCAGGTTCATAGGTGTGAAGCAAATGATGTTTCTGCACTCCAGCTAAAGACCCTCTAGGATGTAGTGCCTAAAAAGGTAGGCAAAAACCATGTAATGATAGGCACTGACATGATATGAAGTGATAAATGGCCCGTGTTGTCCAGACTTGAAAATCAGCATTTAAAATAGATTTTCCAAGTTTGGCTCTGTCTTGATGGCAACAGGAACTTTAGCATAATTGTAGAAGAGGAAGGGAGGGTGGCTTCAGCCTGTACACACTGTGTCCCCTGATGATTTGTCCTTTGGCCTGAACTGTTGAAGGAACTTCTGGCAACCATGACTCTCAGGCTGCTTTTAACAACACTTACAGAGCTCAAGGAAAGGGCTGAGAGGAGGCGCAAGGCTACCGCTTTACATGCTTGAGTTTGTAACATCCAGCAAGTCCAATCCAAAGGCTTTGTGCTGAAGTACTGAGGCTATGAAGCTAAGTCACTCTTGAGACAAATAGAGTAATATATTTTTAATACTTACAGTTGATTTCTCCTTTGTCTTCATTTGGCTGGACATCTGTTGAAAAAAAGTGCAGTTTTAAGCATGTAGGATAGATAACTATAGCCTTTAGCCAAACGGGATTAATATTAAGCAACGTCCAAAGTTGAGGGTCCAATGTGCTAAATGCTTTTTGGACAGCAAAATGCAGTCCGTACTCTATTTGCTAAGTCACCACTTCAGCAAGGATAGATTTGGGGCTTGAAGCACCAGCCCTGCGCCATGCTTTGGGACAGAGTCCTGCATCACTCTTAGGTTGTTTCTGAAGGAAGGACATGGCACCCAGCCCAGCTGCTGGCAAAGATCACTACCCTGTTTCCTCCTGCTCTTTTCTGAAGCACCTGGGCTTGCTAGCCATGAGGAAGAGAGCACAGACTGAAAATGTGGTTTGTCTTTGTCCATGAAAAGTTTGGTTGCCCCTGCTCCCTTTTCTTAGGTGTTAAGCTTTTGTATGCCTGCAAAGTGGCTTACAGTAAGTACTCAGATACATCAGCAGACTCAGTCTGGTTGACAAGATGTCTTTTAGAGCTACCTTTTGTTTTGTCATGCCAAGCACTGAAGAGTCCCGCACGTGGGGAAATGCAGCAATACAAGGGTACGCACGTATAACATGGAGTGACAGTGAGACATGCTTTATTTCTAACTTGTGGAATGCTGCTTGATCTCAGTGAACCCTTACTTGTCCAGACAGTGACTCTAAAGCTCCTAGGATTTATTTATCCTCTGATTTCTGCTTTGGATTGTGCTAAGCAAAGCAAGCTACTGACCTTGTTGCATGGAGAAGCATCTCCTCCATGTGTCTAAACACAGCCTACAGGGATTGCAGCTGAGAAACTGTGGCCTGAAGAGGCACAAAGTCTGAGTTACTCTCACATCCAGCAGTTAACTCCTGTGAGGCTTGGGCACATTAGCAGAAAACCATAAAGAATAACACGTCATGGGGCACTACGTGTCTTCTCCAGGGGATGCCACGTTTTTTTCCTCGATTTCCTGCTGTTGCGTGCAGGCACCTTACTTGTAACTTCTATCAATGTGCTGGATAACATCAAATATTTTGGCAAATGAAGAAGGATTCTTCAGATTTGATCATGCGAATGAAAGGCAACATTACCTGCGTAGGACACTAGTTTAGAGGATCTCCGTTTCCACAGCCAGCACGTTAAAACAGTTAGGATGCCTATCAGAATAACAATGGAAACAATGCCAGCTGCTTGAGCACCTCTTCCATTTTTTTCCAGGTTTTTGTGACTTTCTGTGCTAGAATTGTTGCTTTGTTCCTGCTCTGTGTCTAGAATAAAATAGAAAAATGATGTAATAAAGTGTAAGTTTTCACATTTCATACCAGGCAAATATTTGAGCACATTTTACTTGCACAAAAAGATTCTGAAGGACAAAATATTTGTGCTATTCATATCACTGTGATTTTGGTAGTATTCCTTCTAAGCAAGGCACATTTCCAGCTTACACTGCCCAATAATACAATGCCAGTTTATTCCTCCCTGTCGTCATACTGCATGCATCCCTCTTTCTTCCTTTTTGTTGTTCTTTCCTGCCAGCCCTGGGAGACTGTATGTTTGAGCTTGTATCTAGACTCAATTGAAAATAAATCGATACAGAATCTATAAATGTAAATCTGATGGTATTCAGAAAAGTGGGTGAAAACCCATTTCCCTGAATTTGTGATGAATTTCCACTGATTGCTGCAAACTGAAGGTTTCAAATGCCTTACGCAAGTGTGGTAGCGCTTTTAGAAACCAACAAAAAAAAAAATAGTAAGATGAGGGTCTTTCCCCCCAGAATACACTATGACAGAATGCCAATAGGAAACTAATGACAAGGTTACCTAGTTTTCCTTTAATTTGGGATGACAGCAAGGGTATGCTATCATATAAACACTCTACTGTGCAACTTTTGCTCATGTGTGCAATTTTTGTTCCTGGAAATTGCTTATGATTTTTGGCCATGTTTGTGGGATCACTTCCGTTAAGTCCCGAGTCTGTGATTCATAGAATAGAATCACAGAATAGCCTAAGTTGGAAGGGACCTTTTAGATCATCTAGTCCAACCATCAACCTAACACTGACAAAAACCATCACTAAATACAATCACAGAATTGCCTAGGTAATTCCTTGGCATGTTCACGTAAACTATCTGTGGGTAGCCAGCTAGTTATGCAAATAATCAAACCTCCTTGTGCCAGGGTGGAGAAACCTGAGAGAGAAAGGTGTGGTGGGAAGCAAGACCAGGAACAACAGTGAGATTGAGCAGCCACCTCCAGATAAGCTCTCCCACTCCAGACAGCTTCTCTACACAGCTTTTTGGTAACCATGAAATCCACTAATGGTACTATAGCTATAACTTTTTCTTTATACCTTTTTTTTTTTTTTAAACAGCTTTCTGCTTTTGTGAAGAGTTGAGTGGCTAAATACTTGTTTTTACTATTGATCACTCATATCAGCAATAAATAGCGTATAATACTTGTGCTATTAGGTGTATTGTTCTCTTGCGCTAATATTAACCATTTATTACAGGCCTACTTTAAACAGGGCACTGCATATTAAACTGATCTTTGGAGGCTGAAAACAGACTTTGAAACTAGGTATAGTAAAAGGCAAATGTGAGTGCTACAAAATAGTTGGGCTGGTATTCGGGAATTGTGGATCTGTTGTATGGTGCCCCCTGAAAAATAACCTGACTCCTCAGTCGTGTTCCTGAGGAACCAAAGAGTAAAGCTCAGTGGCTGCCTTGCGTGCAAGAGCTTCTCGGTGCCATCATCATAACACGCTTGATGGGGTGTTCACTTCCACGTGGAAGATGTAAACGTAAAGTCTGTGGCTAAGCATAACTAGCTTGAAACAAAACTTGAGCTCTTCTCCACACTTTTTGGAACTACTGAATTAATGCATACTCCTCATTAGTGTGTATCTACAGATAGAGACATGTTGGTTGATATTCCTGCTATCTAGAAAACATGAAGTAGCATGAAGAGACTTACAGTTGGCTGATAGATTTTCCTGCAGTATTTTATTTTCTATGGAGCACTCTATTTGCATGTTAGAAGTGGCTTTAACCTTAAGCGTGCTAAAAACGCTATAGGTGCCATCGTCGTGGAGGGTGATGTCTAGATCTGATGGAGGCAGGCGGCTGTTGTCCGTTTTATTTATCCAATAAACATCAGGTTTTGGGTATCCATTGCCAGACCTGCAGCTGAAAGTCACCTCCTCTCCAGTGCTGTCACTGTTTCTTATTGGTCCACTGAGCACGGGTTGGCTATAACTAGCTGGAGAGCAAGAGAAAAAGAACTAGTCATCAACATGTTGAAATGTATTGAAAAGACAAAATTTTGACTTGGGTTCTGAAACAGAAGTTATAGGTTTCACACGACCCTCATGACTTGAAAGGGAAACACCTGCAGGTTTGGTTTGTAAGCCAGAGAGCTGAGAGAATTACTGGAAGGGCAGAAGGCTGAAGCCAAATGCAAAGAAAGCAAGCAACTTCTTAGGCTGCTGCCATCCAGTCACAAGTAAGAGCCCTTATATTAATGAAAATCAAGGTGAAAAAAACCTCACACTGGATAAACAGCTGTTACAGGCGTTCTCCCAGATTTAGATTCCCTATCTGTAACATTTATGTTAAGCAGGCTTCATTTCAGCAAAGTGCTGAAGTATGTTTCAAAGTTAAGGCCATGCTTAAATATAATACTGAAATGGCACAAATTTGAAAAGCTGGAATGAGAATTTGGGCAAATATGTGCAAGTAACACAACTTCTTACCTGCCAAACTGAGAACCACTTCTGTCTGATGAATCACTCTGGTATATTCAGTTTTCTGCAGTACTACACATGTGTACTTATGTTCGTCACTCTGGCTGACATTTAGAAGTAGCAGAGAAAAATCACCATTTTCCAATCTGTCCCAAAATAATTGAGTCCTGTTTTTAAAGTGAATACACTGTTCACTTTCATTGTCTTGACCAGAGATCAGTGCGTGTACAACTGAACACTCTTCTTGATCAGTTATTTGCCAATATACCCGTAAATTTTTTAAGGGCAGTTCTCTTTCTCGATAAATGCAACTGAGCGTAGCATTGTCTCCAAGTTTACTGATCTTCTCCTCCAGTGCAATAACTACAAGATAAAGAGAGGGAGGTTATGGGGAAAAAATGTAATTCTTTTCAAATACATTCTACCACATGTGGACTTTGGTACTAGTATTTAAAAGAGGCAGGTGAGTGTGCTCACTTCATAGTCATTCCTACCTCCTGACTTGCCAGTAGCTATTTCTCTCCATGTCTGTTTGTCTGTACATTTTCCAAAGGGACTTCTTACAATATATCTGAGGACCAACTGGTCTAAGCATTCCCAGCCCCACAGATACCTGCATATTTCACTTTGCCCACTGACTGGGAGTGACAGCAGACACATATTCAAATCCTAATGCTTTAAAAATATATTTTTTTTTTAAATTAAGAAAATGCCAAATAACACCAGGTAAATCACAAGAAGTGGGAACACTGGTAAGAAAAAGAGTGCTACCATTATTTTGAGACCCCCAAAATGTAAAAGGGGAGTAAAAACAGCGTTTCTTAAAGTGGACATGTCATAGCAATCACTTTTTATTGCTACTACGGGTGTCACCCTGAGAGGGACACATACACCCAGCCAGCAAACCAGCATGCCCAGATACCTCTAGGGACACATTCATTAGACATTTACAACGTCTCATGGCCACCTGAGGTAAGCCAGCGTGGTATCTGGCTTTCAGGGCACTTTTCCTGGCCTCCAGACATGAGAAAGGCAGCCTATCCTCCCAGTGAGCAAGGCAAAGGCGTGAGTTGCCTGATGAGTGATGCAGAACATGCGGGGCAGCTACTCAGAAAGGGGCAGGGTGGCTCTGACCACAGCTTCTCTGCTGGGAGGGATCCACCACCTCTCCTCCACCCCAACAGCCAAAACCTCTCTGGTGCAACTGTTTGCTGAGACCAAAGCAGTGTGCGTGTTGTAAATGTCAGACTGTGGGATGAGGGGAAGGTCAGGCACGGGGCTGGATGAGAGAGATTACAGCTGGGTGAATTAGGGAAAGGAAGATGACAGGAGTGAGAGTTTGGAAATGTGGAAACAGTGCATGATGAGCTGGGAGGGAGGTGGCAATGTTAAAGAGGGACATGTCTATGTGTTGCTGCACTGGACTCAGAAATAGCTCATCTACATGTCTGAGTTGGGCACTCTGGCTTAAAATTACCACTGAAGTACTTGTAGGGAGGAAGGCAGTATGTTCTCCAGGCCCTTATCCTCTGCTGGGCGAGACAAGAAGTAATGGGCTTGAACTGCAATATGGATGCTGCAGCTCAGACTTTGGGAAACCCCTCAAAGCAGCAGGAAAAACATTGCCTGGGAAGATGGGGGCACCTCCATCACTGGCGTTATTTAGGAAAAGGCCAGCTGGCATCTATTGAAACTCTGTCTGGTACAGTTTATCCTGATTTGGGGGCTGGGGACTTTTCTTGATGACTTCATTGAGGTCCTTCTCAGTGATTAAGCAAAAATAGAGCAGAAACAACTCTGAAAACACTTAAATATCACCAAGTGTCATGCCCTTTAACCTTAAATTGTTTTGAAGGGGATTTTTGGAACTGTAGTAAAAAATTTACTAATATTGAATACTTGACACAGTGATGTATACTTCTAGTCACAATATGAATATGGACTGGGCACAAACTTGAGTATAAGAAGTTCCCCCTAAACATGAGGAGGAACTTCTTTACTGTGAGAGTGGCAGAGCACTGGAACAGGCTGCCCAGAGAAGTGGTGGAATCTCCTTCTCTGGAGACATTCAAAACCCGCCTGGACAAGTTCCTGTG
>JAOXNO010000001.1:118358392-118377988 GCA_028565335.1 Limnodromus scolopaceus
CGGCACCGGTTCCGCTTCGGCCCCGCACGCCAAGCGCTGCCGTCCGAGAGAGCCCGGTCCCGTCCCGTCCCGTCCCGGTGGCGCGGAGAGCCTCAGGCGGCTACTGTCCTGACCCCGCTGAGCCCTTTCCAAAAAACCTCTCCGGGGCCGCTTGGCGGCGGCTCCCGACCCCCGGAAAGCCGTCCCTTCCCACCTCGAGGGGAGTTTGCCCGCACCTCTCACCGCCGCTTCTGGGCGCTGGTGGGGGGGGGACCTGGTGAGGCAGGGCTGGGGTCCGGCTTTCATGACAGCGTGGGGAGAGCAGCATCGTGCCGGCCCTGCGAGGCGGTGGAGACCGGTCCCACGGCCCCACCCGGCGTGTGTGAGAGAGGGGGCAAAGTACTGCAACTCGGCTTTGTTTGCAACCTCCCCACCCCCCGCACGGGTCTTTGCAGAACCCAAGGGTCCTGTCGTTGAGTTGTGTTTCAAAATACGTGTCAAAAGACGTTAGGTTTATCATTGCATAATTCGTAAATAACCCTGAACGTGATTTGATGCGGTGCGTGACCGCGCCTGAAGATGCAGAAGGTAAAAGTTCTGACAGAATCGTGTCGATAAGGAATGTTGGAGCAGCAGTTGGCTGTTTGAAAGCGGTGGCTCACGTTCACCAGCAGTTTTGTTTCTGACTCTGCATCAGTGGCTGTGTTTGGCTCGTTCACTGTCAGGCACCTCAACCCAGCTGGGTCTCTTCTGCCAGCACCAACGTTTCGACACACACCACAAAGCTGTCACTGCCACGCTGCAAACGCACCGCACGGTGAAAGTCGTTAAAAAAGGTTGCCGTGTTAGTGTTTTATTTGGTCTTGGTTCTGAGTCACCCTGGGAATACTGATTAATTTGTCTATCATGAACAAGAAACTCCAAGGTTGCGCAAGACCTGCAGGTCTCAAGGCTTTTGCCACTGCCAGCCAGCAGGAAGAAGAGGGGCTCTCAGTTTTGTGTCTTAAAGCCAACATTACTTCAGCCTCCCTGTGTTATCCTGATAAACTCCAAGTCGGTGATTGGTTTGGGAGGACAGAAGTAAATTTATATTGAACTTAAAAGATAAGGATTCGTATGGAACTACGGCTGACTCAGAGGTATTGGCAGCAGTCAATTCACATCTCTCACTGAAATATTTCCTGATGGAGTATCCTAGTTTGGAACTGCTCTCTTGATATTTGTGGTGCTGTTTTAATAACAGACACTTGGTGGACACATGGAATCAGCTCTTCATGGCTAAAAGCTTCCTGACTTTAAATGCTTGTGGCCTAACTTTATAGATGAATTTTTAGAATTCTGGATATAAATTTATTCTTTCTAAAATGCATAGTTTGAAAGCATTCATCTGATGTTCTTTACAATGGTTTCTATCATGCTCTTTTCATACATGATTAATAAGAACAGCTTATTACTACGCGTGTATACCAGTTTTGCTGGAAAGGAATTTCAGATTAAGCAAGAAAAGTGAATGTGTCTCTGTAGCTGAGACACTCTTTGAGATTCTGAAAGGTCGCATGCAAACCTCTTCTCTGCCTGCACCAAACTTTTGAATCCACATTCCCTGCCTGAATTCCTTGATGAGTTTTTTAATCTATAAGGCAACTTTGCCTTCTATTTCCCTTCCAAATGGTGTTTCATTAAGGCCTAACCTTAGGCAGGTCCTAAATTGCCCCTACCTGCAGAATTCCCCAGAAGGCTTGAAATATAAGGATATTCTCCTACTAGTGACTCCATTCCTGTGGCACGCACTGAACATCCCTGTGGTTGATAAAAGCAGGCTCTCGCTGCCAAATCACTGCCGTTAGATGTAACATGTTCCTTGGGGACTGCTCCCCTATTTCTTCCCACACGATGGAAAAACAGGAGAAGCAGCTGCAGTGGAGGATCATTGCAGCTGATGTGGTTCCTTCTATTTACACTGAATAGCAATATATTTTTATTCTTTTAGATACAGATTTGTTAATCTGTCACTTATGGGCAGTAAATTGGGGTATTTGGCTTAGGGTCAAAACGCAGACTTCAGTTACATGATCTTTCCCCTGCAAGTATCACATCAAAGATAAGATGAATGGTAATAGGCAAGGATGTTTGAAAAGCCGATGTGAAAAGTTTTCATCAAAGATGTGGCTCCTCATTCCTACTACCATATGCCTATAGAAAAATTCAGGCAGGAGAGCACCTCTGGAGATTATTTGGTACAACCTCCACCTGAAAGAACGGTCAGCTTCAAAGTTACAAATCAAAGCTGCAACTAAGATGTGATTCAAAGTTGCTTCTGCTGCTTCTGCATGGCTCTGAAAGTTATGTTAAGACTTCCTTTTTCTCAGAGGATACTGTGAATTTTTGTCAGCAGTTGTCTCCATTTCTAGTTTTAGTAATGCAAAAATGTATATTTATTTGTTTTCTTTTGTTAAAAAAGCTACAATATAAGATAGGCACAAGGCAAATCACATGCAAAGCTGTCTGATCGGGCTTCTAAAATGACAATGCTTGTGACAGGAAAGATGGATCTTCACTTCAGAAAACCAAGATGCTTGAGGTTGTTAAAGTGCAAAACCCATTCAAGTTACAGTATGTAGGTGCAATCTTAGGTAGCTGCTGCGCTCTTCGTTTGAGACGTAGAATTGGCTCAAAACCAGTCCAGTTGGTCCCTTCTCCTGTCTCCGTATGTGTAAATGTGTGTGCCTCAGTGTGAAAGACAGGCAGAGACAGCTGAGCTCATGAAGTACAGTGTTTGTAAAAGAAACATTGTTGACAGTTAATTTATCCTCTCTTATGTGTATCTGCACCACTTGTTGCAATTAAATTAAGGTATTTAAGGCTGTTAGAAGAAGAAACTAACTCCTATGGCTTGTGCGTGGCAAATATGTTGCCTACAGACTTTGAAACTAGAAACACTAGGAAGAATTGGAAAAGACAAAGGAGGAAAAAAATATTATAATTTTTCCAGACTGTGAGACAGAATTGATCTACACCCCAGAGAAATAAAGGGCTGATTGTTTTCAAATGGGTGTGATGCAAAGAGATCAGGTGTATATGCAAAACATATCTTCAGTGGCAAGCTCAATTAATGCAATTACTGAGAATACAGAGAGACTGACTAGACTTTGTGAAACAGAGACATACCTCTTTCTACATATATGGAAAAAAAGAAAATCTCAGACAAGTCAAACACCTTTGGAGACAACTGAAAAATGGGTGACACGACTGTATGTGATGTGGAGGACTTGAACCATTTTTGGAGTAGGACAGCCATGAAAGAAACGCACATAAAATTAGTAGCATTAGAATGCTGAAAAGTTTTCAGGGTGGCTAGGGCATGTCACCCGTTTGAAAAACAGATGCCTGTGTCATCAGCAGTAGGCATAATGACACGGTGACAGAACCAAAAGAGAGGTATGATCACTAGTTGGTTGCCTGCATTGAACCTCCCCCCATCATGCACAGGCATGCCAAGACAAAACAGGAGGCAATAAGATAACATCCAAACTTAAGAGACAAATATGTGATGAAGGCATAGCAAGTTTGCAGCGGACAATGGGGACACAGTTAAAGGAAATGCACTGAAAAGGAGTACCTAGAGTAGCGACTATTCAAACCACATTATAAACAGGTATATTGCCTATTTTCACAGGACCAGAAGTATTTGGAAAACCAGCAGCTGACCTCAAGCCTAATTTGTCTTCCTCTTAAGTCATCAATAAGTAGTACCCTGCTATTAACAGCTACTGCCTCACTGGCATTAGTTGGACAGTATTCATTCACTATAAGGGGAGAAATCAGTGCTAAATTCAGGTACAATAGAACATCAAAGTCTACAAGATGATGGAATGTATGTTTTCAGCAAACAAATTCTAGGATAAAAAGCTTTAAAATCATGCTGATAAATATTTAAATGGTGGAAGACTATGTAAAAATTAGCTACCGTGTGTTTCCTAATGATGTTTTTAGGGCACAGGTTCTCTACCAAAAATTTAATCCAAGTCTCCATGACTGCAGTCCTACTAGTACATGAGATGATTTCCAGGAAAAGGGTCACAAGCAGAGAAGCATTCTGGTGCATCGCATATCAGAGTGTAATTAAAAGGGTGGAAAACACCTGCAAATGAGATTGCAGTGGAGGAAAAAAAGCAGATGCTGATCATCGATCTTCAAATTAAATCAATCAAGTGAAGTACTACAGCCTACCCCGTGTGGGTTATGGTGCTTGTATGTTCTCTGTCATGTTTGTCCGGTGCACTAAACACCTAAACTAACAGCTAATTAAACAACTGCAAAGCAATTGTTTGCCTTTTGGTATGTTACCTGCAAGGAAGATATAGCAGAAGAAGGAGCAGACATTAATAGAAAGACTAAAAGGAGTCACAGAACAAATAAGCTAATTTGATGTTAGAAAAAGCAGGTAAAAACCATAATCCAAATAATGTAAAGTGGTAGAGCAATCAAAAATAGCCTTACAAAATGGACTGAATACTGCCTTAAGGATCACAATCCTCCTTTCTTCTTGGAAAACATTAAAAAACAACACTTCAAAGAGCACAGCACTGCTGCTGTAGAAGAGCAGTCCATATTGAGCATACTGACGCCAGATGAGCAAAATTGTATTCAAATGGAATAGGGACTGTGTGGCCCTCTTGTTCTCCCATCTCTAAATGTGATGTGACATTTGAAAAATACCAAATCCATGTGGAATGGTCTCCACAAATCTCTGGCCTTTGCACTGTGGAGATTCCAGTGCATGACACTAAAGCTAGTAGAGTGTGACTTGCAACTGAGAAAAAAATCAAAAGAAAAATCACAGTAGCTCTGGTCACTCATGCAATTTTATGTATGGGTAAAGAGCAAAAGAAGGTATAAGGCGCAAATGATTTTACAACACTTTTCCAACACTTTGTCTACAGAAGTAGAGAGTAGCAAGCTAGCAGAAGTAGCTAGTGGAAGAGAGATGTATCTTAAAAATAGAGGATGAAGGGAGGACAGTTAGCACAAAAGCAAATAGTTTCCTTAACTAGTTGAGGCATCTGGAGTAACACAGCAAAGCTGACTGCTGCGAACAGACTGGTGATGAAATGAGGCAAAGGATATGATTCCAAATAAAATGTTTCATGATTCTGAGAAGGCCCTTTGAGATGGTGAGCTTGGCCCGGTGCTCTGAAAAAGAACTGCCAAGAAATACACTTGCCAGAACTGAATGAACTAAGAGAAAACAATAGTCTGTCTGTTCACTCTCTGTGCTCTCTGTCTCGCGTTTTGTTGTTATAGTAGGCGTTCAGGGTATTGGCCACAAAGATCTGTTCTGACACCCGAATTTCAAGACTCCCCCATGCAAAAGAGGACACTTGTGGCACTGGAAAATACCAGTTTCAGGCAAGACGTGCTCTGTGTGTATGGCAGTAATGGCAACCGATTTATTTACACCCAGAGAAGGAAAGGGCTATGATACATTTAATTATGTTGTTAGAAAGGAGCACTGGTGTTCACAGTTCTTTATCAGTCATGCATAATGAGATAGTTGATTTCTTGTTGTTAAGAGAAGCAAGGGAATAACTTGGCAATACTTTTACCTGCTTGTTGTGTGTGTGGGTGTGTTGAAAAAAAAAAGTGCTGAGAACAAGTATGTAATTACTGAAAATGTCTCTTGAGCCTCTCCTACTAAGTGCGTGTTGTCCTGTGTGAGTCTCCTGTGTTGTGAATGATCCCAAGCAAAAGAGTGCTCCTGCTGTCTGAATTGCCCTCTGCTCCTTTACTTACCTTCACTTCTGCCAAATATGATTTGCTCTGATCACAATTAGTAAAAGCTCATTTGCTAAGGACAGTAGATAATGCATCAAAAAAACTGTTGTGGAAGTGGAGGTCAGGTTTTGGAGTGTGAAATGCCTTCTGGAGAAAGATTATTTTCTTTTCACCAGGTTTAATACATTAACCATAAGAATAACAAGAGAGCAGGCACAGCTGAAGAACAAACTTAAAGTAGACTCAGATGCAGGTGCCTGGAAGAGAAGGAGCAGGTTTTTCTAAGCCCATCCAGCTGAAGTTTTCCTTCTTCAAATGGAAGATGTTGGTTTCCAGGACAACTTCTTCAGCATGCCATTTCTTATCCCGTATAACAGACAGCACATTGGAAATCCTCTGAGCAATTAAAAAAATCCATCACAGCTAAGCCTGGATCCTAGTAACTGGCAAACTCTCTACAAAGAGCATGAAGAAGGAGTTCAGGATATATAAAGCAACTGATCTCTTGTTAGAACTAAAACATTATGGTATGTAGGAGCTACCAAAACTGATTTCAAACCTCAGCCTTCCCAAACTGTAATAAGATTAGATTCATACCATGTCATTCAATTAAGATCTCTCATTATTTTTGATCATCATGATCTTCTGGGAAAAGAGCTAACGAAATGTTCAGGGAAAATGCTTAAGAGCCATCTTGGCAGTAGCTGAACAGGTAAGATATTTTCAAACACAAATATACTTATGTAAAGGCTCAAGATTAAAATTTAAGGATGTAAGCATAAAATGGAGTACGGGTATTTGTTGTACTAATTAAAGATTTTGGTTTTATGTTTCAGCGGACATCAAGAATTTTGAGAAGCACATTAAAAGAAAAATATATCATCAGTCATTTTATAGATCTAACTGTAACTTGCTTATGTTTTTGATTCTGTCAATATTACATTTTTAAAGTGAATGAGCTCTGATTTGAGATAATGAAACATATTAAGCGTGGGTTTGGAAATTGATACAGTGTTTAAAACAGTCTAAGGGGACCACATAGAAAATTATTTTAAGAAGAGGTATAGCAAACATTATTCTTAATACTACAGTAGAAAATCAACATGCATCTCCTGTGATAAGCCATTGCCATGACCTAAAGAATCTTGCAAATTTTAGAAAATAATCTCTGATATGAAAATATTCCTCCTTGGAAAAAAACACAACTGTATTCCTGGATAAATTAGTGTCCAGTCCAAAACAATGCCCATCACATACCTAAAATAGTGTTTTAATGTTGTCTTTAGAATTAGAAATTGGAAAATTTAGAAGAAGGTTTATTTCTTCTCATAGCACAGTCAAATATGAAACCTTGTAACACAACAGGATGTGATACGGGTGCCAAGTAGTGAGGAACAGGAACTGAAATCTGCATGTCTCATGTTGTTTATTGAATTATTTGATAAAATTTTTACTACTACTGGGAGCGGATTTGATGAGAACTGTAGTTCCATTTTATTGTAAAAAGCTGTTCTGGCCTTTAAGTAACTCAAAAAATTCCCTCCGATACCACTGGCAATAAAAAGTGTAGATAGAGCGTAGTGCGGCATACAGATTTTTGAAAATGTGGTTGTAGGACAGATGAGGGGTTTGGCTGAATTCCCCTAAAAGCCCAATCTTCTAGGAGATGTAGAGGTCAGGGTATTAAGACTGATTCTGTAATTGATATAATACACTGAATAGTGTTACAGTGAGAGACAAGTCCATAGCTGTCAGTCTTCCAGTGAGTACAGGTGGGGTTCTACCTGCGGATACTGTCTGGTTTTGTGTGTGCTGTCATGCCGTGAAATGCAGCCATGGTTGTGCAGCCCTCTTTCTTCTATTCACGCTAGGGCAGGGCTTGCCCCAGAAAATAAACAAGAAGCAATACTGCATGGCTCATCGGCTGATGATCAGCTCTCCAACGTCTTCCTTCAGCCCCTAGTGCTGAACTTTCTTGCACCATTCTTTCCATATATGCAAGACTTTGTAATGTTGTGATTCTAGCTCTCCTGACTGCTTTACTTTTTTTTTTTTTTTTTTCTGGCATTTGTCTCTAGCTAGTATTGCAATCTTTGTGCTTCTCCCGTTATTGATGGTTGCATGACATAATATAGGCAAGCTTTGGTGGAGCAATGTACACTGCTATACCAATTAAAGCTCAGACTGAGACAAGTGGCTTTTTATTTCTCAGTTTTGTTTTGCAGCTTGTCAATTGTAACTTTATTTTTTCCTTTGAGGTCATCTGATGCATTTCTTAGCAGTGGAGGTTCAACAGGAAAAATTGAGAGAGAAAGAAAGAATAAAATAGGGAGATATTTAGAAAAGAAGATCTATATCACAGAGAGCTGGTAAGTGTTCCCTTGATGGGTCAAGATAATAACAAATCTCAGAGATAATTCATTATGAGTTTCCTTTCTGAAGGAGAAATTTTGAAGACCCTGTTCTTTTCTATCAAAAGAAGTCAAGATCTGCCATATTTTGATGATGTTTAAGATGAGTTTTTGCCTTTAATGGCACAGAAGTAATTTTTCCTGGAGTAAAGCCGGATGTGAACTGGCAGGGTGTCAGCTGCCCTGTGAACACTGCCCGTTCTCATGGTACTTCCCTGAAGTCCTCTGCAAAACAGTGAAAAGGAGATGAGCTTTGTCACATGACAACACACTCTCATGCGATTCTTGCCAAGCAGATGATGCACCACAAGTTCATAGATCAGCTTCCCCCAGAGTAACTTTCTCAAAGGCAGTAGTAGAAGCAACAGCAGCTGGGGGACTCTGTCACATTTGTTCCCACGGGTACCCTACTTATCCCCTGTCTTGTTAGGGATCTGTGATACGGTGACTTCACAGAGGCCAAAAGAACCATTAAACCTGCTATTTTGACTCCTGTAAGCCACTGGAGTCAAAGGACCCTAACCTCTCCAACAAATGCTTGGCTAGAGTGTGGCCTCCAGAAAGACCTCCAGGTTTAACCTACAATCCCCAAGGGAAGCAGATCCACATGGCATTTTATGTTACTGGGTGATTCATTCCCAGACATCATCATTCTTACTCTTAACAACTTCTTCCTCATTTTCCCTTGGTGGTGGCCTGGATTTTTTTCCAGTCTTTGGCTTCCCTTCTCATTTATGGGCTGGAGCGAAGAGCCTTGTTAGACTGACTACCTCCTCCCTGCTCTCCCTCAGCCAGCCATTTGATAGCCTTTGTGCCACAGCAGTGCTCTGAAGTACGTTTCTGTTGGTTGTCAACATTGACCTTTCATTACGTTTCTTGCTCTTGCGTAGTTTGATGAATTATTGACGTGACCTACTGTTCTTCACCTGTACAGCATTGCAACTAATTGTGGAATAGAAGCCCAATTCAAAATCAATACAATGAATAAAAAGACTGGCAGTCTTAAAGGTAAGTGCAGAATCAGGTCCTTTACCTCGACTCCATCAGAGGAGCTGCGTATCAGATGAATTTTTAGCCTATGAACACTTCTGTCTCTTCTTAGCAAGGCATTGAAACTGCTTTGTTACACTGATGTTGACAGACTGGATGTTCCCAAAATGTTAAGAGGAAAATGTAAAAAGAAGAACAAAAAGGCAGGCAGGCAAACATACAAAACCTTGGTAAACCCGTTTTTAAGAACAGATGATTCGCATAAATAAAGCCTAATTAAGCTGCAAGTTAAACTTTGTAGGACTTGATCTTGTGAGAAGATCAGAAAAATGGGATAGAGTTCATGCTTTCCTCCGTTATCTTTACATTTCTGCTAGGCCTCAGAAAAAACATCCTGCTACAGTTGTGTCTGTGATGGTTCCCAGTTTTATTATTAAAAAAATGCAAATAATTTGCTCTCTTGACCTACAGATAACTTTTAAAAGAGTCTTAAGTATGCATGTTTGAAATATTCTTGACTGTACAGGAAGGTTGTTTTTCAAGAGTGCTGGTTCATAACATTTAATGTTAGCTTCAAGTGGAAGCAAGGAAATATTGCTTCTGTAAAGACAAATATTTATTTCATTATTGAAAGTGCAGTGCAGTCATTCAACCTTTGAGGTCTGAGGTTGCTGAGAGACAACTTCCATCAAATGATTTAAGATCCTATTCCACATATTTAAGAGATTACGGGCTTTTTTGCAGCACTTGTTAAGAGCCATTTCTCCCTAGAGGGAGTAAGGAGTGGTGTTTCCTTTTATTTTCCTCTTCAAGTATGTTTATATTAGCAGGATCTGTCTAAATCTGCCATTCTGTGACAAATAGGATTAACATACTGGCTGCTCCTGCTGCACCTCAGCTGGGGTGCAGAATCGTGCATTCCTCTTTCCCCACGAGCGCGTGTTTGTAGGTGCCCATATGTCTGGTGCGCAGGGAGGCTGCAAGTAAAGGACTGCTGATGTGTGTGCAGCTGCGTCCCTCGTATGTCCTCCTCCTCCTCAAAACTTTGGGAGTTTTGTTAGGAGGAAAAAAAGCTGCTAAGCTATATTTGGACCTTCTCTGAGGGACTTCTTTAGGGACTGACACATCTCCTCTCAGCGGTGGTCATTTCCCTTATTCCAGTCAGTTCTACTTCATTTCTGAAAGTAGGACAGCTAGGGGTTTGTGGTGTTGCACATCTCCCTGAGAGTCCCTGTGTTTGTCAAAGGTCTGGTGCTAGAATTTAGCATACTTTAGCTGCAGGAAAGAAGACACCAGATAGTTGAGGACTTTCTGGGAGAAGTTTGCTAGGCACCTTGTCTATAAACTGAGGGAAAGCTTGGGGTTGTTTTTCTTACCCTAGTGGTTTTCACCCCTACTCAGGGTATGATATATCATCCTTGGTCAAAATGAGCATTGCCCTTACAGCTTATAAGAATGCTCTAGAGAAAGTGTTGATTTTTAACAAAAATATTATTTATTTTTGCTTTTCAAATAGACCAGGTTGTGCATTGTTTACATTTTAGGAGAAGGAAGGAATCCCAGTTGCATGTTGCTCGTATGCCTGTGCAGCAGATGCAATCCACATTGTGGTCTGCTTTCAGAATACAAGGACTATGGTCAAGAAAGGTACGATGGCATTTTGTTGAAATGTCGTATCTTTCCCTTGAGCATTCCACCCATGAGCACAGGAGGTTAGAAAAGAAAGCAGTGGGAATGAAAACCACAGGAATACACTGGCAACGCAACACACGTCACTGAGACAACTCAAAATTCAGTAGATGTTTCTCTTTTACTTTGTTCTCTGCGTGCCATACAGAGATTTTCAGTCAGATTTTAATTTGCTGGAATAAAAAGTGTGAGAGAATACGCATTAAGAGCGTCCAGTTTCCCTATTTGCACTAATTTTACCACCCGAACACCTGTTTTTCCACCCGGGGCCATGCAAGGTTTTCCTGGAATCACAGTTGGAAGGGTCTCAGCGGAGCATGCATGCGTAGCGACTTCCTCCGCCCCTGCTCAC
Source organism: Limnodromus scolopaceus (assembly GCA_028565335.1). NCBI lineage: Eukaryota > Metazoa > Chordata > Aves > Charadriiformes > Scolopacidae > Limnodromus > Limnodromus scolopaceus. Next base: position 118,369,589 of record JAOXNO010000001.1, read on the forward strand.
ACACGTACGGTTCCTCACTGCGACTTGCATGTACTGCCCATGCCTGTCCACCCACACAACCACAAAAGCAGAAGAGGCTGTGAAAACACAGGCGAAAATGCTGTAGTAGCTGCCCTGTGACACAATGGAAAATGTTGCAGAGAATATTGCGTACTTCTAAATAAGTAGAGCTGCTAGTTGCAAGGATCTGAGAAAGTGTCCGAGTGCCCAAATCACTCATTGTAAGACCGATGGAGAGCATCCGTTCTTAATGGGAACGTTGCTGGCTGTGTCAGCAGTGGAACTCATTGAAAAGTATTTGAGATATTTCTGTCCGTGGAAGTTCTGCTATTTAGACCACACTATAAGATATATATCTGACATGTATTACAAGTGTTTGTAACTTTACTACCTCCTTGGGATTAATCAAGGCATTACTCTCCTCATTTCTAAGTCAGATTCTGTGCCAGTAACTTTTTCTTCCAGCCAACTACAAACTTCAGTAAATTCTCTGGAGTCTTTATATCCCCATGGCTCCTACATATGTTTATTCCTGTATTACACGCACGCCCCCAATAGTGTGTTTTAATTTTCACTGAGAATCTTATCTTTCGTTTATGTCTCTGACTGTGGTTTGGTGTGGAGCCAGTCCAGTATGGTCTTGTCCAAGCAGAACATAGCCATCTGGCATTCTTCTTGTTCCCACTGGAGCAAAACAATCTTTGGAAAGATATTAAAAGGAAAATAAGTCCTGCAGGGGAGGATATCTGCTGTTATAGTATCATGTATCTGAGGATTTTCTGTCTGAGTCATGTTCTGTAGAAAAGATTAACTTTCTGCTGACCAGTGGCCAAGTGAGAAAGTATCTAAAAAGCTTGTTATGAGAGTGCTATCAAAACTGGTGGTGTTTCACTGGGTTTGTGCAGTATGATGACGTCCAGCTATTGAATACATGGTTGGCTATCTGGCTGGGCTGTCTTTGAAGCTGCATTCAGAGACAGGTAGGGTTATTACTCTACTGAGGGGGTGTAGCATGCTGAGAAGAGTGAGGCCTGGTGAGGCAGGTCACTGTCTGCACTCATCCCTTGGCACCAGGCTTTGCTGAGAAGGTGAGGGACTTTGAGCCAGGACCAGGGCTATGAGGTGAATTAGTCTGGGGCTGACATCCAGAAGGTGCCAGCAGAGCTCAGGCACCTCCCAGATGGCAGTGGTACTTGCTTTGAGGGTAGTCTGTATGGCCATTCCTCAAGTGCCGAATGCAGGTATCTCTAACAATTATTCAGTAAAACAATAGCGTGGCTATAATATAATGTGGTTGCTTTGGTCCTGCATCTGCATTTCATCTGTTGTCACACTGGATGTGAATTGAGGTTGCCCAGAGCAAGATAGTAGCATGTAGATGGGATGGTACTGGTTATGTTGGCTTTATTTTCTGTTTTCCTGTCAGCTCTCAGGAGATTACGTTTTCTAATTATTCTCCTATTTCCATTCAGATGTGAAAAACCTTTCAAATAGACCTTTAAAAACAAGATTAAATACTTTCAAGTATGTTTCAGGTATGATTTTTCCCTTAATTTACCAAGACTCAAAATGAAGCTTTAAACTCATGAACTGAAAAATCTTGCTCCTTTCTCAGGTTCATAATCCTGTATGGTCTTTTCAAAATGAGAAACATTTAGCTAATCTTAGTTATAAAGAAATGTTGTTTAGATAAGTATTTGAAAATATTAAAAAGAAAAATATTTTTATATCTAGCGTTTATGTAAAAGACCTGATGGGTACTACTGGAAGTTTCCATCCTGCAGGCAAGTAGGTCTTATAACTGAGTACATACAGGGTGCAGTGGGGCTACCCCAATAAGGTATTTACCAGAACCAAGATCTCAGTGGTCTACTAGATCACCACAAAAAGTAGCATATACACTCTCTCTGTGTAGCTAACGAAATAGCATAAAAAGCTTCATAGCAAAAAAAGACAATAGTATGGTTGTGGAAGGAAAAAAAAAAGGTGGGTTTTGTTACAGCACATGAGTAAGCAAAGCTGCAGTCTAGATTTGAGTCAAGGTCATTAAGAGTCAATGAGAAGATCGATCTTACTTCAAGTGAGCTCTGGACCAGGACTTAATACTGAAATGCCTTGGAAATCTCATAAATTTTGAATAGCCCCTGATCTGAGAGGCAGACTTTTTTAGTCAGTGGTGGCTACAGTCCTTACGTATCTACCATGTAACTGTACTTGCAAGTGTTCATTGAGCAGCTCTCTTCATGCTGGGGAGATTATTAGTCCAAGGTCTGTATTTCAAGCATGCCACTAGACAGTGTTATCAAGTTCTTAAAAGGTTCAAGGATGTTTTTATAGTGACTGTGGTAGAAATAGACAGTGAAGCTTAGTCATGGTTTCTACAAAACAAACATTGTCTGTTTGTGATTTAGCTAAATAAAAATGTGACCTTATTGTCTTTTGATGGCTTTGAAGAATTAAAATAAGCATATTTTATTTGTCAAGGGAAAAGTTCAAAATAGTTTAACAGGATTTTCATTGTGTACCAGACTAAGGTACACAATGAAGGTACAGACTAAGGACAGTGATGATGAACCTCTTATGTGTTAATTTAATTTAATTCATTATGAGATGTTATTCTGGGAATAGACTTGTTCTCAAGAAAAAAATGTATTCTGGGAATGCAGGAAATGTGAGGCAATCCTGTGTAGCGGCTGCGTTTCTCCTAGAAGCATTATGTGTGATTGGAAAGTATGTATGTTTAAAATAGATGGTATCTTACTATTGAATGGAGATGGCAGAGCTATCTTTGGCTCTTTCAGCGTGAGGACAATATTATGAAGTTTCAGGTCAGGTGAGAAAAATTTTAAAAGCCCCAAACCAAGGAAGTTAGAGGACCTGGTCTACCAGAGGATGAGATCCTAATCTGGTGCTAAAGTATGTACACATAACAAGGTATGCATTGTTCTTCAGGGGTAAAACTAAGAGGATGATAAGAATAGCTGGATTTAACCAGAAAAACTAGGGCCAGAAGTGACCTGTAGTCCACTCTGACTCTAGGCCCTTAGCCCACAGGGCTGAGCAGCTGCTCAGGTGCTGTCTTAGAGGAACATGTTCAAACTAAGCCACTGAAGTTGTAGAAACCCATTTTATCCACGTCTAAACTGTTTCTTAGGTGTTCCAAATTCTAAATCCAACTTTGGTGTCAAATACATAAAAGCTATAGATACAGTAACAGGTGTGTACATGTCTGGAGGACTCTTAAACGTACATAAAACCCCTGGCTGGTCACCTCTGAACAGATGATGTGTTTCTTCCTATGGGGTATCATATTCTGGATGTTATCTGCATGACCTCTTTGTACGGTCAAGGCCTTTCTCTTTTAAAAGAGAAAAATATGCAATCAGCCTCAATTATTAGGCTACAATATCAGCTAGGTTTTAATACCATGTGGGGCAGTGATGCCATTAGATGTGGTCTTATTATTGTGGCCTATATAGCGCAATCCTCTTCTCTCAATTTGGGAAATGAGGGCAAGTCAACATTTTTTTGCAATTTGACATTTCTGGAACATTTAGAATTTGAAACAAAAATTGTAAAAATGTATGAAAATTTGACATTTTTGTCAAAGAATACTCTGACTGATAAAGAAGATGGTGTTTCTGACATTACTGAGTTAATCAATATCTTTTAAGCAAAAGGCAGTTATTTTTTAATCACCATTACCCTGAGTCTCCCTTTTTCTTTTGCTATCTCTAATGAGTATCTTCTCTCTCATTCGGTCATTTGCCTTCTCTTCTATCTCTCTTCTCCCCTAAATTTTTTGTAAGGAAATAAAGACTTTTTAATTTGGTCTTCCAAGCACATCCTAGCACAATAAGAAGCACTGATTTTTCATATGAAAATCTTTACCAGTACTTTATAGAGAAAAGCAAGCTCACACAAACAGGGTCTTTTTCACCCTAGAGACAGGGGCACAATGGAATGGACCGTGGTTCTTCAAGAACACATGCTTAAATATGTAATTACTCAAAAATTGAATTACAGTAATGGAAAAAAACTTAAATGTTTGATGTAGTTTTTCAAAATTAACCTTTAGATATGTAATTCTTCCAATTTAATTTAACCCCTCTTGCTGTCATTTTGAGCCCACGCTGTCCCAGTGTACTGCTGTGATAGTGTTTGTCTGCTTCTTGATCCAAAGACCAAGTGTCAGCAACTTCTGCTGTCAACAGAGTCAACATGAGCGGATGGTGCTCATGCTTTCTAAGAAGCAGCATCACAACTCAGTGGGGATGGGCTTCTCCAACAAATAATACTGTAGTAGCAGTAAAAAAATGATGCTTTTACTTGCATGGATGGTTTATAGTCCTTTTAATATCAGATACAGAGCTGTTTCTGATTTTGAAAAACTGTTATTAGGATCACCTATTTCTCATAAAAGAATTCAAATTCTTGAAGAATTAGGTGCGGTAAAGTGACAAACACAAGGCATACTGAAATTTAAATATTTTCACTTTATTAGTCCGTATGTAACGATTAGTGCACCAAAACTAGAAACACAGTCAGATGCCTGTGGCATGCACAGACTCTGGTTGCATGTGTGCCATTTTAAAGTTGTTTAGCATTAATCCATAACAGGCTTAGGCCAAGAACTTTGTCTAGTATTCCCACAGCTACAAGGAAGTTCAGATCTGGATCCTAGTGTAATATTCTGGGTTTAATTTGTGTAAGATGGATTCCAGGCTTCCAACAATCAGATTTTTACTCTCTCTTGTCCTTGTAGGTCCTCTGCTTCAGACTCAGGGTAGGTTCAAGCTCAGACCCACCCTTCATCTTTAATCTAATGAGTGGTCAGTGTTTTGGCTGGAGAGAGGCACTGCAGAGGCTGCTGCCCCCACCTAGGTCAAGAGCTGAGAGTTGTAAAGAATAGGGAAATAGTTTGGCTCTGCATTTTGAAAGAAAACATTGTGACCCCTGAAGGACAAAATGGGCTTCAGTTGGGAAGCACCTACCCACCAAACTCTGAGTGCTCAAGTAACACAGGGAAGCAGTGGATTTTCTGAGTACTTTCAACAGGAAGCTCCACATTGTTGCCCATTAAAACAAGATTATCCACAAACACCCAGAGGAGCAGACTTCCTCAACACTGTCAGGAGTTGGTAGCGCTGATGAATGTGGACGTGGACATGCCAGGCTGTGGAGCAACGCGGGGAGGAGGTGGAGAGGTGGGAAGGGCCCAGACCATGCAAGGGCTTGCTGACTTCAGCTTGTGAAAAGAAGCTCTCAAATCCTCTCTTTTGATAAATGAGTGGAAGTAGTTTGAGAGCGAATATGCTTCTTCTAACACGTATAAAGATTTTTGTAACTTTGACTAAATGATATGTATCAGAGAGAGAACACCAAGTGGAACATTCAAGGCTAACACAAGGCCCCAGACTGCATGAAGCAGTCACTTCCAGCAGGTCTCTTTCAGACCCTGGGTCTGGATGAGATCGGGGACAGGCTGAGATGAATCCCTGGTGTGAGGCAGTATGGCAAATAGCTCACCGTTCCTTGAAACCTGGTAGTGTCTACAGGCACACAAAAAATGAATTAAAGAAAATGCACGCACAAAACAATGTACAAGCTAAAATTTGCATATGGCTAATTGAGTCTGTACAGAGGCTGGATGGAGAATGGATTGAAAACAGCCCTGAGGAGAAGGACTTGGGGGTGTTGGTGGACAAGAAGCTCAACATGACCAGCAATGTGTGCTCGCAGCTCAGAAAGCCAAATGCATCCTGGGCTGCACCAAAAGCAGCGTGACCAGCAGGTCCAGCGAGGTGATTCTGCCCCTCTACTCCACTCTCGTGAGACCCCATCTGGAGTACTGCGTCCAGCTCTGGGGTTCCCAACATAAGAAGGACATGGACCTGTTGGAACAGGTCCAGAGAAGGGAAATGAAGATGGTGAGAGGGCTGGAGCACCTCTCCTATGAAGACAGGCTGAGAGTTGGGGTTCTTCATCCTGGAGAAGAGAAGGCTCTGGGGAGACCTTATAACGGCCTTCCAGTAGCTAAAGGGGGCCTAGAGGAGAGATGGGGAGGGACTCTTTATCAGGGACTGAAGCAATAGGACAAGGGGTAATGGTTTTAAACTGAAAGAGGGGAGATTTAGATTAGATATTAGGAAGACATTCTTTAGTGTGAGGGTGGTGAGACACTGTAACAGGTTGCCCACTTAGTACACCTAGTGTACACTTAGTGTACGCTTAGAAACTTTTGTTATTCAAGCAACTGCTTCTATACTGAAAATATAAATCACAATGCCAGATTTTACTTAATTTTATACAAAAACTGGCATGCACAGAATCATTTTCTACTCCCTGATGATGTATACTTAGTAAGGAGACTTTTTTTCCCAGTAGGAATCTCAAGAATTCTGGGCCTACAATACGATATACTGCTTGTGCCCTGGCATTTCCCACAAGAACCAAAAGGCTGTGCATTATACAAATATATAGAAAGGCACAGCGGAGAACTAGGATGCAAAACATATTTTCCAAGTCTTTTGTATAAAGTTTTTTATATCTTTTGCTCTGCTTGCTTTTGGTCATTTTGAGGAAGGCTTGAAAGTACAATGTATAAAAAAGTTCAGGGCTAATATATGGGGCACGGGGAAAATTAGAAAAACTATATTGTAGAAGAACCATGACGTCTTCTACTAAATAGTTCCTTATTAAAAAATCTGCTTTGATTTCTAGTTAAGCTTTTTAGGCAGCTTTGTCTGCATATTGCAGTGCAGCAGGAGTATGATGAGCTTCTACTGCATATTCTGTTTCCTCATTAAATCAGTAATAAAGGATTTGCTCTGTCAGTCTGCAATTTCATACCAAGTTTGTGTGCTGACCCTAAAGCTTGTCAGGTATGCTCACATTTTGCAGTACTATCAAAAGGAAGAGGACACTGGGTTTCGCCCTCAGGCAGTTGAAGGCGGATATGTCCCAAGATTATTTTGCTCTGAATTAAAAAATTGCTTTGCATAATTGTCCAAGTGCTTAATCTTATTATCCATCCGCTGAGGATAATAATATGTACTTGGTTAGATTTACTTGGCAAGAGCTTTTGATTTAGATTCCCCAGGAAGACAGGTCTGAAGTGGCGCTTGCTGTGGAGGTTGTCTCACTGCTTGGCAGCATGGCCGGCTCTTCTGCCTGGGGGAATTGCTTCCTGTCTGCAGGCAGCCTGCTCGGCCTTAATCAACTGATCCACCCAACACATGTTGTCCTTTGTTACTCAGCGCCTGAGAAGGTCATAAAACTGTTACAAGGGCTTTGTGTTCTTGCATCAGCTGAAACGCTAGGTAACGACTTCAGAAGCGATGGTTTTATGCGCTAGAGGTGAACACACGGCCGCCACTTCATTGTGGTTACTGTACTTCACAGAAAGGTTTCATTTTTTAAACCAAATCCCACACTTCAGCCTGTACCCTGTGTGTCCCTTTGGCCTGTGGACCAAACCCTGCCCCGCAGTGGGGACAGGCAGCATGTCCGAGGGGAGGATGTGGCTGCCCAAAGGTGGACAGCGGTGCCGGGGTGGATGCCTCTGGGTATCTCAGACAGGTCTGGGGCTATCATGTGGACCCATGGGAAGGCTGTCCCTGCCCAGGGACTGAGCTGTTTCCAGTGGCATGAAAGTCTTCAGGCAATGTAATCATTCTCCCCATTTCCAGCTGTTAAAATGGCTTTATCTGAAAGTAGCTGGAAGCACCAGACAGGCTGTTGGCCCTGCATAACAGGAACAGTTGCATTTTATGTTAATTTAAACTGACACTGGTCAGTTTAACTGACACAGTCAGGACTCCTCATTAAAGCTCTGAGCAGCACGTTTGTGTGGGTGAGAGAAGAGCCAGAAAGACAGGGTGGTTCACGGCAGCTCGATTTTCCTATTGCTCAAGAGGAAATTTGCTTAGAAAGAAAATTCCTGTCTGACCCTAAACCAGAGCACTGTCAGTGAGGTTAGAAAAACGCTTGCCCATGGTGGGGGTCCCTGGGACAAGCTGCTAGGAGCATTTTAACTCCGTGTATGGGAGCAAGCATAAGAATAATTGATGTTAAGGAAAAAAATCCGGCCCACAGTTCACTTTAACTCACTGCAACTTTAGTTCTGCAACTGGCGGAGCTCGGCTTCCCCCTCCTGGGGACAGGGCGAATGGGCAAGAGCAGGCAGAGGATTTTCCTCCTCCCTTTGCTCCACTTTGAAACTGATTTTTAGCTGCTGATTGTAGACACCTCTGGCTTTGTGTGGCTTTGTACCGTTAAGGTGCTTGTGAAGGACAAGGTGATTTGGAAAAGCAAGCCTATTCCAGTAGGATGAAATCTGCTAGGGTAATGTTTTTATCTCTGTTAAAAAAACCCCAAACCCCACCAACCCCCTTCCCC
>JAOXNO010000001.1:118378088-118473651 GCA_028565335.1 Limnodromus scolopaceus
AAAAAACCCCCCCAACCCCCCTCCCCCCCCCCCCCCCCCTTTAATGTTTTGAATCTTCATTGTTCTGGTGCTGTAAATAGGAGCCCTGTGTACACCTAACACAGAAGTTATATTTTGGGTCACAAGAAAATACCTTTCCCTTTAACTTGAAAAATTTCTTTAAAGGATTGCAAAACAGGTGATTGAAAGTTCAAGGTTAATCAATCTTGATTCCCTTTTAGAAGAAAAAGTGCAAGATTTGTTTTGAAAACAAAGGCACGTCTTATTATAAAGGTACAGACAAAGGAAGACAGTGTAAGATTGATTTGGTTCAGTAATAACATCACCCCTATTGGTTAATCTATGAAAAGACAGTGGAACTTTCTTACAGATACCCGAGAACAGCAGCAATTTAGCTGTGCATGCTATTTTGTGTCTCTTTTTAGTAGCCTGTGCATGGTCAAAAACAAATAAGTGAAACGTAGCCAGGTACTCATAATTTTAATTCTCACAGAAGTGTTAAGAGCATCCAACCCCCTGAAGCAGTGGTACCTGTTCATATAAAAAAGCATAGTTTCAGTGTTGTACAGCTCCATTTCCATGAATGGATGAACTTAATTTTTTTCTCCTCCTCCTTTTAAAATGAAACCCAAAAGAATGACCTCTTCTCTCAGATTATTATTTTTTTTTTGAAACTAAAGATGCTAGTACATATCTCACCGTTGATAAAGTGCATACCTTTAAATAAACACAAGTTTGGGAGGTTTATAAAAGCAAATACTATTTGTTTATGCAAAATTCAGTGTATAATAAGCCTGGAGGCACAAGAAAGTTTGCGCTTTCATTAATGGTAGCAACGCTACATATGTCCATAAATCTACTTCTATGTTTCATCTTATTTCCTAAGACAGCTTCCAGAAAAGTAAGAAAAAAGCTCTGATTTGACTGACTCAAGCCAGCATTGGCCTAGGACCTAAATGTATTGAGAAAAATCACCATTTCTTTGGGCTTCAGGAAACAGAAAACTTTTTAGAAAAATAAACTTATTTCATCAAGGTAGTAAAGGCTGCACCCCATATAGGGCATCTGGGGAGATTAATGGTCCTGAAAATCAGGCAGTTTGCCTACTGGGAGAAGGAAAAAACATTCAGCAGTTTTACCTGGACATTCAATGGACATTAGTTTGTTCTTCATGCTCATGTCCACAACCTTTTGCTTGGTTGGGTCTTCCCTTCTGTAGAAGGGCAGCACGCGCTAAGAAGAAGTTTTTAACTTGGGGTGTTACTGTGCTTGCCAAAAGGCAGTATGGAACACGGTGCCCTGTCCCCCAGTAATAAGGAATTAAAGGTTTGCCACTGATTTTGACATGTACAAAGGTTGCCTCAGGCAGAGCTGATGGATTTTCTGGAGCCCAGGAGTCTTCTTTCTTCTCGTCTTTTAACCATCTTCGAATAATTTCTATTTTTTTAATATCTAATTGAAAATTGGTGCCCCTGATAGAACAGTGAATGAGGGAGCATCTATAGTATCAATGACGTAAATGTTGGCCTGATGCTTATTTGTAGAATTCCATTTTAGTGAGGAATAAAATTGGGGTTTCAGAATTACGGCTTCTTCTGTGGTTCCTACCCAACTGCTTTCCCGCAGGAAATTTGTCCTAATATGTCTGGTGAATATCAGGTACTTAAAAATATGTATGTGCACAAAACTGAATTAAAAGTTTAATTAAAAAAATAGAAAATTGACCATATGTTAGCATGTTTATACACAAAATATTTGTCTTTCATCTGGATTTGTGTAGCTTTCTCTTTCTCAGCCGTGCATTTGATTGCACTTTTCTTAGGTAAGCCAAGTGATATGAAGAGTTATATCTCTTTCATATGTTCTGGTGGAGTTACCTCATGGCTTTTTTTCCCAGGCTTTTAAAATGAAAAATAGTTGGTACTTTACAATTTTCTCAGTAGTCTGCTGAGTGCTAGCAAAAGCAGTCTGCTTGCTCTCCCAAGCCACGCCAGCCACTTGTGATACACAGGGAACAAATATAAAGCCTCTGTTTAATAAGGGATGCAAGATAGGAGCCTGGAGATTGCCAGCCTAGATGCAGATTTCAATGAAAATACAAAGAAGTTAATTTTGCGTTATGTCTATATCTAGTCCAAATTTCTGTTTCTTCCTGTGGTTCCATCCTATTTAGATATCTGATTTTTGTACACAAACATGAGAAGCTCATAGTTCTCAAGTTAGTAGCTCTTATTAGTGCACGCTCATCATGTTTGCTAGAAAAGAAAATCCAAGGCAGGGAGGTAGTTCAGTGTCTTAGAAGATATATTTCTAAAACCGTAGATTTCTTGGAACTTTAGAAAGACTCCAACGTTAGAAATGCTCAGTGTTACACAAAAATGTTTGGCAATAAGTACCTGTTACTATTAAGCAGTGCAAATTGCTGACTGTCTAATACAAACCATCCTAAATAGCCAGTTATGGAAATATCTACTTCTAGTTGCATCAGCTTCAGCGCTTCTCCCAAGACCTTCATTTTCTAATATTACCTGCTGTTGCCCAATCCGGCATCTAAAACTGCCTAATTTGTTGTTAAGAGAGGGATCTTCAACTTGCAGCTTTGATTTGAACCCCCCGCATTAAATGTTCTTAGCCAGACAGATTTCCCCTTGGCTTCGGATCCTTTCTGTATCCCAGTGCCACGTATTTTAAGGACCAGATGTAGCATGCTCATGGGATGGCCCAGAACACAGCCACAGACAGCCGTGGCAGATCACCTCGATCTCCGTCCTTCTCCAGAGTGCCGGTTCTGAAGATGCTGGCTAACACCTACATTGCTGACAGTTTTTCCCAAACCATTGCATTTCTGCATTAGGTGCTGACAATGGCATCTGATTATTTTCAACAAGAATTTTCCAGATTGCATAAGCTTTGAGGAACTGACAGCATGAATCAGGTTTAAAACTGATGAATTGAGTGTGAAAGTATCAGTGAGCCTCACTGTTATGACAGCTGCTTTTTCTTACTGTACTTTTTCTTCTCTTTAATAATCCCCTATTTTTAATTCCTTTTTCAAGTGATGGAACTGAAATAAAGAGTAACGCTAGTGGGAGCCCTCGGCTGACTTGACACTAGCACAGCCCTGGGTGCTCCCTGCAGGGTGGGACTACACACAGCATTTAACTTTCCCTCTTTCATTGCTCCGGTTTTTAACCCCCCCTGTAGTCTGCTGAGGTTCATGGGTCCTTTTTCTGGAGCAAACAGGAAACACTTTATTTCCTTGACTATGCAACCTCAGCCAAACAGTTTCAATCAATTTGCAAGGCAACTCACTGGACCTGCACTTCTATTTTAAGAGACTGTGGCAAGAATCTGCCAGGACTATTTAGGCCTCCAAGACAGATCCACTCTGCCTACAACACACAACAGGTCCCCATCTTCCCTGCCATTCCCACTCTCTCAAAGGCTTTCCACTTTTCAAAAGGCTTTGGAAAGCCCCAGTTTCTTTTGCCAGCCTGAGTCAGAGAGATGATGCTCTGTCTCCTCCAGCTCCTTTGTGCTGCAAGGACTAGGACAGTGCCTTGAATGCAGAGCTGTGGGCTCCCCATGCCATGGGCTGTGCTGGAAGGGAAAGGGGGGCTCCCAGGTGGGTTTGCAGATTCATTCCTAGGGGGCACAGGCTTTCCCCAGGTAAACAGAGATGTTGGAGAGATGAGAGAGATATTATTTATTTATTTATTTATCTGGTATGTATTTACAAGGTAAGTTTTCCCTCTTGGAGATGTTCCCAGTTTACATAGGGGTTGTGCAAGCAGACTTGCCATGTGGAGTCAGTATAGATGAAGATTTGACACCTTATCATTACTTGAAAAGGTCAAAAAAGTTTTCAGATGTCCCTAAACATTTTTAAAAAATAAGCTGATATCCGTTCATCCATTTGTATGCTTATAAACGTGAAGAACAACATGAATTTTATTAGTCATCTAGTAGTCTATGGCAACAGAGCTATTGGAATTTGTGTATTGCCAGATTATACACGGCTTACGTTTTTAGTGGTAAATGCAATGGAGTTTTTACCTCCTAAAAGAGATAGATTGTTGGTGATCTGTGGAAAACTTCTGTAAGCTAATTGAGTTACAAAGAAATGCCTATGCTAATTTTATTGGGAATTTTTGCCTTATTAGAAGGTCCATATTCATGTCAAAATTTGATGCTGAAGATTTATTTGTATGTCTTTTACTCAGGATAGCAAACAGTTACAGTTTCAATCATCCAGGCTGCATTTGATTAAAACATCTCTGAACTTGACTGTATTAATTGTTTTCCTAGTTTAAGGAGTTTTTTTGGCATGTATCTTCTGCCTGAATGGCAAGTCATCTTCCCATGCAATATCAAATAAAGATGGTTCAACAATCCTGTCACTTATTTTCCACACAATTGTTCTCTTTTTTGCCTTTGTGGAGTGTTTTGCTCTTCAGTCCCTTGATAAAAGTTTGTGAACCACTAGTCAATATGAAATCGATTACAGTTTGACATAATGTGGTTGAGGCTTTTTGACATTATCTGGTTTGAAAAAGCTTATCTATAGCTGTCTTCACAGCTTATTATAAAATTTTGCTTCAGAAACATCACAAAATTCACATAATGAATGAGAAATACAGTTGTTTGTCACTGTCATGATTTCCTCTCCAAAACCCAAACATTATTCTCATTTATCAACTAAACCTTAATTAAATAAACCTCACATAACCCTATCACAGCAATGTTCTTGTGAAACTTATTTTATGTTTTGAGTCCCTTAGCTGAAATGTGTTTTGCAGCTGCAAAATGCTCCCCTTGTTTTATTGAGCAAACTTTCTAAATCCGCTGCCTGCTGCTCACACTTCAGGGTTTTTCTTTTTGGTGTGGTAAGAAGAGGAATTAAACCCATCATATCCTATATAATGTCCTAGGAAAAGTGTTAGTTTTTGTGCTGGAGGGATCTGTTGTACTAGTATAAGCTGTTAGCAATGATGTCATGGAAGACTGAAAACAAGACTAAAGATAGAATGTTCTAGTGGAACGAAAGAATACTTTCCTACTGTAGATGGAGAGATTAAAGATTATTAATGAGGGGAAAATGTACATATTGCAACCCTGAGGCTTATCTATGATTCAAACAAACACTCAAATCCAAGAAATTGAGGAAGAAAGTAAAAGTCAATTTATCGCATCAGTTCCAGTTAAGATAATATCTACTACGTTACAACATGACCTATTGTCTCTAGCCACTATTCCAAGCGAAAAAAATGTAGACAATTAACTGCAGCAGAGATGATGAAAATATTAACACAGAAACACTGTTAAATGGTGGATCATGTATTTTGGGATTGACAAGCATATTTAGTAAGATGAGCTTTCAGATTGCATGCAAATCTTAATGAAAATGGGGGAAACTAGTGCTTCACCAGGAGGAAACAACCTCATTAAAATTCCAGACCTTTCACTTTGAAACAGATAGAAATATTTTACAGGCAAGTCAAAAATAATATTTTTGAAAACAGACCTGGCTTAGAGTTCATAGTCCCTTATTGATTTAAGCTCCCACTGAAATCAAGCAGGGCATCAGAGGAAAGTTTAATGATGAGGGAGAGATCATAGGAACTAATGAGTGCTAAACCAACAAATGAATTGTTCTATTGATACAGCAAATAAATGTGTGTTCTTCTGGAATGAGTGAGGCATGTGGTTGTTCTCTGCTCCTCTGATATTGATCATAAATCAATAAAAAGAGAAGTTACAAGTATTTAATGTGAATAGGAACTAAGAGGAAACTGAAATAGTACTTGTAAACTCTTCTGTCAAAACCAGATGGTCCCTATATGAGAAAAAAAAAGAAATTAATTCTGACTTGAAATACATCTAGTGTCTGGGGCTTGTGCTTTGATTTGACATAGTATGGAGTCAGGGGTAAGCAGCTGAGTTCAGGCTCACATTAGAGCTTCCCCCAAATCTTTGGGAGTGAAAGTGAAGATCCCTTCTCCGGTTAGAAGCATTGTTGAGACAGCATATGACCCACCATTGAATGAATGATGGACAGAGTGCGGTGTTTGCACTGCAACTGGGAGGTCTGATTGCAACAGGAGAACACATTTGCACACTAACTTGAATGGGCTTGCTCACTAATTCATAGTAAGTGGGTCTTTCTATTGCACAGCTGTCTCATCCGTCCAGCCACAGCTTCACTCCCCATCCTCCCTCCCGTGGCCTCTTTCCTGCTCTGTGACCCAGCGTGGGATGCAGGTGGTGGGACCCAGAGGCTGGAGGGCATCAGTCATGCTGCCATCTGAGGTGTGCCACATGCTCAAAGCATCCCCACTGAATGGTGCCCCTTTGCAGCTGCTACCTGCCATGGCAGCCCTTTCTCTGCCTGAAGCTGAATACTGGGGTAAGAGAAGAAGTTAGACCTGAACATTCTCATTGTGAAACTAGTTACTGAAGAAAAACCTTGATGTAAACTAGCTGTGGCTAGTCACTGATATTAAAATGTGCAGGGGGAAATACATTAAGTGCAGGTGAGCAGCTTCATAATGTATGTCCTGAAAGCTGGTCTAACCTGTGTCTCAAAATGGACAGGAAAAGGATGGGCCCTTTGGTTATCAAGGGAAAGATGTTGCCTGATTCCTCACATATGTACACAGATTAGCTTAACAAGATTAAATATTTAATTAAAGCTGACATGATTCCTAAGTCAAAGAGAGAAGGCCATACTGCATACCGTATTTTATGTTGTTAGGGAATTTGCCTCTTGATGTAACAAACGTTATGAAATAAACTTCTGCGAATAAGTAAAGGTAGAAACATGCACCAAATGTCTACATTTTAGCTATAGGTGAGGTTTTTTGTTTTTTTCTGCATTGGATCACTAAGTCTTTCCTAGGCTGACCAGAGCATTCGTCTGGCCCTGGCGTGTCCCTGTCGGGCATTCAGGTGCAGCTCCACGTGGTGGGGATCCCTCCCCTACTCTCAGTGAGGAAACAGATCACTCTGCCTGTTTGGGAGCTTCAGGACCCAGGGCTGGTAGGTCAGAGGTAGTGTGCTGGTCCCTGGTTCCCCTCTACCTGGTGCCAGAAAGCCAGGGAAAAGATTTTGTTTAGACAAAAAGACAGAAAAAGCAGAGTCCGGAAGATTTTCAGGCTACTGGAACAGCCCTTCTGCTCTGAGAGAAGAGAAAAAAGTTCTTTTAACAGAAAACATTTAATAGAAAAAGTTAAAAGTTATTTCTGCTGTGCAAGGTAAGAGTAGAAAGTAAAAGTTCATTTAGCAGCTTATGAAGCTTCATAGGTAGAAGTTTGTAAAGACAGAAGTGAAAAGAAATTATTATTATTATTAGGTAGAAGCATTCTCATTCAGTGAGGGGGTCATCTAGAACTGTGGCCAACATTTTAATCTACAGACATTTTTCCTAGCAATCCTGATCATGTAAAATTCCTGCTATACTTACTAGAGTATTTTACCATTAATTCTCTTACTTGCTGTAAGTGAAATTAAATAGCTTTATTTGGTTTATTGCCAGTTGCTGCTGCTAGTGATCCCACTCCTGCTTTCCAGCGTTGCAATCTCACTTTAGGTTGTGCTCCATGCTTCTGCAGCTATGTGTCTGCACCTGTACATGCTGAAACGCTGCTGTAAGGAGGAGTCCTATTCTGGAAACTGTTAAATAGAGAATATATAAAAAAAAAATCAAGTGCAAGGTTTATTCACTCAGTACTATTTTATGCTGCCAAGCAAAAGGAAAAGAGGAGCCACTGGAATCAAGTATCCAAATTTTTCATCATTTCTGACAACACTGATAATGGCTTTGGTTTCATAGATGAATGCCTTGAACTGTTCTTGCCTTCAAGGAAAATCTGTGAAATATCAAAAAGGAATGACTCCTTGAAGACATATGGATGGTTAACAAGTAGATCACTGTATGATTACTGGCACTTGGGCTCTTGAAACAAAGCAGCACTATTACAATGAAAGCAGCATCACCTGACGGCAGATGAGTTAGGGGGGAAATTGCCCTTTTATTGTGCTGGGCATGTTATTATGTAACTGTGATATCTTTACTGAAGGTATTTTCTAGTTGGTGCTTGTCAAATTTAGATTCATAAAAGCTGATTTTTATTTTAAACCTGCCTGCCTTCATAGCGCCATCTGTTGGTACTTCTTGGGTCACTGTAGGCTGCTGCTGGAGAGGTGCGTTCATCACGTGTACACCTGCTTTTTCCAGGGGAGCGCGAACATCTGCTGGTTTTCATTGCATCTTGGCTGCATTACGGAGCTGCAAGAGTGTTTCTTTAGCTAAACTTCCATTTAGCATCCATTCATCCTGACAGAGTCTGTTTTCTGAAGGTAATCCTTATTCATAGTGTGAAAGCCATTAAAAGGAACAGGAATGTCTGCGTTATGGGGGCTGATGTGGGCTTGGTCCCTTAAGGTTCTTGTAAGATCACGTGCAGCTTTGGAGCTCTGCAGAGCAAGAGGCTGTGCTTTACCAAATCTGAACAAAATCTGTTAAATGGGTTTTGTGTTGAACTTGTGAGATTTTTACATTATGGTTTTTGCTAAAAATTTTATTGCATCTCTTCCCTGCTTAAATATGATTTATTTATTTCTCAAACATGAATGAATTAGCCACATTTGAGGGAAACAGTGATAACTGATGAATTTTTTTAATGTACATGTAGGAGATAATTTTAAGTCTGAACTGTGTTGAGGTTATCAAAGAATATTATTATGATTTTATTATTGGACCTGTAGATGGGTTGTGAAGATCCAGTGAGGATCTTCAGAGTGAAGACCTTTTCTCAGTAAGGGTTATCTTTAGCTTTTAAACTATAGTGCAGTTTTGAATATCCTGTGACTCCAAAAAAACCAACTCAATTCTCCTATTCCCATGCACAAATTTATCTAAATGCTTTAAAGGATTTAACACTCATATTTTAATCTTGTTGACAACTTAGCTGTTTCTAGGAAAAAAGTCTAACTGAGCTCTATCTGAGATACAAAGACATCAATATGTCTCCTAAAAATATATACAAAGCAGTTAATGTTCTTTCCAGTCTTTAAATGTGCCTGAAGAGTTAACACTACATTAAGGAAATTAAGTACAATTAGACTGTAGGCTTATGGAGAGCTAGGAAATAAAGAGCTTTCTGAAATAACCGCTACTGTAAGCAGTAAGTAAGTTAATTCTCTGGCCAAGGTGGTGATGCAGAAAATTTTGCTTCCTGGTGTCTGAATGAGCAGGGACTCCCAGCCAGCGGTACGTTGGAGCCCCATGCCCTGGAACGCTTGCTCTTCTGACTCCCTGCCCAAAAAGCCCCATGTAAAGCTAGTAAACTTGAGGGGTCCTGTTTCCCCTGGCACTCCTTCACTAACTCAGCCTTGCATTTGTGTGACTGTGTTGTATTGAACTGAGCCACAAGAATGGACCTAACTCAGCATGTTTATACAGGGTTTTGAGCCATGTTGGTCTGGGCTTCTGGGGGTATCCTATAGGACTGGATTGTTCTCATAGTCCAGGTGTCCTAAGAGAATTCACTAAGCCTAAATAGCAAGATTTGAGATATTGCACCTCAAGGAAGCTTTATCAACTGGAGGCATCTAAAGCAAGAAGGAAGAAGAGGGAATTTGTAGGCTGAAACAGAGAATCTGTTGGGAGGATGACTATGGACAAGGTCAGCTTGTGAATTCATATAAAATGGAATTTATTGACTCTGCCATAGTTCTGACAGCTACATGTTAGATTGTGTATATTTATTTTACAACCTTGATACAAGGTAGCGTTATTTTAAGGATAGGATCTCTCTTTTCAAGGATGAGGTGCTTGTTCACCATCAGATAGGATATCTAAGATGTAGAAGAGAATTGAACTGGCATCATCTACAACCAAGCTGCACACTAAATCCTTTGCTATAACCTCCTTCTCTTAGTACAGAAAGTTTGGTGTGCCAGTTCAGCTGAGTCAAGTACAGCTGAGCTTCTCGAATACTGCAACGTACTGCATTTTAGCAAAAGAAGTTAGCTCCAATTTAGGCACCAGAGTAAGTGGCTTTTTGAAATCTGTTCTCAAATGTCAGTCCCAACAGTGAATTTGGAGGGCTTGAGGTTAAACACAAGTACATTACTTGGCTTTCATTTGCTGTCAAATTTTGTGTGTGTAGGTGGCAAGCTCAAACAGTACCTGCCAAGTGCTTATTGGTTATTGGCTTAGGATAGAGCTGTTAGTCTTATCCTTCATTTACGTTTAGTTCTGAGGCATCCACTTTGTGTATTATTTTGTAACTGCTTTCAGAATTTTATGAAAAATGATGAAATTTAAGGTTCAACACAGTACACAGTATCAAAACTGGAGTTCTGATTTAAAATGACTTTGTAATCAACAAAGAAATATTGCATCTGAAATAAGTTACACAATGCACAACTCGGTAGCAAAGCTGTATTTAAAAGATGCGTTGTATCAGCCATTGAATGTACAGGGGAATCTACAGAATCTTATTAATGTTTTTCAGACTGACCTCTAAAACAAGAGTGTCTGGATTGTACCCACAAGGTATTTATTGAGACCTACCTGTTGTTTGTGTCCTGAACTCTCATCAGAACGTACAATCCTGTACGCCTCAAGCAGGATAAGCACACAGGCATACTGTTATAATATGCTTTAAGGGATCTTGTTTGAGAGTGCCTCTTAGCTGATAACTTTAAAAAAGACTCTGGTATCTGGTAAAACACACTTTCCTTGTTCTTGCAACTTCTGATATCACATGTAAAGTCAGCTTGTAATTCCTATATAGCTTTATTTACACGAGTTCTGACCCATAGGCCCATCTCCTCAGCCTCTTTTTTAGTAATCTATATCTTGCAGTCACCTACTGCAAAGTCATTGTCCTCAGCTTTGTTTTGAACATTGTCTGTTGTCTCTAGCAAGTGCTGACAATGACCAGTCTTCTTATTGATGTGTTTGCATAAAGGATATTTGAGCAATTATATGTCTTGGGAAGTTGGTTTCAATATATATGTTACACAAGTAATGCAGCTCCTCGTTACCTACCTTTCCTTCCTGAAAAGGCATTTGTTTTGTGTGAATGGGTTTGTTTATGGTCAAGGTGGTGGTAAGCTTTGCTGGATCTTTCATGTGTGAGTTTGCATTTTGAAAACATCTTTTTGACAGATCAAAACTGTCACAGACAGAATTTTTATGCCAGGGAACATTTTAAGCTGTTTTCTTCTTTAACTGTCAAATCTGATACTTGATTTGTTGGAAAAATCCATTTAAAGTAAGAATAGATGATTGAAGGAAATCCTTTATGCCACACTAAAGAACGTTTTCTGAAAAGCCTGTTCCAAAAGAAGAGGCTTGCTACATGAATTGGTTCCCAGCTATGGGAGCTGCATGAATTGTCCTGAAGCTTAGGTTGGCTTGAACTAGCTGAGTGGAAAACAAAAATCACCTTGGAGCCAAACCAGGGTGAGAGGTAGCTGTGAGGCTGGCCCACTATAATTTCGTTTCTCTGTATTCATCTCCAAGTGTAATTAATTCCTTATACTTCACATACTGATATGACAGATTTTCAACTGCTCCCTTCACAAAGTATTGGTGAAATCACCAGGGAGGTGTATTGGTTCACTGAGTGCTAAGTGGCCAATTTGAGACGGAGGGGCTGCCAAGATCCTGCGGTGTGTGCTCCTGCCCTGAGCCACATGGGCTTGTCTGCAGGCTGGGAGCAATGGAGGAGAAGAGTTTCCCCACCAGCACGTTGTATCCAGGATTTCCCTGGCACAGGGCAGTGCAGACGGGAAGAGGTTTGAGACGAGAAGTTTGACTGGAACCAGGCAGATGCCATATGCCCTTCTTCATTTCTGTGCTTTCATAAACTGTGCCCAAAGAGTTGGTTTGCCAAAGTGAAGGCTCAGGTTCTGCCAGAGGAGCTCTGGATTAGAGAGAGAAGGTTGCTAGCTGCATCTCCTTGCTGATGCTCTCTTGCTGCCTGGTAACCTGTCTTCTAGCAGCTTACTTCTACAGTGCCAGATATCTTACTCTAGCAGAAGTCTTTTCATCTTTAATTCTGTATGGGTAACAGCCTGGTCTGTGACAATTTTGAAGGAGCGTTGTCATGTCATAAGGTGCAGTTCTGGTTTTTGAACCAAAGCCTAATGCTCCAAGTACATACGCACACACACTATTTTACATGTGTGAACAGCATTGTGCTTGTTAAATAGGAGTATTTCCAGGACTGTTGCCCAGTTCTGCAGATACAGCATTCTAAGATTATCCATTTGCTGTCTTTCCATCAAATATATTCATTGCAGGAATAGAAAGATTTCTTTTTACTCTCTGCCAACCATGGAAACTCTGAAAGTTGAACTCTATTCTTTCTGGCTTATGAATCATCAACCTAACCTTGACTCAGCGATCACAGGGGAACACTTAGGCCATGGTTAACATATATTCTTCTTATCAAAAAGATTCTGTAGTATGGTGTTGTGTTACTCATTATTTCTTTAATAATGCCTGTATAGAATCCCACTCATGATTTTTCAGCTACGTTAGTTCCATGGAGCTAGGGGAATAAAACTGTGGAAAATAAATTTTAGTCCTTTGAGACAGATAGATCTGACATTAAGTATGTTATGAATGCAGAACAGATATCACTTTGTTGACTATAGTTAACTGAAAATCAAAATAATATATTGCTTCAAGATGGCAGCTTTTAATTACTCGGAGATACGATGCTCTGGCTAGAAGAGAAAATGTAGGTGAGTGTGTGTTGAATGTGAGAGGAATACTCCAGAAGATGGTATTCTTCATTATTAATATAGCTTTTGGATATACTGTGATTATTTATAACTATAAGAAAAGTGTTTTCCATCAAAGGCAATTATGCCATTTAACAGCATGTTCAGGCTAAGATAATTGTCTGAACAATCTTTTAATACTTTGCCCCTTTCAAACCTGTTGCTTGGATACCACTTTCTCTGAACTATTATGTACCTTGCTGAAAATTAAATAGTAAAGTAAAAGGTGTAGGAGCTCTTTCCTTTGTCTTTTCCATAAACTCCATATTAAAAAAGTAATTTCAGAAGTGGAGTTAAAGAATTATGGCAGCAAAATACTGCCAGGAACAGCTGGAAAATGCAACTTTTGCACAATCTGAATTCAAGCCTTTGTTTTCTAGATATGTTTTTTTCTTGCATGCATGCTTTTCCTTCGTCTTGCAAGGGAATTTAGCTTTGAGATGCAACGAACAGATTCTCAAATAGTAGACATCCTGAAGTAACTGGATAATACATCCAGGTAAGTCTTTTGCTAGTGAGCATGGTTTGTTCCCTGCTCAGTTTTACTCATTCACTAAAATATGTGATCTGAAAGCATGAGGTAGTGTTTGTGATTTGAGGATTTTGTGTAATTAAATATTTTTTGGTGTCCATCTCAATGCCAGGTATTATATTGAATTATATATTGCCATGAACTGCTGTGGTTTCTTTAAGCTATGAGCTGCTACTTTATCTATACACAAAAGCCTCTTGGAAATGCCGGAGGTGCCTTAATTTGAGAGTTCAGATTTGTCTCCAGGACTCATTTCACATTTCACTGTTGCAGCAGGTTTGGGAAACCTTCGCATTTATCTACTTTGCTTCACTTCACTCTGATACAAGTGAGAGGAAAGGCTGGGGATGAGTGGTCTGGTTGGCTCAGCAGGCAGTGTCTCTAGGAATGCCTTTTTCTGGGAGCATTTTACCAATTAAGCCCAGGGCTTAAGTTATGTGACATTGCTACCTGAAAACTGAAGGCTTTTAAGTGAAGGTGCAACCTCTGACCAGGGAAGTCACCTGTTTATAGGGAAGATGGTGACTCTAACCCAGGTGTAATATTTTGACCTAGGTTAGGCAAAGAGATATTTATTAGAGATTCGTCCCAACGAGGATGACTTTTTCTGCCTAGTGGAAGGCAAGGAAGATCTCCTGCTTGTTCCCTGTGCCACCTGTGCCTGGGGAGAGCTGTCCTGCCCCAGGTCATAGACACCATGCTCCTCCCTGGGAGTTGCAGGGATGACTACCAAGGGCTTTGCTGAAGCTTATGTTAAGAGAACAGAACCAGTGAGAGAAACAAAGTAGAGTTTTCTCTACTCAATCAAGTAGACACATGTGCTCTTCTTATGAGCAGAAGCTCTCATTCAAGAGTCGGCGGCTGTGGAGGTCAGCAGCAGCAGTCCTAGCAGGATTATACCTGTGAGATCTGGAGGGGGCAACCATGGCCCTTTTCAGCGCTCTAACTGCCTGATCATGTGAAGGTGGTGCAAATTTCATCTCCCCCCTTCTACGTTTAATTACACATAGGGCCTGTGCCATGTAGAGGGACAACTTTGGTTTGGTGAAAATGCAGGCAACAGATTTCACAGCATGATACGGACTCAAGCAGACTCTTTGTAAACCACTGACTGTATCTTGGGAAGCATCACGTACTGCAGTAAGGGAAAAGTCAGGACTTTGGTGTAGCTCATTGCTTCAGTGAGTGATGGGGCAGAGATGCAAAGATAGTTATGGTCCCAATGTCTCAGCTTTCAGCTCTTCTCTACTTCCTATCATCATGAAAACAAGCAGAAGCAGAGGGGAGGTTCCTATCTGGATACAGAGTTGGACCACAGACATCTTCTGATCTGGATTTGGGGATTTGCCCATGATCTCTAATGCAAAGGGAATGTTTTGTCATTTCATGTTCATAGCCGAGCCAGTCAGCAGCACTGTCAAAGTGACTCACAGCAGTGCTGAGATTGTGACTCACTGCTGTGTCCTTTCTGGAAAGACACTAATCCTCCTTTCCTGCTGCTTGGGCTGTTTTGGGAACCACAATGTTAAGCACTGAAAGGCACATTTATTAACTGACACATGCCAGGACTGGGTTTTGTTTGTAACAGCGAGGAAGTATTTTGTGGCCTCTCTGCTGTTGACTAGACGCTGACACATCTGGCACCCAGGCATCAGAGGATGGAGAGATTTGGGCATTTGTTTCACTGGTTAGATCTGGGTGTCAAGTCTATTTCAGTCAGTGGGCCTTTGGGCTGGATTCAAGAGTTTTTCTTAACTGCCAACATCTGTCAGAGGGCAACTCCCTGAATCCACCCTTCCTGGTCATGCTATTTTAAGGCACTTACATTTTAAATAATAATAATAACAAAAACCTTCAAGATTTTTCTCTGAGTAATTTGTCCTCAAGGGACTTGGAAGTCCTCAGGTTTCTTCCTGACCAGTGACAGGATGTGGTGTATCCACCAGGAGTCATCTAACCCATTGCCACACAGGCAGTCTGGTCAAAAGCCTTTGGGATTACTTGTGGAGCAGGACGAACAGTGCCCTATGAATGTACTAAGTAGTCTGGTAACTCCACCTCAGTTGATTATTGGTGTAGCTCCTGCCTTAAAGTGTGACATTTCTGTTTTAAACCAACAGTTGGTTTGTTGTGGTCTCTTAGAGCCTTTATTTAGGGCGGGAATCATCTTGCATATTCTTCATGTCTTCAGACATTTGCAGAGGGTATCTATATCTGAGCTAATCTCTCTGGGATCCAGTTACAGTCAGTGGTAGGGTGTGATTTATCTGACATACTTTAGGTCTCTGCCTTAGGAGGAGAGAAGTTGTACCCTGGAGATGCCTGTTTCTCTCAGCACCTCGTAAAGTAGTTCATGGGTGACAGCATAAATGGAAGGGTCTATACTGAATCGGGTGAGAAACACCCACAGCATTTATTTAATGAATATACATTCAAGATAAAATTTATCCATGCAAATGCCAGTTAACTCAGTTTCTGTAACTCTTTCTTGGGGCTTGGCCTTTGCATATTTTTTGAACTAATTACGAGTATGATTTTTTTTTTTTAACCAGCAGTTATGTATGTGTGGTTTCTTCTTTCTTGAGGGAGGTAGGTGCATTTGTACAACTGTCTAGCACTGGGGTGGTTGCACTGATTCACTTGGACTGTGCCAGTGTTTCTAACTCTTAACTGTTAAAAAGTCATAAAAGGTTTTCAAACAACAAACTTTTAATACATATTCCCATAGTAATAACATAGGGTGAAGCCTTCAGGCTGTGTGTCAGTTGTGAAGAGGCATTCATTTGCATGCATTCAGAAAAAGAAGCCATCTTTCCTATAGGCCGCCTTTAAGTACTGAAAGGCCACTATAATGTCTCCCTGGAGTCTTCTCTTCTCCAGGCTGAACAACCCCAACATCCTGCCCTCAGAGGAGAGGTGCTCCAGCCCTGCGATCGTCTTTGTGGCCCCCCTCTGGACTTGTTCCAACAGGTCCATGTCTTTCCTCTACTAAGGGCCCCAGTGCTGGACACAGTACTCCAGGTGGAGTCTCAAGAGAGCAGAGTAGAGGGGCAGAATCACCTCCTTTCACCTGCTGGCCATGCTTCTTTTGATGCAGCCCAGGATGGGGTTGGCTTTCTGGGCTGCCAGAGCACATTGCTGGCTCATGTTGAGCTTCTCGTCCACCACCACTCCCAAGTCCTTCTCAGGGCTGCTCTCCATTCATTCTTTCCCCAGCCTGTATTTGTTCTTGGGATTGCTGTGATGCAGGTGCAGAACCTTGCACTTGGCCTTGTTGAACTTCATGAGTTTTGCACGGGTCCACCTCTCAAGCCCCCTTTGGATGGCATCCCTTCCATGCAGTGTCAACTGCTCCAGACAGCTTGGTGTCATTGCAGATGTGCTGAGGGTGCACTCTATCCCAACATCCGTATCTCCAATAAAGATGTTAAACAGCACAGGCCCCAGTACTGACCCCTGAGGAACGCTACTCGTCACTGCTCACCACTTGGACATTGAACCGTTGATAGCAATTCTTTGAGTGCAGCCATCCAGCCAATTTCTTATTCACTGAATGGTCCATCCATCAAATCCATGTCACTCCAATTTAGAGACAAGGATGTTGTGTGGGACAGTGTCAAATGCCTTGCACGTGTCTAAATAGATGACATCAGTTGCTCTTCCCTTATCCACCAACGTTGTTATCTCTTCCTTATCCACCACTATTTTACTGAAGTACTGTGCATCCCATTTGATAGGTGAAATTGGAGGCTGGGCTTGGTGCCCAGCAGAGGAGGTCAGGGCATCCAGTCAGCCTGAGTAGAGCTCACAAGGTCGTACTTCCTACCAGCATTTCATATGGAGCATGCTTTCATGTGAAAGCATGTAAAGGTGGAGCAACAGATGTTGGACTTCTAGTCATTAACAATTTTCACCTTCGATGGCATGAGGCTGTTCCATCCTACATAAACATATGAGTTCACTTGAACTCCCATGCTGCCCATATGCATACATTCAAAGTTCGTTACCTTTTTAACTGGTGGAATATGGTCACTGTAGTAGTAGCAATGAGAAGTGTTTAACTGCACCTTATGCAGTCAAAGCCCAAAGTTTTAAATATGCAAAACTCATCTGCTCCTAACTCAGAAACTCCCATAAAATATGAAGGTACAAAGGATTCTTATGTCAAGTTTTGCAAACACTCACTTTTTGTATTGGGGAAATGGAAATTTTACTGGAAATTGCAAGACAAGACGTTCCACTGCCTACCTTTTTTTTTTGTGTGTGCTCTGTTTAATGGGATATTATGAGTTCATGGCTACTGTCTGCTTTTGCTCGAGTTTATTGCTCAATACTCAAAGCAGTCCTGTAGGTGCTGGAAATTTTAGGTTAGGTTCCCTTCTATGAGAATTGTTAGTATTGCCGATCTAGTGTGCATGTCCATTTTGTGAGAAAGGTGTCCATTATTGAGTCTTAACTTTAAAAGGAAGAATTCAGGTCCATGACTTCCAAAGGTGGGAGATGTTTCCTTGCAGATGAAAATAATGTATCATTCAAAGCACAGGTCTAAATTATTGGTTTAATTTGCCCTGCCTCAGATATGTGTAGCACTACCAATTTAAAAAGTAAGATCTTTTTAGGACTTCTTTCTCTTTTAGAGGCAGCTACAAATTTGGAACTGGCAGCGTGTTCTCTAGTGGAAGACGTTTTTCTTTTGAAACAATAAATAATGTCTATAATAAATGTCTAGGGTTGGAAGATGTCTCTGCTGCTGGGGCTGCTGCTTCTGTAAGCAGTGTGAACTATGAGCTTTTAAATATGCTGAAAATTATTTAAAAAATTGCTGTGGTGCCATTATAATCCACTACATTTCCCCCCTTCAAAATCTCCCTATTACCTACAAAGGAACAACAAATTTCTGGCAACAGAATTCATAACTGTTGAGTTTCTTCTCTGATTTGGTTTTCATATGGGACATTGCTCTTGTGCCTGTAACTGACCCTTCTGTGCAGAAAGGTGCTATGATCTGGTGGCTCAGGTGTTGGCTTGAAACCAAGAAAACCTGGGTTCTCTTCCCACAGGTTTCCCAGCTATTGCATCGAAGAAATGGTAGCAACAAAACAAGAAAGCGATGACCTTTAATGCAGAAAAAAATCAGGATAGAAATTAATTTGTTTGTCTTTGATACCAAGTTTTCCTTCAAAGCCTACCCTAATGCCTTTGTTACAGGGTGGGGTGTGTGCGTCATGCTTGTAGCAAGGCTATGTCAAGGCAAAACTTTGGCTTTAAGAGTAGTTGTAATCTATTTTGGAAGTCTCTTTCTTGCCATACAAAATCCAATCATGCTGTTCTCTGCATGAGTTGTTTAGCTAATTCCTCTGTATCTTTCCACATGGAAATGCTCCTTGCATTTACGTTGCCTAGCAGTGGTGCAGGTAGCGTGGTGGAAAATATAGCAGAAGGAGCAGTCTCTTCTTACCTGCCATCCACTACTGCTAAACTACATTATTTTCCCCTTCTCCATGTTTAAAACTTGTTTTTCAGTGGTTTGCAGATGCTTCTCTTGCTTCCCACATAAATTCCAACAGTATGACCAGATGTCTAGTTCATTTCTCTCGACACTTTACAGCCCTAATCTGAAATGTTAACACCAGCCACAAAAGAATCACACGCTTGTTGTGTAAATTACTACAGTCAGATAGCCAAAACATTATCTCATGCTGGCCTAGATGTTATAATGCTTGCAGCTCAAATGCTCCCTTAAGGATCAAGAACAGAGGTCTCCGGGCTTTCTGACTGTTCTCTGAGATGGGCAAAGACAAATCTCTCTGTGTAAGAGCTTGCCTGTGTTCACAGTCTAGACAGATGGCATACCCAGAGTCAGTTACTAAGGGCCCATGAAAACTTGTTCCTTTAATCTAAAAGGCAGGGACTCCAATGAATCTACTGAGTTTCTAGCAGTTCAAACTGCTTCCATTTCCCCATGTAGGAAATTTGTGGTTGGAGCGCAGGCTCCAACCAAAAGTAGATATAAAGAGACCAAACAGATATAATAAGACCAAAAGTATATATTTTGATTGCATCTTCACCCAGAGGGATGAAGGTATCGGACCTACAGGATGTTCCTAAAGAGGAAGAGTTCATATAACTGGCTTTTACGAGGGAGAAGGTGATCATGTTAGTATCTGCCTGGCTGAACAAAGTTGCTGTATTGGAAAATCCTGCTTCAGTGACTGTTCTACCCATTGGCAGCATGAGCAGAACAGTCCAGAGGTCACAGGCAGCAACTGGCTACAAAGAAAAGCAAAAGGTTTATACCCTGAGAATCTTATCTAAAACTCACTTTGACAAACTCTTGAAGGTTGAGTGCTGGGCTGTGGCTAGGATCTTGGATTATATACCTGTCGATGGCCCGCGAGTCTTCCTTATTTTTTATTTTTCTGTATTTGTAAACGGGGACCTCCTTTATTAAACTTTCTAAGATTCACAAATGGAAAGTGGTGTGTAAAAAATTAGTTGTTCTTTTCACTACTTGTTTTTACTTTTTCCCAAGGCCTGGGTGAGAATAGAAGTTTGAGTTTGTGTGCAGAAGTTGTATTTTTGTTTTGATTTGTTTTGTTTTCCTAACCACTTCCACATGCAATCAAGTTTTATTGCCAGCTGCTCGCCATGGTTGGTCTCCTGGGAACCTAAGCTCCCGTTTGTTGTTAAACTCATAACAGTTGGTTAGTTTAATTTTTTGCAAATGTTAATTTATCAGCTTTGGATTTCCACCAGTTCTCTTTACCCAGCCAGAAGTGGGCAATGGAGTAAGCACTGATGTGTAAGAAGGGCTCGTCAGAACCTCAAATTTCTGTAGTGGGAGAAATGGCCAAGTTTATGTATTGAAATTAAATATCTTGAAATTTTTCACTTCCCACAGAGCAGGAATATGAAATTTCATTTAATTAACGGAAGAAAGATTTTATTTCAAAATTTTAAATAGGAAAGGACAGGGCTCCCCATGATGATCACAGCAGGGAGCCCACGAGCCCAGACATGCTGCTCACCAGGGAGGCTTCCAGGGAGGCCAGCAAGCTAGCAGGAAACCAGCCAGGTTTCCCTAGGAAATGTGTCTGGTCGCTGTTAGAAGATTTGATTCAATCAATCTGTTCCTGCAGAATATATATGCATATTTTTCAGGCATTGGCATTTTCCTATGGAAAAACCTTTTACTGAGTTAAAATTGGAGATTAGTGAGCAGGCTTTCCCGTCAGTCCTGGCTGCATTGGTGAGAAAGCCACATGCACTTTGTAAATATATGTAAATATATGACACTCTAGCATACAGTTAGGCAACCACACCAGACCTCTAAAATGGGGTTTATGGATAAACAAGAAGACTTTTGCATGCTTATGTGTCAACCTAAAGCTAGCACTGGAATAAGCAGACCATCAGGATACTTCCCTACCTTGCAGGGGAAGGTTGTGTGGAAATGGGCCATCAGACAAAGCAGAAACCAGCTATGGTGACAACATCTGTACCCTCTTCATCTTTTCATAGTTTCAACATATTAAGGTGATAGCTGTGAGTCCTGTGCATTTATTCTTTTAAAACATCCTTCTGATTGTATGCTTGATACCATGGTACCTATAGCTGGAAGACTTGGGCAATTGGGTATCTGCTCTGGATTTGAGAGTCTGTTATTGGTACCAGGTCATGGAGTCCTGAGCACTGGTTGCGCTTTCTGCACAGAATTACAGCCTGCAGGCTATGCTGTTTTGGCGACCATCCAGAAGCCTGACAATGTTTCAGAGATTAGTGGACAATCTGCTGTGGTGCTGCCTTGAGCAGCCTGTGCTGGTGATGGACTGATGCCCACCACAAGAGGGACAGAGTGGTGGTGAAAAGAAGGAGGGTCTGGGGCTGAGCAGGGCAGCATGGCCTATGGCCAGCCTCACTAGATCTTCCACTGGGTATTCCAGAGGAGAGCTCATGGGAGGTTTAGGTGAAATTGGGGCAGAAACAGGCACCAGAAAACAGCTGAAGCAATTTCTCCTATGGTGTCCCGGCAAGTGTAATGGACAAAGGCCGTGGGTCTGGTTTACTATTCAGTGTTTGGGAATCTAAACTCCGACAAAAAAAGAGCATTTTTCACATGTGCTGTTAAACAGAGATGAACTCTTGCAGGAGTTTGTAGGTGGAGACCTTTGTACTCTATACTTCATCAGGAAACTCTCTGTGAGAACAAAAATGTGCGGTAAGGCAGGAAAGTCTTTAATTATTGAGTGAAATGTGGAGACTCTGCGGCATTTCCTACTGTTACCCTCACATCAGATTATGCCCCGTTACTGCGGCCGTAGGCTCTTCTAGAGGAAAACTGGGTTTATGTGGTGGTGCCTTCCTCTGCATCTGAATGCCATCAGTTAGGGTCAGTGCTTCCAGCTCCATTTTTCAGGGAGGGAAGAGGAGCTGTGGTGGAGTGTAAGGCCTATATACGGCTCTGCTTGGTAAGGCAGATGTGGCTGGGAGGAGTAAGACTAGAGGTACCAGGTCTAATTCTCTGTGTGCAGATGTAGTGAGGAGACTGATCCCCTAGGAAGAGAGAGCAGTACCACTGCTTGATGTGAAAGTTTTATTTTTTTGTAATTGGATGAAATAATCTAGTTCCCCTGTCGGGCAGGAAACGAAAGACTCTTTGGCTTTCTGATTTTTCTACACAGGGAAAGCTCATTGTGTGTGCTCATTGTGCTGCCTGGCAAGAACTGTGTTCGTTCATCCCGCAAGTGGATCTTAGTTTGTATTTCAGTGGAAGCAGGGCTCCTTTGGAAATACCGTGTCTCATGGTGCTGAGCCCCACCAGTGACTCGGTGCTGACTCAGAAGAGAGAGTGCCATTCACTGGATCAGCCACACAGCTGTGGTACGAGCCAATGTTTCTCTTGGCTGTCCCTGTCAAAATAGTGATCAGACATGTAGATCTGCTCAGCTTGCTAGGTAAGATGAGATCACAGCTAAAGAGGCTAAAGTCACATCAAGACGTATTCTTGATGAGAAAAAAAGCACCCTATTTTCATAGACCTACTTGTTTGTACAGGATGTAGCAGGAGGTATGATGCAGAGCACGCAGATTTGGAGCTCTTTAGATGCTTCTTTTAGATTTTTCCAAAGGGAAACCATCATTCACACTCCAGAAGTGAGAATACACAGGTAGACTTTTGGGTCTTTTAATTGAACTATTATGCTAATATTCTGTCTGACTCTGATTCTGGTGTTTTTCACTGCATGAGTCTCCTTCACAATGGTAGTTTTTTGTTTTTTGTGGACTTGTTTAATTTTTAAAGTTACCATCATATCGGCTGCAGTGCTTGTCATAGGTAGCAGAGGAAGGTACTAAAAGTTATTTCATGACTATGTAAGAGTCAGTATATTACTCACATTTCTAATGTAAACATATACTGAATTACAAGGAATGCAAGTAATTATGTCTCTCTCACTGCTTATGTCTGTGATCACAGCAAAAAGACTTGAGTATTTGCTCCCTATGTATTTAATGCTTGATAAATTTACACATGGACACTGCTGACCCTGTCATCCGTTTTTGGTACTGGGCTGCCACATAGTGGCCTCCTTTGTAAACCTGGAGGATGGGAGGACAGAGGGAGGATATCAAGTTGATAACAAGAATGAGAAAATACAATCCTCATGACTCAGTTTACAGTATCTGTCAATTCCTTACTGGCTGAGAAAGAAGAATTTAGTTTTGTACAATCCAAAACACAAGGAACAAACATGAGAAAACAATAAAAAAGGTAGGAAACCCCTGAATTAACTAACAAAACATTCTTTCAAGGAGTTTGTAAAGGAGTTTGTATGAAAGTAGAAGAGTTTTCTCTGATATACTAATACCTGCTTTCTTTTCTTTGATTTTTCTTTTCTTTTCTGCCTGCTTTTTTCTCTCTAGATAAAGACAGACAACTAAGATTTGAAGTTTCTTTCTTTTAGATGAGCTTTAGAAGGAAAAGTCACAAACAGATGTACGTGATGGGAATGAATGTTTCCTCACCTCAGATTCAAGCTTGATGTTCAGAGTGGTTGGTTGTTTTGTAGCAGCGGTTAATGGGACAGCAGCCCTTCTGTTGTGCTGACCCATATGCCCAGCTGGGAATTGTCTTGTACAGAATCCTTTTTGACTTTTTGAGATACAGTGGAAAAATCCTGTTTTGATCCAGACCTGGAACCTGTGTGATTCTAAATCTCAGCTAAAATGTTCTTTTGTGCAGGTTCTACTGCTGTAAAATATCTGTGAGGGAGGTGGGAATGGGACCTATTTCATGCCCTAGGATCTTGTCCTGGATCAGTACTTCGTAACTATGATAAAACGTGCAGGTTTTTGCTGACCTATAGGTTGAGATTTTAATGCCCTTTCCTCCTCTGTGCCTGTGTCGTTCCTGTAAACATGTAATCCATTGCAGATGGTCAACATTGGTGACTGCAGCTTTGGGTTGGTTTGTACCATGACAGCCTTCAGTGAGAAATGGTCTGAGATTATAGAAAATCTTTCAGATCTTCAATCTGACTGTGTGGCAGCCTGATTTTTCTGACATACCAAATATGAACTTTAGACTGTCTGGTTCCCTTAAGTGAAAGATGGTATTTAGGAAGTTCGGGCTCCAGTAAGGATGTGCCAAGCTCCTAGTTGTGGTTATGGTACTTTGGCCTTGAATTAATGCCAAGTCAGGTGGCAGAGAGGTAGGAAAATGAAGTCTGTCTGTAAGAAAAGAGTGTTTTAAGTCTTAAAAGTAGTTTAATGTGAATAAACGGCGAGCTTAGATCTATTATTTTATTTAGTCAACTGTGATAGAAATGTTGAGTACCTCTTTGTTCTTAGAATAAGCGACCTGTGCATTTTGATTTGTCATGGTGTAAAAAGTCTAATGTTGTTTACAGTAGGTGCATGTGAAATATATTTCTGTAAAAGCTCTAGGATCTTCAGTTTAACACATACACATTAGTGCTGTTTGTTAGCAGAGTGGTGAGTGTTGACTTGTGAAATTATGAGTTGTTTTGTCATTGTGCTTATGAGGCTGGTTTCATTTTGTCATAAATCCAAAGGCAGGCAGAAAATCCTAAGCGACTGAGGCAAGTTGTTGCAGGCAAATCAGTCCTTACTTGGGGAATTTTTACTTAATCTAATTTATTGGCAATTAACACAAACTTCTGATCACTGGGGTTCTGGTGTTTAGAAAAAAAGGAGGACAAAGCCAAACAAATAAGCACTTCAGTAAACAATTTTCCTCCTCCTTCCCTGGGCTCAGCAGAAGCCAAACGCCTGTGGTCCCTCCTGTCCAGTCTCACCTCCCTGCGTTTTCGCTGTGGGTTACACTCATCCCACCTCAGCCCTTGCAGCAAGGCGCCGGGCATCGCGGGAGGGCTGGGGCCATGTCCCTAACCGTTTCTTTTGGCTGCTCTTTGCTTCTTCGGGTTTTCCTGCTGCTCTCCTCCTTAGTGTCCCCATGGGCTGCAGTTCCTCAGGGGTGACCCTGCTAAAGGTAAGGAGAAAGTTGGGTAAATAGCTCTTACTGATCAGCGTTTGTGGAAACAAATGCCTGAAACAAATGAGAGACAGAGAAGTGAAACTGTTGTAAAGGGACTTGATGGGGAACCTACTTTGCTGGATGTGTATTTTCAATAAAAGCAACCACTTTCTGCAACCTAATATATGTCTCTTAATGGTTTATTTATCTGAGAAATGGAAAAAAGGTTAATTTTAAAAGGAAAAGTCTATACTGGTCAAGTATATATACCGAAGATCCCAAAAGGAAGTATACAGAGGAAACCAAACTCCATATTCAACTCAATGAGGTTTCTAAGGGCCCTCCTCATGAAAATTCCAATTCAATTAGCTGGAAAAGAGTTTGTCAGAAAAATCTGATGAATTTTCTATGTGGAAATTTGCCCACTAGCATCTTTTTCAGGAAATTTCACAAAGAATTTAAAAAACATATTTCCATTTCAGAAAACATTTCAAAAAATAAAAAGATGCAAAAAGAAATTACATATTTTGCTTGAAATTTTATTTAATCTTTTATACATATTCTGTTAGTAAAAATGTGATGAAACTTTCAACACAGAGACAGAAGTCTTAAATAAAGAGGAGAGCAGAGCAAAACCTTCAGTGTGTATTGAATTGCTACTGTCACTAATGATTTTCAAAACTGAATATAAAATTAAATGTTTTATGAATTAATATGAGTTACAGTCAGTTCCTGGCATGTCATGAAATAATATAAGGACAGTACATATTATTTAAGCGATGCAGAATTTCTAAACAATGAATAACTAGGAATTTCTAATTCCTAGTTATGCTTTTTTAAAGAAACAAATTTCAAAGTTTTTATTTCATGGGAAAATTTGGAAATCCTCTTTTCAGAATAAAACTTAATTTAAAAATATGGAATTTCCCATGAAATAAATGCTAAATTTTGAGAAACTTCAGCTTGGAGTTTCAAGGAAAGCCACCAAAGAGTTTAATTTCCTGCTGGAGACCAGGATTTGAATTCTAAAATCTCTGGGCTCTGGTAACAGAATTCTCATCTGCCTGAAAAAGACAGGAGAAAAGTGTCACCATTGAGAACTGGAACATCTCTGAAGGTGTCTGAATGTGCTTTCTGAAATTCAGGTTTGGGGCCCAGAACTTTTGTTTGAGGCAAATGGAGGCTATGATACCCATGTCAAAGTCCTACTGGCCTAAGAGAGAGGGTGCTTGCATGGGAACGCTGCTATCCCAGCTGGTTTAGGTTCCTCTCAGCTTCTCTTACTGTGGCATCTCCTTCATGGGAGTCTTAAAAGAAGGTTTGGCAAAGGTCAGCCAGATGTGGTCTGAGTGTGTGGGACCCTTCTGTGCTGGAGGAAGGGGACACTAGATGGCCAGCGTATGCCCCTCATAACCTTTACACATGTATGGGTGGCACGGCGAGCAGATGATCTTTGGCCTCTCAATGGCAATGTCTGTGGTGCCTGCGGCTGAGTTTGGCTGGGAGACTCTGGGAGCCCTGACATTCCTGTATTGCTGTGGTTTCGTCGGAAACTTGTTCCTTCAGACTGTCTCTTCATCCGTGTTCTGGAATGTTGTGTCCGGTCCTGCTCATGTCTTTTCCCCTGGGAGTTTCCCCCCAGGTACGCCCTCTCCAGATGCAGAGGTTTCTCGTGTACGCGTGGCTTCTGGCAGCATCTCCTGTTAGCGGTTTCCGTTCTTTCAACAGGCTGCCTCCTGGAGCCGGGGTATGAGACTGACGAGAAAACAAACCACAAAACAAATAACCTGCAGGTTAAGTTAAACACAATCCTAAAGTAGTGGTAGCCGTTAAGTGTGCTGTTAAATCCATACGGCGGGTTAGAACAACAGTGGGAGCAGTGCCATTTAAAATAGCATTAGTCTACCTGGCGTGGTGGAAGGTAGGCTGCTGCTTGCGTGCTCCTGGGGAAAGAATGGAGTCACACAGAAGCTCAGGTGGTTTTCCCTGTATCTCATGCAGTCTAGGTAAATGCTAACTAAAACTATTTCATGATTGGATGGCCATTTTTATTCCTGGCTGAAAAGACTGTGAAACAGCCGTCGTCAGCTCCACCGAGATGTGCTGGTTGCAGCGTGTGTACAGTCCCGATCTTCAGCAGATAAAAAATTTTATTTGCCTTGTAGCATAGCAGGAACCGTCACTCAATCAATCGCTGCGTGGCGGCTTCTACCTGAGGAAGAGTGGTGTTTGGAGCCTCTGCAGCAGTGTCACGACTGACAGCCTGGCTGTGCCCCGACTTCTGCAGTTCAGCGGTCAGCGAGTAACGCGGTAGATGAATACTGCAACTTCGGACTCTGTGGTGCTGTCCTTCCTCACAGTCTGCCCTGCAAGTGCTCCTAGGCAGTGATTTGGGCAAGTTGGAGGAGGTTTCTTGCTTTTCTAAGTGATATATTTTTCTTGCACTTCTTATCATCCCTATAATGGCCTTTTATGAGATCCAGCTTCTTTGTCCAACTGGAAATGGGGCTGTTCTAGGTGTGAGTTTGAGAAATACAACTTCAAAAAAATTAACTGACACCACAATGTAGTATGCATTCAGTGTCGGCAGTATTTGGTGTGTCACAAAATGTTCCTTCGGTGAATTTTACTCAGTCTAACTAATGTCAATGTTGCTGTCGCAACCCCTTTGCCATCAGTCACAGTGATTTAATCAATTTAGAAAGCAGGGGAGTGCTGGAGGAGCAGTATATCAAACCAAGCAAAAGTAGAAGTGGAGCTCCAAACTAGATAGCACATCTATAAAGATCTCCTACATCATAGCTAAAATGGATTTTCATGATCCTCGTGAATTTAGAGATATCGTCAGGTGAGTCTTAGCCTGTTCAAATTTAAGAAAAACATATCACCTCGTTTATTTAACTTGAGACATTTCTAAAAGAAGGAATGTAAGTATTAACTAATGATCTTGGATTAATTTGTTTATATGGAGAACATTCTGTTGCATACTGTGCAGGTGCTACCCTTTGTATTACTGTTTTTTATACTACCAGTATTTTTCACAGTCTGTTGCTGTTACTCCCATGTTCCTCTTTTCCACAAAGAAGACCATGTCTGATTTAATATAGAGGATGGCTCCAGGGAAACGCAATTAAGGGGATCTCAGCAGTGGGATTTTTGCACTGGAACAAAATGGATCTAATGACAATGTTTTATCTAGAGGTAAATGTATGAGAGCAAGACCCATTTTAATTGGCTGGATGTCGTAATGGATGCAGACATCCAAAGAGTCCCAAATGAATTAAGTAAATCACCTCACCACGTCTTTTGATTTAAAGCCTTAATGATCATCATTCCTAGATTGTTGCCCAGCCACCACCTCCTTTAAGGACCACAGAGCAGAGCAGAGCCATCACTACCAGCAGTGATGGCAATCCGTGGTTCATTCTGGGACAGGACTTTTAACCCTGGGGAATTGTATGCAATTGGGAAAATGTTCCCTAATACCTGTAACTAAAAAAAAAATTGTATTTTTAAATTTTTTTTTCCTAGAGCATGTATTTGTTAGAATTTACTCAAATCTCTTCTGTTTTACTGCAAATTATTATTGCTAGTTGTTGTGTGCTTTGGAGTGTAACCCAGCAATCTGAGTAATTTAGGGAATAGAGGGGTGATTTATATGCCATAATAAAAATGAAACTCTCTTTAAAAGCCAGTATAGGGAGTCTTCAAGTAGGACTCCCTACAAAGATGATCCTGCCCCAGGAAGAAAATGTAGATGAATATGAGTATGCAAGTGAGTAAGTGATTTCTACCTTTGGTCACCAGCTGATCATAACACGCTGAAAACCTTATAAAAAGGAATGGTAGGAGTGCTTTTAGGACTGAAATTTTAGAATTGGTGAGAATCACATTGCTTTGCTATCCTGGAAAAGCACAATGCAACTTTATTTTTTTCTTCTTTGACCAAGGAACTCTACTTGTTAGATGGCTCACAGGCTGAATGGGTTTGCTTTAAATGAGGAAAAAGTGGGAGGAATAAGGAATATGTGGGGTGTGGGGGTGGTGTTCCTTCTGTTTAATTTGTGTAAGGTTAAAAGCAGGTGTTTTGGAACTTCCAGTCGTTAGAAGGTGTTACAGTGAGCTCTTGAACAAGCAAAGGAGAATAAGAAGGTTGTACTTCTTTGAATGAAGCCCTTATTTATAGGGGGAACCAGAGGGCTTAAATAAAGGTTCAGATTTGTTCCCACAGGAAAATAAATTATGCATATTAGTATGTATAAAAGAAAAGGAAAAGGAGAGGAGCGATGTGGCAGTGAAAATGTGAGGTGTCTCTGTAAAAGGCTATTTTTTAATTTTGTACTAATATGGCACAGTGTTGACAGCTCTCATGACTTCACATGATATATATGATGTCAGGGACTTAGTGTCATGTGATTGTGTATTTTAACTTCCATTTATACAAGGAAAAGATAAGCACTCAGGTTTTCTTGAAAGTATGAAACATAAGGGCTCCGAATAAAATAGCAAATAAAAATAGCCCACATTCCCTTCCAAACTGTCTTGTTTTGCAGTCTGTGCTCCAGTCTAGGGGAAGCTGGTCTCCATCTCCCAGCCTGGGGAGGCACTTGTAGGTGCCATGGGAGGGATGCTCTTCTGCTCGTTTTGTGCTGAGGCAATTCCTCTGGTTTTAATGACATTTCTCCTTCTCCTGGCCAGTGAGATCAGAACTGGGACCCCAGTATCCAGTTGCAGAACGGTGACATACTGAGGAAGTTGCAGCCTGATTTCTTGTAGTTAATCAATATAGTAATCCTATATCTTATATGTTTATCTCTTTTGCAACACTGACTAGTGTAGGAACCTGGGGAGGGGGGAGAAAGAACCCCACAGATAAGAAAGTGAAGTTTTGTATTTCACACTGTGTCTGAGAAGCTTCCTGGTGCTCTGTTGGCAACAGAATGCTAGTTTGCTACTCTGCTACTTCTAAATGTAAGACTAAAAAAGCTAATAATGGTGAGCTGTTATGTTAATTAGTTAATAATTTAATTCTTCCTAATAGCTGTTTCTACTGGTGCAAGGTAAAGAGATTTAGATCCAGCTATGAGTATTTATTTATAAATCTGGAAGAGAGGAGGGTTTCCACCTGGGTGAATGCTTCTAATTGGATGGATTTTCTAAGAACCTGATTTACGGAGAAAAGATGATGACAACAGGCCTCTTTAAGCTTTTTCCTTTTGGGAACCCAAAATCACTAATTAATTTTCAGTCCTGCCTTATGATTTCTTTATTTCTGTTAGCCTTTTTTGAAGAGAACATAAAATAACTCAAGTGCCCTGTGCTTTAGTGTTTCTAACTGATTATCCTTCTGTGCTTAATTCATGAGAATTTAGGGTAAATAGCTGTTACTGATCAGCATTCATTTAAACAAATTCCTGGAAATAATGGAGGCCAGGTGAGTGAGAGAGAGAAAACTGAAACTATCTGAAAAGCCGCTTTCTGGGGCAGCTGCTTTCCCAGAAGCACGTATTCAGTAAAAGCAGCCTAATATATGCTTCTTGCAGTTATTTATTTGGGAAGAAGAAATCAGGTTGATTTTAAAAGGAAAAGCCTGTACTGAGGAGGTTTAAAGTCTGCTCTTACATCTGTATTTTGTGACAACCTCACCTTTTGGTCTTCAAAATTTGGCTGATCTTGCAATCTGTTTTGTAAATAGGTAGCTTGAATTTGGCCAGGTGGAGGAATTCCTATGGAGTTCATATGATGGCAGTGGTTTGTGTGATTCCTACACAGGGGAGTACAGGATAGCTGTATGCTGAAGATGCACAAAAAAGTATGTATGTAGCTTAGAGGTTTTACAGATTGCAGATAGAGGAATAATGTTAGGTTTTTAAAAATACTGAAGGTAGCTCAGGTACCTCAGTTCATTATCTGGCACTAAACACTTGTGTAGCATCACAGCGTATGATGCTAGATACATTACAAGAATTACAAGAAAAAACACCAGCACCGAAGCAAACTACTACCTTCCTTTAGTGTTTTGAATTTCACCCTTGGGGATTTTTATAAGATTCTGTTGAACTGAGCTGTATCTTTGAACAGCACAGCTAATTAATTAAGTTATCCCTGAAGTATTCTGGCTCCAGATACATGTTACATTTAGTAAGTTCACAGTCCATTCTTGAAATGAAGTAAGATTTCTAGAGTCTACCTGCTGAAAAAATGCATTATGCATTGCCAGTGAGCTTTACCAGTCAGATTTATGTTGTTCACGTACTGCTTTTTTGTCTCACTGTGCTCTTAATGTTTTACAAGGTAAATTGTAGATCCTTGTTGATATGCAAGTAAATTTAGGAGAGAAACCAACACAAGTGGGCATTTTAGGAAATCACTGCTGTTATATCTGAATAAAACCAATTTGATGTCTTTAATGAAATGAGACAGTCTGAAGGCAGAGAATAGCTTTTGTATTTACACTGCAGGAGTGTTGGAGAAGCTGTCTGTTCCAAAATTCAGGGTACAAATTGTTTTGCAGCTAGGGGTCAAGAAGAAAATACCCTCCTTTTCCTCTCTCCATATCCTGCAGGATGCTATAAAACAATTAAGTTCACTGGGGGGGGGGATTAGTCCGCTCACGGAAACATCTGGAATTGGTAAATATCTGAGGTAGGAGACCCTCTCAGAATAGAGTATGAGGGATTTCCACAGTGGAACAAACCGGCTTTTATTCTTGCCTTTCTCTTGTTCTCGGCTCTTTATTCAGTGAAAGACTTTAAGACCTGAAGCATAGAAAAAGTGTGTCTGCACTTAAAGGGGAGATTTAAAGTAAGAACTTCAGCCAAAATGTATATTATAGACCAGACAAAGGATTTGTTTAATCAGAGTGGGAGGAAAGATGAAAATACGTATCAAGGGGCACAAGACCATTTATCTTTCAGATACTTGGGAGTAACATTAGTAATGTCAAAACAGAGTGGAAGTTTCTTCTAGAGAGTAGAAAAGCAGGGTAAGGAAGGAAAGGGTTGGTGTGTCTCAGAAGGATGTTTCCCCAAACACAAGGTAAAAATGATGAATAAATGATAGATACTTGCTGTTTTCTTGGAACTAACATTTCTTTTTGTCTTCTCTGTAATGGAGTTCAAAATGCATGTAACAATGTAACAGATATATATTCAGAAGTGCTAATTTTTGTAAACCTCGTATTTCCTGGCTGAGAAATTGTTTTAGAGCAGAAAGCCTAATAATTCCCGAGTCTCAAGCAAATCAAACCCATACATGAGAAACTCCTCCAGCATGGTAATTTTACATGGATTGTTTGGCCTGTGTTCTATATGATTTCTGCATGCTTTTCTGATGAATCTGAACATAAGAGGTTGATTCTGTGGTAACACTCTCTTCCAGTAGAGAGTAATCAGTTTTTGTAGAAATATACCAATATGATAATTTTCCTGCAGGGAAATGCTTTGTCTTGATGTTTTTTCATCAAGGCTAAGTGGGAGGAAGCAAACTAAGTCTGTCTCAGCTGACATTCTGAGCTGACTGAAACCTGCATACCAGACTTAAGGAATTTATTAAATGCAACTTGTGTGGTATATACTATACTTTTAAGCTTCCTGCCTATCTCCTGCCAAAAGCAATTTCAGTTGGAATACTTTATTTCAAGGACTTTCCCCCCCACCCTTCTATTTAATGTATCTGGATTTGACAATGGTATTATTTTGTAAATATATGTATGTGTTTAGCAAAAACTAAACTAGAACTGGCTGTGCTGGAGAAGCTAGGGTTCTGTTTATACATCTATTAAAAGCCTTTTTTCCCCCCCCCCAACAAATTCTGAATGTGTTTTCTGCTGAAACTCATTGTATGTGGCTTCAGTGATAAACTGACTTGATTTACTTTAGATTGGCTAAATAACACTATTTCTATTGAAAATTTAATATTGGATGCAACCTGATTCTTTCTGTGAATATCCTGTTCTCAAACTTCAATCAGCGTGTTTATTATAAATTACTATTATCAAATTAAGCCTTTATGATTTAAAAATGTCAAAAAAGTTTTTTCTTTCATATGTAAAGTAAATATTGTGACAGCTGTCTTACCACAGCCATCTTCATAATGCTTCTTGTGGGATTTCATATTAGTGAGATTTTGCTGCCTATAGGCTTGATTTCATGGATGTAGGACTGGCTAGGTTTCTGACTGCTGCTGACTCCCTGGCCTTATTCATGTTAGCTTAAGCATACACACAGAGGTGGCATATTTATAGATTAGTGGTGAGTTGACTGGGGCCAGGACAAGAAAGTTGGTGCCTGTCTTGAAAGGACCATGAGGACATAAACACAATCTTCTCATGAACATCTGAACTATTAGAGCATCTGCTCTGTGACTCTCTGTAATGCAAGCCACACAGCTTCAGCTGCACCCTTTGCACTGGGTCCAGGGATTTTTGTTTGATTATTTGCATGGCTCTTGTGAGCCACTTTGACCAAATTTCCAGCTAGGATGTTTGCCTGCTTGAGATAGGGTTGTAAGACTTGACTAATATCTAGTCACCTAAGACTACATTCTGTTTCTTTCTCCTAGAAGTTTTGCTGAAAGCATTCCAGGAAAGAAAAATAATTCTCTAAAGTGTCAATTGATCCTCCAGAGACCAACTGGTATGCTATCAAGAAAGGTCAGTGAGCTATCATTACTCCTTACCAGTTCAGGAGAGAGTGAAGTCAAATCTCTGTTTATTAATCACTTTCAATATTTCAGTGAAGTGTGTTCTTATTGCTATGCCTGTGAGAAGTGCTATAGAAATTGAGGAGTATTTTATATTCTCAGAACTATTGCAAGTCTCCATAGACATGTATAGAAACAATTTGTCTGTTTCCAGGTGTGATCCCATTAGATGTGATGGAGACTTATGTACCCACTTGTAAGAAAACTGGTCATTTCAAAACCACTGAAAAAATGGGAAAGGAGTTCAGAATAAAGCAAACAAAAAAATGAAACAATACAGTGGCTATTTCAAAACTGCAGCTAAAAGTAAATTCCTGTTCTGACAGAAGTATCCAACCTAGTTGGTCTCAATCTGTGGGGCAAGGAAGGATGCTGAGAACTAAAACCTCCAGTGGTTGAAAACCAGAAGTAGCTAATAAAGCACAGTTATTGGCTGTGGTTTGTTACAATGTTCTAACACAAAAAAATGGCTGACCTGACAAACTAAAATTCCTTTAGAAACCATCTATGATCTTTTTACATTACCACTAACACTTTGCAGCACTTAGATAATAATTAGGAATTCCTCTGGTTTTCACTGTCACTGTATGAATTATTTGGTTTAAATGTGGATACCTTAAGTAGGTCTGAATGATTCCGCTGGAATCAGCAAGTTAACTAGACCATTTAATCTTCTCAGCCACGTTTACATGGCTATAGGAACTGCAGCACAGACATTTTGAACACTAATTGGAGACTTGTGAAAATGAAGGTTCCTCTTACTTTTGTAAAGGTCAGCAAAGTGAATGGTACAATTCACATTACTTAAAAAATTATAATCGCTTTACAAAATAGTATTGAAATGAATAAACATGTGGAGGAATTGGGTGAAATGGATACAGAATTTGCTTTGGGACTAGGGATGAGCAACTAATGGAATCTATTGAAGGAAATCCACTGAAAACAGGGAGATAAACGTAGTCTGGGAAAGCTGATTCTAAACAGACAATTGCTCTAATGTCTCTCTTTTCCATGTGTCCACCTCCCATTTATTGCATATGTGGTCATTGGTCAACCAGCATTTTTAATGAGTATCAGTATATATTGCACACTTTAAAGACACAAATAAAGAAAGCCCTGACTGTACTCTAAAGGTAAAATATGGTGTACTCCACATACATACATACTACCAAGTGTTGCAAATCCCACCACTTTTCCATTGGTAATAAAATAGGTGGGCTTGGCAACTACACAAAATAACTAAATGTAGGATATTTTGAATTATTATTTAAGTATCTACTATGAAGTAATTACTATTCTTTCACCTAAAGGGAAAACAGAACTTTCTCTGCTTATCTTCTAACAGCTCCCTTTAAATGTAGGGATTTCCCACCATTTTCTTGTTTTAATGCTTTTTTAAATTTCTTACTTGAAACGTTAATGTCTTTTTTCCTTTTTTTAGCTTTTCCTCAATGCAAACGCCTCAGTGCCACTTTTCTCCATCCCTGGTCCCCAGATTTGGCAGCATCCATAGGTCAGCAGTGCTTTGTGCAGACTAGTAAGGAATCACTGTAGGCAGCAGAGCTGGCTGCTTTGTGGGGAAGGAAATGCTGCAACCACTTTATGGAAGCGGCTTACGTTTCTCACCTGAGGGCTACCAGTGGTTAAATCCGTTCCGTTGAGCTGCCTGTGGATTCAGAGTCCTGCATTCAGTCAAAGTCCTTTTAACCAGAAGCAGCGTTTAACTTTCTTGCTTATTTGAAGTCTAAGACTTTGAGGCCATCTGCTCTAAATGAAATCTCAGCTATCATTATTAAAATATCAGCAAGGGATATCAGTCAAGACTGCAGTGCCCTTGCTCTAGTTTCTGTGAAAACACAGACGAGGAAATATTCCCTGCCCCAAAGAATGAAATGGGCAAGACAGAGCAAACAGAAGCACCTGGAAGAGAAGGAACTTGGTCGCAGTCACACAGTGAATCAATCC
This sequence comes from Limnodromus scolopaceus, assembly GCA_028565335.1. Taxonomy (NCBI): domain Eukaryota; kingdom Metazoa; phylum Chordata; class Aves; order Charadriiformes; family Scolopacidae; genus Limnodromus; species Limnodromus scolopaceus. The sequence goes on from JAOXNO010000001.1 coordinate 118,413,587, forward strand.
TTGGCAGACCTCGAGGTCTCTTGATTTTTGTGTGGTTGATTTTTTTTTTTTAAACTACATGCAACAGTGGTTTGCAGTGGTATCCACAATGTCAGAAATCCTCTTTTTTTTTTTTTTTCTGGTTATTGGCCCATAGCTGGAAATACCCTTTCTGCCATATCAAGGGATCTCACTGACCTGCTTCAGTCCATAATTCCTATCACTTGTGATCTAGGCAAGGTGTGAAAGAATAGAGCATTAGTTACCTTGCATCAATAGCCATTTATCACAGAAAAATGAACTCCAAAGTGGAGAAAAAGTGAGATACCTTACAGCGGCCTAATTTCTAGAGACTGTAACTCTTTTGCAGGCCAGGAATTTGGTCAATTTTCTCTAATGATGAACAGATCCAACTATAACTCCGTTTACCTAGTGTCACAGATTGGTACAAGGAATAGGAACAGTGGAGACCACAGACGTACAGTGTTTTTATACTGCTTTTTAATCTGGTTTCCAGTTACCTTTTTTGCATATTTGTTTCCTCACCCATCTTCCTGTCTCCCATGGTGGTATTTTGAAGTGCTACTCTACACCTTTATGTAGGAGGTCTCCATTGAGGCGGGTGAGTGGAGCTGCAGAAGCAGCACTACCCAGTTTGCCTTCTGGTGGAATGTGCAGATCTTGCTGCCTTCAGCCCGGCTGTGTTCCCTTATCTTTCATGCTTGGCACACTCTCTCCTACAATTATGTGGAAAAATAATTATTAGCACTGTCAGTAATATATATATATATATATAAAGATTTGGGCCAAGATTCGCACATGTAAAATTAGGATTTAAAAGCAATTTGCTTTAAAGTGACTAGGTCCCTGTTTCAAAAGGCACTTCAAGGTCTTGCTCATAGACAAGGCCATGGGAAAGCCGCCAAAGTCTGAAATGACAGAAGCCACTGGCAAACCTCACACAGTAGTACAGGTTCAGGGGCTGAATACGTGTCCATTCACCGTGCAACCAGTCCTGCAGCACAGACAGTGAATTGCACCCTAGAGGCAGTAGCAGCCTGGCACTGCCCCAGGGCTCTCGGCAGGGCTGACGAGAACCAGGGCCAGTGCCATGAGGAGATAGATGTGCTGGTGCCTGGTCCATGGGCTGTGCGCAGTCTGCCAGGCTGAGGCCCCATGTGTACTCCCGAGCTGCGTGGCAGAGACATACCGTCAGCCACGTCGCTACATATAATGCTGGCTTTGTATGGAGACTGAAAAGGGCTTCCTGGCATCTCCAGAGGTTCCCTTTGCCCAGCATGAATGTGGCTTTCCTCATCCTTCTTGCAGCTCAGCCACATCCATCTAAAATGAACAGTTTCCATTCTTCAGTCAAAACAGACTTGGGGGATCACTTTATGTAAGTGGAAATCTTCATGTACCATCTACAATACATAGGTTATATTATTGCCATGGGCAAGTTAACAATTCTGGAAACAATTGAGTACTAATAACCAACTAACCCTTAATCAAACACATTTTGCATTGTCTGTGCTCATTAGCCTCACAGTGGTTGAAGCAGAATAAGGCATCTGCTTTTAGTTTCTTTCCTAAATCTGTAATAACCATTTTAATGTATGTAATCATGATAGACCTCATATTGTGGTGTTCTGTCCCATCAGCTGACTGGTTCTGCCTGTTTTACAAATAATCTTTCTCTGGTAAAATGACATACTTTTCTACATTAGTATGAGGCTCCATCTGCAGCAGTGGATGTACTCAGGCATTGTAAAATGTGTAAGTGGCTATTTTTTAATTTAGTAGCACTTTGAGGTCTAAGGTAGGGTCAAAACCCCATTGTGCTATGCACTGTAAAAACTCACAGAGGTGGAAAACTTTACTGGAAATTTCTCTTATCTGAGCATGCAAGAATAGCTAAATTTAGGAGGTGAAACAGTAGAGCAGAGAAGAAAAACATTTGCCAAAGCCATGTCTCAAAACAGTAGAAGAGATAAGGAATTGAACCATAGTCCTCATTCAGTGTCTTATCCAGAAACACTGTTGTTTTCCATAATTAAACTATTAAATGGTAAGATAAATATTTAAATGAAGACAAGGAATAACGTAGAACTGGACACCTCAAACAACCTTTCTGCTTTATGTGGTGCTCTTCACTTCTCTTTGCTGCTGTTTGCCTGGTATTTGGGCACACAGTTGACTTAAGGAATGTGGACTTTTGCTCTGCCACAGTTGTGGGCTTTTAAAGGTTCCTGTTGTTTCCAGAATGGAGACTTTTAATTGCATGTCCTCTTCTTTCTGGTGGGGGAACTGACTGCTGTTTCATTTGAGGATACACATTCTGCAGGGCTTTCATGTTGTTCATGCATCTTTCTTATTTTGATGGTTCCAGTCCAGTGCAGCTGGGGTTCTTTTCCCTGGCCTTGGCTTTTTCCACAGAATGCCCATCAACATGCTCAAGCTTGGTTGTTTCCACTTCCCAGTTACCCTCACATCTCACCACATTGCTGTGGCTGCCTCCTGTAACCTGTGGCTTGCTGCAGACTCACTGGTGCCTTTTCCATTGCTCTCTTGCTGATCTGATAGTTGGACCCAGGTTTCCCATTTTTGTGCAGTGTCCTGGGGGCTGGGGCTCCTTTGCTGTAGGGAGGTGCTTGTGTCTGGGGCTCAGCTGATGCTGGATCCTGGCCATCGCTTACACCTGGGACTACTGCTGCTGAGGGACAAAATCCTGGCATTGCAGTCCCAGGGCTGGGCTGCCCCAGACACTCCAAAGAAGGGGCCACAACCCAGGAGCACTGAGTCAGGAAAGCCTTCCAATAAGTTATAGGTGGTGCTCTGCCTTTGTGCTTGCCTCTGCTTCTTCTGACCAGAGGAGGTCATTTAGGCTCCCGTTGCTTGTAGACAGGGTATTTTTCACCTTACTTTTTGTATCTCCTTGTGTCACTTTGTGCTTTGTTCCATGACACCTCCACCCTCAGCCAGTCACAGGTCCTGCACCTTGTTCTGTGCAAGTTTCTGTGCTCAGCATGATTTTCTTCCTGTAACAGTTCATCTCCTCTTGCTGTCTGTGTGCCTTTCCCTTGGATTGGAACTCGGCTGCCTGCTTTACAAACTAAAACCTCTCCTGTTGGCTGGAACGAGCCACAAATGTGCCTTTCCTTAATTATGGGACCTTTAACATCTCCAAGTTATGTGTTGGTGTGTGAGTTCTTGGGTCAATAACATAAGCGTACAGCTCATATTTTGCCACTTAACTTGCAGTTCAAGGCCTCTTTGCAGCCCTATTCTGTCACAGGGGTTACGGCAGTTCACAGTTGGCTTTGTGTTAATTCCTGGCAAGACCATGTGTCTTTTATGTCCTTCCTTCCCAACAAGACAGCAAAAGCTCCACCTTTCTTTGCCCTGCTCCCTATCAATAGGTTTGTTTATGGGCTTCAATGTTGTTACTCTTGCTTCAGCGCTTGAGCAGATTTGTAGACTCAGAAACGTAAGTGCTGCTTTGTTTGCCTGTTTAATCATAAATTCTGTCTCGGTGTGTGTTCTGCCTGGCTGACCACTGGCACTGTGTTTCTCATACATTTATTAGGGAATAATAAAAGAACCACAGTCTCTGAAACTACATGCACTCCTTGCCAGGGAAATTATTTACAGAGATGCTGCAGGTACTGCTATGCTGCAGGTACAGCTAGCTCTCCATTTGAGCACACAAACGTGCTGGTTTCTTGGCTTCTTCCATCAAACTGTTTGTTTAAGCTTTTACAGTTTTACAATACAGCAGGAAAAAATAAAGGGTCCCGAGGAGCACAGTCCTTACCTACTGTTTGCTGTAGCTCCTTCCTCTCTAAATCAGAAGAAGGGGTGAAGCTGTACAGGAATGAACTAATGGTGGGGGTGATGGTAAAAGCAGGAGTGGGAATACAAAGCAATGAATGCTGTATAATGATGACTACAGTGTGAAGATTTCCAGTGTAACAACATTGCCAATGCCTGAACTAGGAACTGAAGGATTTAGGAAGAAAAAGTTTCCTTGGTAGCAGATCATGATTTTCCTATGTATTCAGTTTCTTGTCCTGGACTGACAGGTGCTTAACGTTGATAGCACTAGTAGAAAATCCCTAACTATGCCCTTCTTCATCTACAATTACACATACTATATTTTGCTTGCTGGTCAAGTAACTAAAACAAAACAAAACCCTTTGTAATTACTCCTCTCTTTGCATGAAGATTTTATGGGGTCAGATACAGAGTAAGGATGATACTACATCTCCATGACCACTGTCCTTATACATTGTGAATCAGAGGGCTTCCTTGCAAAAAAAGCATCTCTGGGATAGAGTGCCCTTTTTTCCAACTCAGGAGACTTAACTATGCTCATCTTTCCACTGATGGCATTTTAGGTTGGGTTCTTTTCCTCATACATATCTTTTGATGCTTGCATGACATCTGCTAGTACAGAAAACCAGGTGTGGTGTGACGAAGATAAGGACTGTGTTACTTGACAAGTTACATAATCTTAAAATCTGTCATAGGAACATAAAGTATTTGAGTTAAAAGATAGAGACTATTTGTAAGCCTGATTAGACGTTTATATTTTATTTAGAATAAATGTTTGGATGTTTTCAGAAAATGACTGGAATTATAGGCATTCTGTTAAACCTTCATCTCTCCTACTTGGTTGCTTCATGAAATGCCTCGAAGTTTTCCCATTGCATAATATGATGGGCTGTTCTGTTGCACCAGTGTTGTGCTACACTGCTCCTCAAACAAGTGAAATCTTTGGGAAATGACACTCCCAGCAACTTCTTCACTGAGCAGATGCAAGTGTTGCTAAGAAAGTTCTCTACTCTCTGAGGGTTTTTTTGTGTGTTTTTTGTTTTCAAGGCTGACTGAGGACTGAGATGGGCTCTGCTTTGCTGCTTTCCCATATGGAATCCTCAAACATATTTCTTGTTGTTGTGCTCCTTTATCATACCTATTTCTGTTTGATCATCTGCCTGTGCTTGCTGAGCGTGGTAACGAAAGCTCTTTTCTGGCAACAAGGGGTGGCAGGCTAAGGCCCTACGAGACCACTGCATCACAGATCTCCAGTGTGGTCAGCCCCAAGGAGAATGGTTCAGGTGTCTGCCCTGAGTATGCTCTGAAAACTCACTGTGCTGAGAAGTCCCTGGGGTGGCTGGCCTGAGCTCTGAGATGCCTCCTCTACAAGTGCTGCTGGATCCAGTCAGGGTGCAGAGAGATAAGAGATCTCTGTAGCTTTTCTGCCTGGCAAAGATGAAACCCTAGGTTTCATTATTGCCCCTATGTAAAAGCTCTTAAAAACCTTGCTGATATCCTGCCCAGCATGGATGCCATAGGTAAGACACAGCTGATCAGAATTGAAGGAAACCTTCTATGGGAAATGGCCTAGGAATAGGTTTGCCTTGTGTCCTCAACAGCCCTCAGCTGAAGAGGTTGTCTGCAGAGATGAGCACGTGTTGTTACAGGGAGTGGGAACACTCACCTGTGGGTTTTCTGAAACAGAGCTGTGGTGGCCCGAAGAAACGTGGGAGAAGCAGTTGCTGATGTTGCCAAGTGAACCCAGAGTGTAGCTGCTGTGACTCTGCCAACTGTGAAGACAAGCACGTTCTGTGACTGGATATGTGTTCTTGCGCAGCTTCAAGAGTAAGTACGAAAGATGGTGTGGTTTCACAAACTGAAAGGAAAGGGAGCTCTATAAAAAGCAGACAAGCCAAATGGCAGGGTTAAATCTGGGCTTTGAGGGGGTAAGTCGGGTGAGAGGGCAGCTGAGGCTGAGCTTCTCGGCTTGCAGCACCGGCAGCGCAGTTTGCACGCTTACAAAACATTTTGCTCTGCATATTGTGTTGGTTAAGTCAGGCTCTGAATCTCCTGCTGGTTCCACAGAGCAGCAGAGACACCTCACTGGCATTGTCTTGGCACCAGCCAGGCTCCCAGCAGCAACGGGAGACAGGAGCAGGGGTTGTCCAGGCAAAGGTCCAGAAGGATGCAGTTATCCTAGTTCAGGGCATGTATGATCTTAGAAGTCACTAGAAAATACTGCATTGTTTACTGTCATTTTTCCTTTTCCTTCTTTTTTTTTTTTTAAAATGTGCAATTTCCATCACCTTTGGAGTCAGTCCCAAATGATGGGTGTTCAGTCATTTCATGTCGTGCCCACCTGCTATTTTCAGACATCTCAGAAAATGACTGGTTTCACAATGGGATTGCAACATATGTCAGAGAGGAACAGGGACATTAGGATAAAATTGAAATAGAAGGAAAGCATAAATGCATCCAGAGCTGTTATTTCATGTTAATATGCAGATGGTTTATATTACATAAAGATGTAGGGAGTAGCGTAGGGCTTGCTCTCCTCACTCGTTTTGTCCTGCTCCTGTTCCCTGATTTTGCTTTTTTGTCTGATTGTCGCATCTTCTTGTAACCAAGACTGCGTATCATCCTTGAGGCACCATCTGCTTATTTTGTAGCTGTGTGACATAACACAATAGGACCTGGCACTCATGGCCTTGGAATGGTCCAATAACACATATTAATAGTCTGATGCAATAGGGTAATTCTGCAGTTCCTTAAGACTCTGGGGTGCAGAGGGTGAATAAAACAAGCTCCAATACAGGGAGCTCATAGTCGCTCTTCAGGGCAACAGGAATTGGTGCTGGTTTGGAAAAACAAATGAAGATTGTAATAAGGCGTTTGAATCACGGAATCATAGAATGATTTGGGGTTGGAAGGGACCTCTGGAGATCATCTAGTCCAACCCCTCTGCCAGAGCAGGGGGAGATTGCTACAGAAGGTTTTTGTTTGTTCAGAGTATATTTAGAAAGAGTATACTTTCTCGTGTAATACAGTCTGAAAATGTAATTTGTATTGCTTGTTTCAGCTGAAACAAGTTTTTGAGTTTTTGAGCTGCAACTGGATTAGCTCATCAGTTATATCCCACTTTTGAAGTGTGATAGGAATCCCATTTTTCCTGATGTTTTAGCCCATTGTCAGTAATTCAATATGGTCTTCTATAAAGATACGACAAACTCAATTTTTCCCCATTACAGTTCAGAAATGGTGTCTTTAAGCAAGAACATTTTTCTCAGACCATATTTATTGGTTTGTTTTGCATAGCCCAAAACTCAAAGCCACAAAAGAGTAATCAGCAACATTTAGCTTCTGGGATCCCGCATTTTATGCAGTTGTATATATCAGCATCCTTCTTTTCCACAATGCAGTAGACCAGAGATAAAGCATATCCAAAATCAGGTTTATCAATTATCCCTTTAGTATTGAAAGAGAAATATATATACTTATTAAAACCTATGTTTTCTGAATGAAAGCTGAATTCTGTTTGCTCCAAGCTTTCAATTTTCTTTCAAAAAACCCCCTAAACTTAGGCTATAAAAAGAATGAAGCAGCATTGTGAATTCCTGTAGAAAGAAGAAAATAGGACACCACCTGAGGGCAGCAAATACTCAGCTTCTCTCTTTGACAATCTAACAAAGTATTATAAAGAGATAGGAGACTATACTTTTATTTTTCATTTATTCATCTTGTACTTTTTGACTTGTCTTGGAAAGAGTATCGTTTCCCAATAATTGCACTGATAGAAAGAAAAGCCATTTTTGTATAGCTGCCAAAAAGAAAAAAACAGGATTTTGTTCTGGGTTTTTATTTTTGCTCTTGAATTCAGCAAAAATACAAAGTTGCATGGATTTTTTTTTTTTTTCAAGAGGAAGAGGTCCAGCAGCAGAAGCTCATTTTCACCATATACTTCCTCAGAATGTTATATGACAACATTAATGCAAAATTTTCTCACTGGAAAAAGCAAAAAAAACATATCAACTTGAAAAAATGTATTTTCCATCAGTATAAATGATCGTGTGAGATCACGTAACTTTCAGATACATAAAGGATGAAGACATTGTCAGATTAAATCTGCACAACCTTTAATCCTAGCATAAACTAAATTCTTTTAACGCTTGATTTCACAACCATATCTTTTTCTAAAAAATGCTCAGTTTTAAAATGCCGCAAAATGATGAAACAAAATCCATCATCTGAAACTAAATTTATGGCTCCATGTTCCATTAACAGCTCTAAAATTTAGATGTAAAGCAGAGACCTTTATTAATTAGAGTAACAGAGAGATCAGCCATGAGGTTATTTGGGAACTTGATGGAGAAGACCATGTTTTGTAGTTGTGCTTCACAGTCAGATGATGGTGACAATGGAGAAATACTGGGTTTCAGTCTAGGTTTTTGCTTTCTTCCTCGTCCCATCTTTCCTAAGCTGATCCATTTTGCACCTTTTCTTGTACCAATTTCTGCCAATTTCCCTGTAGCCCTTTCGTCCTCACTGGATGTTTCCGTTTCTCCATTCTGCAGTTTGGGCTGCTCCCCTTCAGGCCCTGGCTCCCATCTTGTTGCTAAACCTCTTCCTAGCTCCTTTGTGCCAGCTGTGCTTCTCCTCCTCCACCTTGCTGGAGCACCAGAATGGAGGCAGCCAGAGTGCGTTGGGAGGAAGTTTTGACCTCAGGTCCTCTGCCAGGTGTGGTAGCACCCTCAGCTTGTTGGAAGACATGAACGGGGAAGTCCTGCTCAGCCCCATCAGCTGTGAGTGTGTGTATGTGAGCATCTTGGGATCTCAGAGCCTTGTACAGCAGAACCTGAGTGGATTTTCACATGGGTTGTAAATATCAGCCCTGGTTTCACCCATATCTTTGCTGAACTTTTAATCTCTGGTCAAAAATGCAGAGTTACTGGAGAGATTTAGTTTTATGGTGGTATTTATTTTAATGTTGAGGTTAGAGAAAAAGTGAAGTTTGATTTACCATTTTCAGAAACAAGTGAAATGTATAAGCTAACTAAAAATATATCTGCGTACAGAAATAAAATTCAAACTCAACTTAATGCAATTCAGCACCATAATAGGCAATTTCAGTGCATGTGAACAAAGTTGGTGAGATTTAATTGAAGCTATTTATGTAACGGAAATTGTAAAAGATGTCTTACCTGTAGGTGTTGTTATTGGTGTTACCTCTGCTTCTCTTGTCTGGGGTTTTGTTGTCCTGTGGACCTACAGGATTACTGAAAGGGGATAAATATAAGAATGTCCCTGTTTCGCAGACAGGAAAACTGCTGCTCAGAAAGACTGTTGGTCAGAGTTTTCAAGATTTGGCACTGCTTTTAGATTTTTAGCTTTTGATATCCAATCTGAGAGAAAGCAGCTGTCTTTTCAGAGTGGCTTTACATTTGTCCCTCCCACTGAAAGTAAACTAGGGCTCCCAGTCCACTTTTCTAAAAATCAGGTCTTAGGTGTTTCAGATCTGGCCATTACTGAAATGCTGAGGTTTTTTTTTTCACCCTATCTTGCACAGGAAATCTGTTTCAGAGCCAGAAATACAGATTGAATTTCAGGACTTCTACACCTTTGGTTCAGCAACAAGACCATCTGTCACTTCTAATTCCTGCTATGAAAAAGACAATCTAGTTATCTTTGATGGAATAATTCTGAACTTGCAAGCTGCGTTTTTCTTCCTTTCCCCAATTAGATTTTCTTCCCCTTATACATACTGGAATCTCTATTTGAAGGTTAAGGCTAAACCCAAAGAGAATGATGCATTTTAAATCATTGTCTCCCCGTTGGATGTGACGTAAACTTGTAAAACACGCTAACTCCTCTCACCAAAGCAATCTTGACTTGGTTTCAAAAGGGAAAGAAATCTGAAAACAGGTGAATTCCTTGTCACTTTAGATTTCACTAAGAATGTGCAGAACTTTTGCTCCAGTTTAAGCTTGATCTATGTTTTGGAAGGTAGAAGATTACAAGGAGGGGCTGGATATTTTTTTAGACAAGTCCACATCTTAACTAGCAGCTGCATATCATTCCAAGACTGCTTTTTAATCTGCTGGGTTCTCACTCAGCTTTGTTTAACTCTCCAAGGCAAAGTACTCTTTCTCATACCACCATTGAAAACATGACTAGATTCTCTTCCATAAGGAGGAAACTAATCCTCATCTGCGTAAAGATATGTTTCCTGAGATCATAATGAGTTCAGCCTTTCACATACTTATTTTCATGGTGTAAAGTATAGATAAAAGCACATGGTGTAATTTAATCATTTGAGTGGTCTTATTTTTCATGACTGTAGGTGAGGAAATTTATCAGGCAGCTTCTTCCATCCAGCCATTGTCTTTCCCACCCATCTATACATAAATACATTCCTGAAGCACAACCTCAATTGTGTTTGTATAGTTCAGGGCATGTCTCCGCTGTTAGATTTTAATGAAAATATGACTGAAATTTTGGAAATTAACGACCTCTTGGCAAAAATTCAGCTGATATCTACTTTATCTGCACCAGTTTTTCCGACCTTCTTCCTACAATGAATAACTAAAAAGGACCAAGGAACTGAAAACTGTTTCTAGGATACAGTGTGCAGCACTTCCTACTCTTGGCTCACTCTAACTTCAGCCTCTCAGCTCTGTCAGTTTTTTTTTCTTTCTGTCTATGAATTTAAAATAGTGTTCGCCACCAGATAGTGAAGTGAAAGCAGTAGCGTTTGTCCCAGCTGTGGGTGGGATCACCTTGCTACCATGATAAAATCAAAGGGGTTGATCTTCACAAAGATTGTGCGGTGGGGTAATATCCACACATTACTTATCCTGCTGTTTGGAAAAAACCCTTTCTGCAGTGAGTTCAGTAGCTTTGCATATGGATGTGAGCACACATATGTCCCTATGCAAAGCGTAGCTTCTTTGCATTGGCATTCCAGCCGGCAGTTCCTGGAAAGCTGTCTGGAAACTCACCATGTAGCTCCAAAAGCTATTGCAAAAGGGAAATCACGAATGATATGGCCTCCCTCCTGCCATGTGTACCTGTACCACCCTTTCTGTGCTCCAGTGCTTGCGCATGGGCAGAATGAGCAAGAGATTGTTGCTTTTTTGTAATCTTTGAGGAGAGAACAAATTCCTTATGGGGCTGCCGTCTTTGGGCAGTCCAGCTGAGGGGAAGAAAAGGTCTTTAAACTGTGTCGCTGCAGGTTGATCTGGGTATAAACACTTTGGGTACATTGATCCATTGTAAACTCCTGGAACAGGAACAGGATGCAGGTATAGCGGACGATTATTATAAAACAATTGCTACTCTGTAAACAGCCAGTTTACAGCTTTCTGGTGTCCCCAAGATATAGGTGTTGGTTTCATGTTCTTGGCAGCCCTCCACTATGTAAGTCAAGGTGCCTCTTTTTGACCAGAAGCTGGCAGGAGGCTCACAGATCAGTGGTGAGGGGCTGCTGGAGAAAAGCTACCCTCAAACTGGAAAACTGAAGAGGTTTTTTGTCATTTAGGTTTGGGAGACAAATGCCCTCACCAGCATTTTGCACTTGCAATACATGATTACTTTGAGATTTAGAAAGCAAACAAACAGTAATCATTAAAAGCATTTTATTAAATGAAATAAATTTCTTCTTGTGCCACTGACTAAAGAGCAGGCAATTTAGCTGTTCCTAATTATGGGGTTATGCCTAGATTTTTCTAAACTGAAATGACAGTTTGTATACACTGTATTTTTGAGGTATGTGTGTACTTTCCGAGAGTTTTACGCAAATGAGCTCTTTTACCTCTCCTCTGTCCACAACTGCCACAACACGCAAGTGATTGAAAATGGTGGTGTAAATCTTGGTGCTGCTTCTAAGGAATTACAGATCCTTGAATACACAGCACATACCCACAGGCAGTGATCTGCCCTGGCGTTTTAGCAGAGGGGTGTTTTTTTCTGAGCCAGTTCAGGCAGGACAGATACACACATTCACTCCAGGCCCATGTTTGGGATGGTAAAATAAAATAGTTCCCATAGTTATTCCTAGAAGTTAATTAGCTGTGACAGTGGGAAAGTGACAACCTCATGATTCTTGGATATTTATAACGAGGCTGTCACTTGCTAGGTTAGTCAGGTCATAGAGGAGACAAGTGTGTGAAGTCAGGTTTCTGGCAGGACACAGAGCTGAACCTGCATTGTCGTGCTTCCTTGCTATTGCTTAGATGTTGGCAGAAAGGGTGTCTTGGTAACACTACACCAGCATGCGATCCATATCGTTGGGAAGTGTGGTTTCACCGTGCTGCAGTGCGCTGTAGGTGCACGTGTGTTGCCTTCATCCCATGCCTCTGGAGTTTGATCTGGGATTATTGAAGTAGCAGTGTCTTTTCTGGTCCTGCTTTCACGAGCACAAGATCAGACTTCCAGGGGCAATGCAGAGCTATGGCATAGGGAGGTCATGGAGGACATGAAGAAATGCCATGGTGCCATCCCTCCATATTGCATGGTCTGCTTAGGTGGGTGCTACAGCGTTCACCTGCACCATAGTGCCCTTCTGCACTGTGCACTGGTCGCTCCATGGGTGTCACAGACAGCTGTTTTGGGGTCCTTTGCCTCTACCCTGTGTATTTAGCAAGTGGCACTGGATTTGCTTCACGCTTCAGGACTTAATGTAACTATGGATTTTCCTAATGTGTGAGGAGATGTTAGAGTTTGTTTGACTCTCTGTTTTTACCATGTAATCAAGGCTTAATGTACTAAATGTGTTCACTGTACACTGGTAACAGCACAGCGGAGCATGACTTTTTATTAATACATAGAGAGCTGCTCAGGTCCAGAAAGGCTGCTGGGAATATTTCTGAGAGCAATTTTTTTTTGTATTTTTGAGAGTTAAAAGAGCAAAAGAGTTACACCAGTAGAAAAATGCTCTCAAATTACACATTTTGTGCAAATCACAGGTATTTTACCGGTAATGATAGGCTAACCTGGAATAGATTATTTCAAAAATCTCTCTCATTCAGAGTACCATTTATTAATGTTGCTACTGCTCACAAAAAGAGATCTCTCACGCTGAGAAATATGAGAATTACCATTGTGATAAGGAGAGAGCACAGAAGTTCGTTCATTTTTTTCTGTCTGTTATTCCGGTCCTTCAGTTTTAGTAGGAAAAACTATCATACAACTTTAGCATGATCTCTAGAGTGTCATTTCTCCATAAAAATTTCCTGCCCGTAAATACTGTGCCAAATTTTGTAGCGGGTTTGTCATCTGCCCGATATTCTTCAGAGAAAGCAGCTGCCTGTTGGCTTCCTGAATTATTTCTTCGTCTAATACTGTTTCCTCAGAGCTAGCTTGAAGGGAGAACAAACCCCAACTATATATAAAAAATCAACTAAAACCAGACATTTCTGTCAAAGAAATTTAAAGCTTTGGAACAAACAAAAATAGTTTCATGCAAATTTCTCTCTCTTAAAACTGGCAAGATTTCAACACGCATTTTCTCAAGAAATATTTTATTTTACTGAAAGGTGGGATACTGCTTTTTTGCGTTGCTACAAAGTCCCAGTGGAGAGCAAAGCTGGGAAGCTGCCAAACATCTTATACCTGCTGTGACAATGGGTAGCCCTATCAACACACACAAACCCATATTTAACTAAATTGTTCAATTGAATTCTAATCTCCAGCTAATCGCTAAGCTTTAAAAAAAAAATGTCTCCCTATTCATGTTTTATTTCTAAAAAATACCTTTATGATGTAACGTGAGTGAATGAATGGATGAGAGACTCAAGCACAATATGCTATCTACAAAGCTAAATGAGCTACAGGGCTCATATTCTATTAAATATTTGACCCATGAAACTGGGTTACAAAGAACCTTTAAATGGAGATTAGGAAGTCACTGAAGGACCTTTATAGTGCTCCTCAGGATAGAAGGCAATACAGCAATATGTTTTTGTCTTGCGCTATGACATCCCAGGGAGAAAGCTCTTCCAAGCCTCTGTAAGCCACACAACTCAATGAGAAGATTACAATAGAAGTAGTACCAGTGGTCACCAGTTGTGTGTAGTAAGTATATACTTTGTGTTCAAAACAGAACTGCAACCTCCTGAAAGAAGTGCGTGTGTGTTGTAGGGAATAGGGAGAGCTTTCATCTTTCCTACTGCAAGACTACATGCAGAAGAGTGCATGCCATCTCTGAGTCTGTGCAAGAGACTAAGCATCTTTGTGACTGTCAGTATCCAAATTAATTTATTCTCAGTACTTCTTAATGTGGGATATTACAAATCAGAAGAGCTGCTCCTCCCTTGACTTCTTTGAGGGCATAATTTGAAGTTAATAATGTGGGAAATATGGGATTAAAACACATAGTCCATAAATCAGGACTTGTAGCACAGCATCTCAACATCCTTTACAAACCTGAATATGTACCCTGCACAGGTTTTACCGAGAAAGCACTGATGTTCCTGATTTAAAAACTACATCTGTGGAGAAGATGCCCACCTGTTACAGAACGAAAACATAATTTCATATGAGGATGCTGTGGAGCAAGTGTGAAGAATGAGACATTTGTGTACAGCTGGTTCTCAAGCACAGCCCCTTGGTTTTCTCATACATCAGGAAAATGTATAAAAAACAGAAAAGCCTTCCCTGGACCTCCTCATTGAATTTCAGGTGCTTACCTTCTCACTGGGTCTCAGTTTTCATCTTTTTTGCAGCCCTAAGCATAAGGGCAGTCTGATCTGTACTAGTGTTTGGTTGGGGACCCAGCAAAATTCTCTGTAGGTATGATGGCTCCTCTTTGCTGATTTTAAGAAATTCCTTGCAAGTGGTTCATTCTCATTCTGTTTTTCCACCCTGCACAGCAAGGCTGGGTGTATCCTTAATTTAACCTGGCAGTGAGAGGTACTGACATGTACTTTTAACTGAAGTGACTCTCCGTGACCCAGGTTTTATGCTTGTGTGGAAACCCTGTCAGTGAAAATAATTTTCCGGTGTCTTTCCATTTGTTCTGTTATGATACTGTGTCTGCAAATCTCCACCTTTTCAGTGTGGATAGGCCAATGTGACCTTCTTACCAAACGATTATTGAAGAATACAGCTAACAAAGTGTTCTAGGGGGCTATCAAATGTCTCCAAGGTAAGGCATGCATAAAACATGAGCACATAGTCGTAAATAACAGTGCTCCTCTTCATTTATTTTAAAATAATGACGGTTGTTTAACTGGCTTGAAAGGGTTACTCTTTCACCCCTAGCTTGTTCTGAGCACCGTGGGAAAATGACAGGAGCACTGTTTAGTTTAAGGGATGTAGTCATGCAAAACCTTTGCTGTACTTGTGGAGGAAGCGACAGTGTTTCAAGAAATAATGAAGGTGTGAATCATCACAATTCTGAACTGTCTGATAAGAAAATCTTTTAATCTCTTGTAGTAATGTAAGGACTCCAATTGCTGCAATTCTCTTTATAAGTTGTGTAATAAAATATGGAATCACTGCAAAAGAATCCAGGATTATCAGCAGTCTCTTCCTTTGATATCAGTATTTCTGAACGGTGTTCTTTAAAGGCTTTTGCTTGTTACTAATTAGTTCTTTCTGTTTTTTCACTTTATGGTCTGTTCTTGGCACACTTAGAAAACATTTGAACTGAAACAGTTCATTTTCGGTTGTGCCCATTAGCAGGAAGGATTTCCATTTTTCAAAAACAACATAAGAAAACAACGAGGATGAGAGTGCTTTCATTAAAAGTATATGCAAAGGAAGAGGATTTTGGTTGCTTACTACTTCTTCTTTTTTTTTTTTTTTAAAATATATTTTAATTGGCATTCAAAATGTACCAAAAAAAATCTTCCCTTTTGAAAAATATTCTTACTTCTCATTGTTTTTGGAATTTGGCTCCACGTGCTGCATGTGATTTTTACAGGATGACATCTATGGTCTTTTACCAAGGTCTTATGTTTTTATTTATACAAAAATCACCCAATGCAGTAGGATGTCAAGAAAGTGAACAGCTTGGTAAGATTTAGGCTTTCGAGTTCCTTTTATGATCAAGAAAAATATAAAATCATGTAAATCACCCAAATTGGAAACCTCAGAACCTTGCGTTGGTATATGACTCTTCTCATAATACACAATAAGACTTTGATTACAGCTTTATCATTTCATTTATCACTTCCTAGGCAGCACCTGCCCATTCACAAGAGAGGAAATCAAACGTTTATCCACTGCTACCTTTGTCTGTGGAGAGTAAAAAGGTATCTATAATATATGACAAAGTCCTGCTATAAAAGATTAGAATAGTGGAGCTATGCAGGAAGAATGAGCTACAGCCATAAAGAAGAACGTTTAAAATGTTTGGGTTGGATTCTGTTGTGATTTGTCTCCCAGCTCCTTGCTGGGAGAGAGGTGCAGCTCCTTGCTGGGAGAGAGGTGCAGCTCCTTGGTAGGTGTCCACCCACACCCTTCATGCACACCATTTTCAAAAAGCTGTGAGAGAGTGGCAAAGCAGTTTTCGGAAACAGCACTGTGCACTTGCAGTTTGGATGGGGTTTTTTTTGATCACTTAAATATGCTTTATTTGATGAATGTCTGAAAAAAACATGAAAAGTCACATTAATGCTATGATTGCTTATGGTGCTTTAATGTATTTGGTCTTTTTATTTTCCACAGAAAGTTATTAGGTAAAACACCTTTGTGTGCAGATTAAAGATATGTGACGTGCTCTGGCTAATTGTCTAGACACACAGATCAGAGAAGGGGGAGAAGCTGCCTGGTCAGCCTTTCTCTGTCACTTCATACAGCTCTTTACAGACAGTAATTGGGTTGGGAAACAGCATATAGTACAGCCACTGTTCACATGTTAGTTGCGAGTTACTTCTTTTAACAAATAATTCCTGAAGTGGCTTATGAAGGTACAAAACCAAAGTTGCTTGAGTGCTTGTTTAGCCCCAATTGCTTTACCTGCTGGGCTTTGGATGTTGGTGGGAAGAAGCCAAGTGATTGTGAGCTGCTGGAGGAGCGAATGGAGAGCAAGTGAGTTGGTAGTGGCATGGGGAGGTAGTAGCATGCACGAGGTCCTGGGTATGCTGTGTCTCCTGAGACTCAGAAATAGGACCTGTGGCAGTCTGATGGTAGAGTGTCTCTGGGAGGATGAGAGAGGTCCTGAAGGCAAGCTGAGACTCCTTTGTAGCTAAATAGGGGATCCCGGTAGGTGGTGAAGGTACACCTTCAGGAAGAGGTGAGAGGACTCAGGATATGGTAAGGAGTAGGTGAAGGACAGCATCTAGCTGTTTTACGTGCACTGCATAGACTGAACTGGAGGACTTGACAGGCCTGAACACTTCTCACAACCTCCCAAAGTGTTGAGATGGTGAGCACGGTGATGGACCCGGGAGGGGAAGGGGGCTGGTCAGGTTTAGCCTCCACGCAGATCTGTCTTGTGGTAAGGCCAGCTGGCCATCTGGAGCTCTGTGAAGCAGTCGTGAGGCCACCTTGTTGTTCTTCCTGCTCTGGATGCATTCATGAGCTCGTGATCCCCGTCATGAAGAGCAGTGAAGGAGTTGTGTTGCTGCAAAAATTATATGGATGCCTGTGCATGTGTGTGATTGTGTTCTAGCTATAATGGGCTTTAAACACTGTCTGATTCGGATACAATATAATACAGCATTTTGGACTGTGTGTGAACTGCTTGATTTCCCCTTAGGCCTCTTTAAATATGAGGCAATTGCACAGCAATCTTGAGATAACTTAGTGTAGAAAACTAATAGAGATGCTTCTGTTGTTCCCTTGCCATTTAAGCTTCCTTTCATTTTCTTTGAAGCCACCAGTTATTTCCCTGTAGAGCTATGAAGTAACAGGAAACAAGAACCCCCCAGCCAAGCAAAGTCTCTTTTGCAGAACTACAGGAGATCACGTCCTGTAGAAAGGTTAATGAGGAACTGAGACTTTAGTGTGTCAGGATAAAGAAAATTTCTCACTATCTAGTGAACTAGAAGCATCTGTGAAATCTTTTAGGAAATGGCATAGTGTATTTTTAGTGTAAAATGAAGCTAGAAAAAAGTCGCAAGAAGCTGTACTGTCAGTCCTATATTTGATCCATTAGACACTCAGCGACGGCATGTTTCCTGCTTCCTCATTTCATTGAAAATGGATGCAAACAACTTCAGAAAATATCCTTTTTTTCTCATTTCCTCATCAGGCTCTCCCTAGATAATGTACGTCAGCCAATGTGTGGGAGCCAAGCTGGTGCTGGACGCTGGTCCTGCTGGCCACCAGGCAGAAACTGCAGCACGGCCCTCTCTTACCCACCCCTAAGAGGACTTTTATGGCTCAGTGACCATTGCCATTTCCCTGCCTCCCTCTCCTGGCCTGCAGGAACTGCTTCTAGGGCTGCTACTATGCACACTCAGAGATTATTTTTCTTTTTCAATCCCTGCATTTTAATTACACGTCCTCTATTTCAAAAAGCTGGATGTTTTGAGATAACAAAATGTTTCCACAGGTCATGCTGCTTTCTCTTCCTCTGGATTCCTCTATTAACAGAAAGCTACTGGTTTCCAGAACGAAATCGTCTTGATTTCTTTATAGCCTCAATCTGTTCCCACTGAAGCTACTGGCAAGCCTTCTGTTTATTTTTCAGGGATACAAAACTAAGCCAAATGCCATCAGGCAGGGATCAGTGCATATACTGAACCACGAGCAAGGCCTTGGGAGCCTAGCTAAGTCATTCATTAGAGCTCTTTGAAATTCCTCGCTAAATAGGTTTGGGTTTGTTTTTTGCCAGAAGTACTAACTCACTGAAATGGAAACATTTTGTGGCAATCTATCAGTTTCTGTTATCTAGAAAGTTATTTTTGGGTCCCAGGTTAAAATTTATGGGGAGCAAAGAAAGAAAAGAAGGACTTTTAATCTGTGATACTATACTGAGCCAATATAGCTAACATCGCTTCTGGGCTAGAGTTGCTTGCAGTTGTCTGAATGCATCTGGGTAGGTAGACCCAGCTCTTAGTATCAGCAGTCTAAATTAAAAGGCACCTGAAAGGGGGTTAGACTAGGTGATCTTTAAAGGTCCCATCCAACCCAATCCTCTCTATGAGTCTATGTAGTACCTGTGTCTGCGATGTCTAATAACTAAATGTTGCTCTTTACATCTGGTTATGAGAAATAATGTTGGAGTGGAGAGAACCATCAACCTTGGCAAAACAGAAGCATCATGTAAGCCCACTCTTTTTGTAAGGAGTTAGATTCCCCATCATGATGAAGTGTGACACTTCCTGTCACAGTGCACAATGTTAATTCCATGCTCAGAAGGCAGTTAAGGACATCACAGAAGAAGATCTTGTCAAGAACTATAAGCAAAAACTGCTTTTAGTTCAATAAATTTCTGGAAACTGGGAGACTGTCAAAGTAATACCATGATATCTTTAGCTGGTTCTTATACCTTTCTCTCGGCACATGGTCACTGTTCAAGACAGGATGATGCATATTCAGTTCAGTCTGGTACACCTGGGTTTTAATGCAATTTAAAAGCAAGTTTACCTGAAGGCACCAGCGAAAGTGATACCTGCCCCCCTTCAGCTGTGACTGCTCTCTGCAATTGGTACTGAGTGTCTGTAGCTGCACTGGCTTTTGCAGCTGAGATCTTCCACAAGGCTCTGAAGGTGTCAGTGAAGGCAAAATGATAAATAGAGATGTGAGAAGTGCTGAGGCTGGAACAAGACCAAATACCTACCGACATTCCACTGTTTTTGATCCATGGGCAGTTTTTGATCCATGGGTAGTTTTTGATCCATGTCTGATGGTAAGCTCAGGGTCCACATTTTTAAAAGCATTCAAATACCTAAAACTCACCGAAATCTCTGGGAGTAAGGTGTCTGAATATTTTTGTAATCTTGGTCATAATAAAGCCAATTAATAGTGTTTGTGTTAAATGAGAGAGGTTATTTAGTTGACATTTGGGCCTGATGGGAATACAGGAAAGTAATAGTTACTCTCAAAATGTTTAAAAGATCAAGTGGCTATTTTGCATTCATTACATTGCAATGAACTCATCTGTCCAACAGTGTAAATATGAAGTTCCAGGTTTTTCACTTAAATTTTGAGTCCACATCAGTTGTATCCATAGTGATAGTAAAAATCCTGTTCTGATTCCTTTTCAAGTCAGTGTTGTGATTCTTAGTGATTTTGAAACTGCTTTTCAGTAATTCTAAAAATTAATGGTTAGGCAAATAGTCACAGCTTTGGCTTAGTCTTTAGTAAGCATGCACCCATTATTAAATAACAATCTACAGCAGCAAACCCTTTCATTGTGGCTTGGGTTCTTGTGTTGTGTCTGTAGGGATAGGATAATCTATTTGAACAAAATCTGGTGATATTGCACCAAAGCTTGCTACATGCTTTATTGGGAAATATAAAGGTCAAGCTCTTTCTTTGTAGATTGCTGGCTCAGTATAGCTTTAGTAGTAGGAGTGGCCAATAGGAATGAGGGAGTGTGGTGATAAATCAGAGGAACACTTGCTTCAGTAGATATCTCTCTCACAGTAATTTGCTCATGGTAAGATATTTAGGGTTTGTTTATCATTCTATGTTTTCTGTGGGTGTACGGTCTGGAAAATTTGGGGGTAAAAACCATAAAAGCAAAAATGAGACTGTAGGGAGAAGGCAGGTTATATAGATAGGGATCCCCATTCATATGTTGAAGAGGGAAGGAGTGAGGAAGACAGATGAGGGTAGTGCAGGAGGTACAGCAGGGTGTGCAAAAGCAATACCATGGAAAGCAACTGAGAAATATTCTTGGTTTTGACAGCTGTGAGTTGGGAAATTTTGGTTGGCCACCCCATGCAAGGGAGGACATAGAACATTACCCCAGTGGGACCAGCAAGAGCCTGGGTTAGCCCAGAGTGTTGGAAATGCCAGTGGGAAAATCAGTGCGTGAGAGGCACAGCTCTTCCTCCTCATGTCTAGAAACTTTTCCCAAAGCTTGAACTGAATTAAATTAATACACATCTGATAGGAAACTTGAAAATCTTCCTGGTATTCATCAGGAACCACAGGTTTCCAGAAACTCTGTATTGCTAAGTTCAGCCATAACAAAATGAGGAAGTGCTCCAGAGATTTGCTCTGCTGTGTCCTTGAACAAAAGTGAAGCTTAAAAAAGCTTTAACAAATATTTGCGCTTTTCAAACGCTTATCTAGAGCTCTCCTCTCCCCCTTGTCTGTATAGACTGAAGATGAGGAGGGAGGAGCCTGCTCTGTGATTATTCCCCCTGAGAAGACACCTGGATAAAATAGTTCTTGTCTGGAAGAGCTCAGTGAAGGGTCTGCACTGTTGCTACATGCGTGTTTTGTCACTAATATACATTAACAGTGACTTACATTTAACCTGAAGCCTTGTTTCTGTGATTGTGTGGGGCTTTTAAAGTTTCAAGTGTACAGTGGAATTTTTCTCTGTTTTCTCTTCAAGTGAACGTGCAAAATATTCAGCTCTGGCCATTCCTCATACTTACTGTGAGTGAGCTCTCCCCTGAGTCAGTGATGACAGAATGTGGTCCATTTTTTAAACTGGGGATTTGTAAACTAAAACATACTCACAAATCAAGTTCAGTCAGGAGATTCCTCACATTCCTGTCCTGAATGGTCTCCAGACTCTATGAAATATACAACTGGTCTGCACTCCACATGACCATGGTTTTTTTAGTTTGCTCATGGGAACACCGAATGATAATTGCTATCAGCCAGTTTCATAAATGGCTGGAAATTATTCTCAAAGAAAAGAGTCAGTGCTATCAAGCTAGAAGGCAGTCTAATACATCTTATGCTATTTTTGATGTACAGTAAGATGTAAAAATCTCTCTTTTTTTACGAACAATTTGACTGATGGAAGAGATGTTTTTAATATTTGACACTTCAGTTGGTGGTGTTGCATCTTCCAGAGTATGTGATCAGGGTTCAAAATTAACTTGGTCAGACAGAGAGATGAATAGAGAAATTGGTCAGACAGAGATGAATAAACAAAGGATGTTCAATGTGCCAACTGTGACATCTAGGAAGGGGAATACAAATGCCAGGTGAGTCTTGTCTGTTAAGTAGCAGTATGACAGAGGAAGATTTAGAGATGAGAGTAGAACAACAGTATGTATTAGTAACATGGTATTGCAAAAAATGGAAGTGTCATCCCAGGCTGAAGCTCAGTTCTAAATAATTTGGTAGTCTTAGAAGTCCTTTAGCAGTAATTCTGCAATAAATGCCTCATTTAAGTCTGATGACCATTTGTTCTTTGCATAGCTGTTCCATTTATTTTTACAAAGCTAACTCTTTCATTATAGCTAGCTCCTAGTAAAATGAAGCATTCAACTTGGCAGGTTGGCTTATGACAGTCAGCTTAAAGGCATCTCCAAATTTGTTTTCAATTAGTTGATACAGGCCCAGTGTAAGAGCTCACAAACCCATGTGTAGTGTGGAGTTCCTCATCTCCTTGAACTTGCTCTGTGAGAGTGAATTGTTCAGTGGAGATGCGATGTCACAGAGGACATCCCAGGGAGTCTTCCTGGGACTCACATAGTCTGTGGAGGAGCCCAAGGAAACCCAACCAGGCTAAGGCATTTTTTTGTGGCTTCATCTATCCAAATGACTGGACTGATATAGATTGATGATGAACACATCATTTGTACGTTGAATTAATCTGAATTCTGCACTTTATTAACAGCAGTGTAGACCAGCTAAGGATGGTCTTGCACATAAACTCTTTCTTTTTAACTAAAGCACAAGGAATACAGTTATCTTCCTTAGCTTCCCAAGGCTTTCCTTACCTGAACATAGCTCTTTAGGTGGTATACACTTACAAAAAGCTTCTTCCCTGTGTTCTGCATATGGCACGATTTTGCCAATGGTTTTCATTTTAATTTCTCAAAGCTTGATTTAAGTCCTTCCACATTAACAGCACAATCTACTGAAAACAATGAACCCCATGACAGTTATGAATGCACAGATTACTTGACAGATCTGTCATATTTAAGATGTGATGGTGTATCATTGGCCTGAATTGGCATTAGCTGTATACCTAGTTGGAGTTATATAACTGTAAGCAAATAAAAGTGGAGAGGAAAACAAAAAGACTGGTGTCAGGGTTAGCTAACATGACCTGTGAAGAAGGCTGTAGGAACTAGAGTTGTTCAGCCTAGAGAAGAGAGACCAAAGGAGGAGCAGGAGAGTTTTAAAACATGAAGACCTTTTTATAAAGGAAATGGTCTCATAAAACAGAAGCTGTCATCAACAACATGCTTTTTGAAGCTGCTGAAGGGGTTAACTGCAGAACGGTATCTCCCTCTGAAGATAAAATCTGAGACTGGACCTCCTCTGCAGCTGTAGTTAAATGTGAAGGGCAACGGATTCTACTTTTTTTCCTTCCCTCTCTCATACAAATGCATACAAAGCTAAACAACACCTGAGGAAACAAGTGGAAGTAATTGGGATAAAACAATCTAATATAAAATCATTATCAACAGCCTTGGCCTCTGCAAAGCTTTAAAAGTGTTTCTGACTGACTTAGCTGACAAACTCCCATCACTCCAAATCTTGTTCCTGGTATTTTTACCTTAGTAACCAGAAAGATGTCTCCCAGAGAGACTATTGCACTTGTTTTTCCTACCAGTAGTGCACAAATTACATGGACCTACAGCACTTCTGTTCAAAACCATTGCCTGAAGTCAGAAACAGAACTTAATGCTCTGTCCCCAGGGAAAGTCAAAGGCAGGGGTGGGTACCTCTTGAGATGCGTTGGGTTCGGGGGCAGTTCCAGCACAGATATTCTGCCTGTGCATGTGACTGGCAGCAAGGTTTGCTACATGGGGTCTACAGGGTTGAAACACATGCCCAGCTTGGCGAGGGGGAAGTGAGCCAAGTGGAGCAGTTGAGGTTGACGTCTCTGGTTCGTCCTTGGGTCTCATCTCACACTGGAACAGCAAACCCCCCCAGAAGTATAAGAAGTGTGTCTTGTGGCTTTTCTTCCTTACAACAGAAATGTAAGATTTCTCTGACCTTTGGAGAAAATTATGGCTTCTCTACAGAGTGTAGCTGGTTGGGATATTCTTAGGGTCTGTCTTTTGGACTGATCTTCCCAAGATAAATCGAATCTATTCTCTTGAATTCAGTCTTTCCAGTCTGCAAGAGTCTCAGTCAATTAATTCTTGAGCACTTTATTATTACACTTGTCTGAGCTCAATAGGTATGGAAAATTCTCTCATTATTTTGGATAAATTGCGAATACTTATTCCTTATATTCTGGAATAAACATGCATTATCTCTAAAACTGAGATTTCTTATAGTTTCCCCAAATGCAAGTTTAATATTTATTGAAATTTTCTGTTATTAAATGCTCTGAATAGTGTATCCAGAAGACTAATCGGTATTTTAAATGCACTCAGACATATTAGCTGCTTACTGGTTACACAGAGAAATAATGAACTTGCTATATGAGAAGGTAAAATTCATGAATAATTCATAGCCATTAATTTATTCAGTTTTGCCTTTTGAATTGATTTGGCAATTATTCTTGTACTGCACATCATTTACAAATGCTTAGATATAAATATTTACAGTTGCAAATTTGTGGTCAAATCATTTCTATTCTCTGATTGAATGGCTTCTGTAGCACACCAAGCAGTGCAAACTGTGAATTTTATTGTTAAATATACAGCTCGGTAGAATGTGGGTGCTTGAATGATCAAATAAAGTGGATACATACTGACTGTAAATATCATCAAACTAATGTATTTCAAATATGAATATTTGCAAGCAGGTTTTCCTTCATCACTTATTGCAGTAAGAATCAGGCAAAGACCTTGTGTGTCGTGCTGCACAGACAACACAGACCAATGTTCTTTGGCACTGATATTTTTATTGTTTATTCAGCTCTTCTTTCATTTTCCTTTGTTTGTAAGTTTTTTTTTTTTTCCTGCTGATTATGTTCTACATTTTTTTCAAGGATGATTGCAACATTCAGAAAAATGAGAATTCACTCTAGACATGGATGACTGGCAAAATGCCCTCTGTTTCCCTTAACCCCATGGTGAAGCTGTGTAGCTAGAGAATCCACAGGTGGAATATTATGGATCTGTGAGGGAACTGATGGTCTGAGTGAAAGGGGTAATTCAGAGTGGCTTACTTCAGCCAGAGGACACTTACCTCCCAAACTCCCCTTGTACTTATTGGCGAAAGAGAGACTTCTCTAGAGGATGAATCAGAACTAGAGCCTAATTTTAAGTGCTCTGAATCACTCTGCTAGTCTGCTTATTTTGAACAGTGCAGTTTCTTCCCTACATTTCCTACTTGTTGCTCTGATTGATGAGTCAGGATTTATGCAAAATGAATGAATTTCACCTTTTATGAATAAAATGTAGTATTGTAATCATTTAGAGCACTTGATTTGAGACTAAAGAACTAGTGGAAGCACTAAGGTGTATTATGTTCTATATTTCTCTCTCTGAATAGTTAAAGAACCTTGAAAAATTCCAGCTTTAAGCATTTAAGTCATTTAATACATTGCAATAATTCAGTCACATAATGTGATTTTCAGTTTTCTTGAAGCACTCCAGAAAATTATTTTTCCAAAGTTCCTTCACTTTGAAATGCTTCTGCAGAAGCACTTGAGGCTGAAAGTGAAAAGAACAAAACCTAAGAACCTAGGAACAGTTTGTTCTAAAGGAATAAAGATGAACGTATTAGCATCGCAAGGAATCCTAAAGCAAAAGTAGGCATTTAGTTGTAAACAAATATGAGAAATGAGAGTGGATGCTCAGGTGGTCTTAAGGCCAGGCCAGTAGTAGCCTTAGGACTCCTGTGTAGGGATGTAAGGATGCTGAAAGGGAATTTGCTCGTTGTGTGCAGCTCATGAATGGGTATGAAACCATGTTGAAACTTTTTGTGGCTATTTGTGTGCCCGGATAAAGTGCTGCTGCTCAGAGCAGACCTTCATGACCACAGCAGAACTGCTGAAGCTGCTGTGCTCAACTCTTCACTGCTGCTCTCAGGGGAGCAGCATCGTGGGGCTGTATGAGCACCTCACATCTGAGTAAGTGCTAGGTCAATCTGCTGAGCTGCAGTTGGCACCCAGGAAGAAAACTCCTGACCAACTGCTTCCATGTAGACGCAGACCCAGCTGTAAGAGTTGTCCACAGCCTTGTTCTTCTTCATGGACCCTTTAAGACTTTTTCTGTGTGGCACTGGGGACACACGGTGCTGCAGATGACATTCTTGTAGCACATCAGTGCCCTGGGACAACCACAGCTAATGCCTCCAAATTGAAATTAGGTGACTAACAAACACTTCTACAGGTGTTGCACAGTGTGTCTATGTATGGTGGCCTCCAGCAGGACAGTCAGGATGGATGTCTTACTCAAGACATGCAGCTATCAGGGGCTGCTCTGCAGGAACCTCCTGCCCCAGGCACCTGCAGGTGGTCCCACTTCCTACACTAGTTGCCTGCTGCCATCTGCCGGCTTTTTCCCAGTGCCTTTATCACCCCTGTACTCTCTGGGGTCTTAGTAGGACCTCCAAGCACCCTCCTGAATGGCTTATCATAACATGACTGTTTTACATATGATTTCCATCATGGGTAAAGTCCACATGGGTTTTGCTCCAGTTTAGAAATGCCATAGCAGGGGAGCGATGAGTGAACTCTTAGGGACTGTGTCAGGTGCTTGTAGTGTGCACGTCTGCTCCCCTTGGTTCACAAACATGAATTGAGAAGAGAGGAGGCCAAAGGGTTGTTGCACTGAGGTGAGAAACTCTGTGCTGGTGTGTACTGTGACAGTATAGAGGATGCTTGAACTTGATTTCCTGCTCCTGATATGGTACGTTGTGGGGCAGTGTGCCTGTGATTAACTCTTCCTCCCCTGGGTAAACTGACAGAAATGACATTTGCTTCTTAGTGTAGTGCTAAAACACTTTTGTAGTCTCTTCACGTTTTTATCTGAAAAGTAGGAACAAAATTCTCCTGTCGGTAAAATAAATTGTCAGAACAACTGCATGTACTGAGTTTAATTTCATTTAATATTTAATGACTAGCTGGTTTTTCCTGGGATAATGATTTCACAAGAAGAGAAAGATCAGAGCAGACCTCCTGCTAGTGTAGCACAGCTACAGCAGGAACTGCAGAAATGCAGGGTCAATCCAGCAGAATGAGATTCCGACATCTAGAGTCGTCATGGATAGCACTTCACTCCTTGAGGGTCTGCACTTGGGTCAGTAGGACTGCTGTAGAGGAAAGGACTCATTCAGTACTCATGGAGGGACAGTTTGACCCTGGCTGCAAAATGCTTCGTCCCTTGGAAAGAATAGACTGGACATGGTTTAAGGCAATCCTCTATATCTCCTGCTTTTTATGAGAAAAGGGTGGGATATTTCCTCCCAGATCTCACATATCACAAGGCTGTGCTGTCCAGCCCTTTCCACAGCCACATAAATTCATCACTCAACTGTGTCCTGGTGACGTTATTTTATATAAAGAGGACTTTTATACAACAATTTCCATAACATGTTTGAAACCGCAATCTGCCTATATTTCTGTATGGCAAACAATGCTAGAAATACTTGGTCATCATATGGTTTTGACATTAATGTCAAAAGTAATGTTTCCACACTCAGCAGGTTAACAGATGTAGGTATCGGTGGTCCGCATGGCAGAATAGGCGCTGATCTGTTTTCTCACAGTTGTATTGGCTCTGCAGCGTTAACAGTCTTGTTGGTTCTTGTCTTTGGCATCCTCAGATACCTTCCTCTGAATTTCGAGAGCTAGAAGAACCATTAGATACAAGGAAGAAACAAGAAGACCCACAGCATATGTTCAGTCTGCAGGCAAACAGTACTGCCTGTGCTAACCCTAATCCATGTGTATAAAGATGGTCTGGGAAGCTAATTACTACAGGCAAACAGAAAAAAAAGGACCGACTGTGGGAATTTGCTCTAAATGACAGCAAATGCAGTTGGCAGAATGACTGAAACATGGTCCCTGAAGAATCCCTCCAGGATATGTAGCTTTCCTGACACAAAGTGAGTGGGCTTGTTAGGTGGATTCAATGACTTTAGAGTCATTTTCTACCCATAGACAGACTACACCTGTAATTCTTCCTCTTTCTATTTTTTTTTTCCCTGCTATTGGATAGGGAACAGCTTCACAGATCAATTTGTTTATTTGTGGGGTTTTTTTGATGATGGATGAATTGACTAATAGTGTCATCACTGCTTTGTGAACCCAAGGATAAATTCACAGGCTGTTTGCAAAAGCACTGCCTGATGCCTGTCGTTTCTACTGAGCAAGCAGTAGAAATGCCTCCCCAACTCTCCTCCCTCCTCCCTAAACTCTCAGAATGGCTTAAGGCTCCTTTTCCTTTAATGTTTTATTTTTGCACTGAACTGCACCCTGTGGTTAATTTTCCTTCTTTGCAGCTTCTCCTCACCAGTCTGCACTGCGATGTGGGTATATTCCACTTTCAGATCTCACAGTCTGCCAAACACAAGGCTCAGTGAGAAGCAGTGGCACAGATTTTAGAAGATTTGGTTACTTTTTTTCCTGGCTGGCATTAAGGAGCAATTAACTGAAGATTTGTACCTGTTCATTTGAAATAAATCCCAAAAGATTTGTGAAGATGCAGGGAAGATGGTTTTCAGGTACTACCCTTGCTTGCCTACCAGATGCCAACAGGGGGAGTTTCAGCTCTGTCTCAGATTTATGCTTCTGACAGTATCCTCGCCTTTAGCGATATTGATCGTGAGGGATAAAAGTTATTTATTTTCCCACATTTCAATAACATTTCTTAACGCCTCTTTCCTTTAAAGAAACACTTCTGTAGCTCGTCTGTAGATTGAAAATGAAGGCACAGTTCATATCTCTCGTAGAAATCCTTCTAAAAAGAGACCAGTGACGGAATGGTTCTACACCTTGCTTTGCTAGAGTGAAAGAAAAGTAATTTACCTCTGAGATGAATCAAAACCAGATTATAGAAAACTATCTCCATTTCTCCCTTCCCTCTGAAATCCCTGATGACTGAGGCATAGTTGACTTTTCTTGCTCCTTTTGTATAAACTAAGATTTGAATGATAAGATCTTAGAAAACCAAAAATCTGCTTCTGGCCTATCAGTTTAAATCAATTAATTCATAGACGGATAGAAAACAAATGTAGAAAAAATATCTCTCTTTGATTTGTTTGTTTATTTGTTTAAGAGAGAAGTAAATGGGGAAGAACTTCACTTGTGAGGAGGTAGAACGACACCTTAGGGAAATGAGGCTCTGTCCTTTGAAGGGGGATGTAAGCCATGTTTGCGTAGAAATGAATAGAGAAAGACTTTTTTGGGAAACAGTTTGTTTCTTTATAAATAGGACAGAATATGTCTGTGCAGTGCTGCAGTCAATTCTGCCAGGTCCCAGCAAATTGCAGTTTCTTTTCACAAAATTTCTCATTTATTTCTTATATAAAAAATTGTTTCTGAAATTGTCTTCAAAGAAAAAGGACTGCATCTTTTCTGTAGCACAAGCATGGCATTTTCAGTTGCTACTGAAGAAAATACCTTCTGTATATTGAGCCTCTAGGGTTCACTCAAGTTGCATTTTAAGCATTTTTTGCTGCCATTTAGACCAAACTTCAACTGCTTCATTTTTGGGTGTAAAAAAATCTCTTCAGGATAAAACTGAAGTGTCCTGAGTCATCCAGTGAGGGTTGACACTAGTTCCTCTTTTCAAAGTCTTATTACCTCTGCCTCTGAACTTCAAAACTGTAGATACTTTCAACCATGGTGTCTCAGCTGACAGGGTCCAGAGCTGTGATCTTGTCAACAGAGGCCAAGGTGGGAGAAATCTTCCTTAGGTGGTTTGTCCTCTTTGGGTGAATCCTGCAAAATGGACTTCTTCCTAGTTTGTGGAAGGAGCATTTTTAAGGGGTTAAATATTCTTCAGCTTCCACTTGGCGTCTGAATTTTGAATTCACAAGCTGTGTCATTCTCTCCGTAGCCACACACAGGAGGGCCATGCTCTGTGTAATCTACAAAAACATGTAAGTAAAGATGTGTGTGTCTATATATACGTACGTATAAACTGTGATTGCCTACTTCAGAAATCCAAATTAAAATTCATGTCTATAGCAGTGATGCTCATCGTTTCACTCAGTCCGGTCTCACAGTCAGTTAAAAACCTTTTTAATTAGTAGCTATCAGCAATTCGGTGAGTGGGTTGCTGGAGTAGAGAAGGTTAATGCTGTATCTGGGGGGGGGCGGGGAGAGGGAGTCAACTTTCTGCTGTAGGAAATAGGACATTTTTTCTTGATTTGATGAAATTACTTTGGAGAGAAATCCACTGTGTCTTGATATTGACATAATTGCGTTACATATGCTGAAACAGCCCTCTGTAATGAGCTGATCCTGCGCATGTACCAAAGTGCAAGGATGGCCTGGTGTGGCTTGCCGAGATGCTCTGTCTATTCCCATGCCAGCAGCCCAGCCAGAAGAGGTGAATGGTTCCAGGGGTATTAGGAGGGGTGCCAAGATCGAGTCAGGGCTGGCAGGTTTTACTGGGACAGTTGCAATATTGCAGTAATACCTCTGCCTGGGCCTGGCTCTTGAGTAAGAAATGGAGAGTAAAAGTAATTCCCAAGGATACTGAAGTAGGTCATCTCCATCATTGACTGTGACCCAAATGTCTCCTCTGAGAACGAAGCCTCATTTCACACCCTAGCTAAACAGCATGGAGACCCAGGCTGGAAACAGGCTGGAAACCCTTCTGTTTCTCCTGTGTATGAACTTCTGGTCAAAGCCCAGATTGGTTTTTTAGACCACTGGCAGAGAGCAGAGAGTGAACGAGGAAAGGCATGTGGATGTAAGAAGGGTGTTTAGATCAGGAACTAAGAGAGTCTGGGTCACAGGATTAAGGCAGCTATGCAAGCTTGCACAGGTATTTCCACTTGTGCTGTCCTCACACCTTCTCTGAGGGAAGAGTTTTGTCCCAAACACAAGGACAATGTATGTACATTGCAGGATACATGGCAGTGCACCACACAGCTATGGCTTCTGGCTACACATCTGCTTGTGTGGACATGCCGGTTTGTACCATGCCCTTGTGTGCCTTGTATTCCTTATGAAGGAAGTCTGGGTGCACACAAGCAGGGAAGGAGCTGAGGTGTGGCAAGGACACCGTTTGGGATGGTTATGGGACCGGGGCTGTAAGGTGCGCTGGGAAGCTCATGACGTAGGCAGCAGGCAGCCAGACGTCATGCCGGGGAATCAGGGCTGTGAGTGCATCGGTGCCTGGTGAACGTGAGTATGAGGCAGCACTCCTTTGGCTGCACAAATGGGGCTTCCAAGGCTGTGATCTGTAGTCATGGGATCTGGGCTGTGTTCAGGAAGCGTGCAAAATGTTATGGCGGCAGTAGGACATGGGGTATGTTTTCTCTGTCTTGGAACAAGAAAACAAAACTGGTGGTGTTGGACTAGTAAATACCATATAAAGCACTGAGGATCATGATGGTGTTTTAAACAAGATAACCAAGTCAGTGGTTAGGCTTTATACATTAGCTTTATGTGCTAGCTTTATATATAACTAAATCAAAAGCCTTGTGAAAGAGTAAGTAGGAAAACTAAGATTGAGTTAACTTATAGTATGAAGGTGGACGTTTGATTTAAGTATGTTAGAAACTTTTTATTGGTAAGTGAAATATCGATGGAAAATGGCTTATGTCTCTCTCTGTGACTTCTAGACAGGCCTACATGGACATTAAATAAAACAGTGTACTTTTCTGGAGTAAAGCCAAGATGCTGTCAAGGATCATATATCTTTTAGTCAAAAGTGGTATAATATCTCACTGTCTCTAAAGAGAATAGGGCTGTCTATGGAGGAAAGTGGAAATATCTGTAGAATTGTCGTTTTTGAGAGCCATGTGTTTAAAACACAAAATCCCATGAAACATTGCCAGGGATGGGAGAGGAATGAGAGGCAATGCTTTAGAATAAACCAAAACAAGAAAAGAAGCAAGTAAGAGTTGTCTACCACGTGCTTAAGAACAATAGCGCTGAGTCAAAACCTGCTGGACTCAATTGGGGATGCTGTGGTTTAGCTAGCCCAACTGAGCTGAACTGGAATGTTCTTTTTGTCTTTCAACAAGCCTGTAAAAGTTGGCAGAGATCAGATCAGCTGTTTAAGCCCTGCTGAACAACCCTCGGAGCTCTTATGTCTGGTTAGGGGCCCAGTAGAAAAATTAAGGGTCAAACAGGTTGTAGGATTAGCTGGTGGTTGTGTTTGAGGAGTGCGGAATAAGACAGATTTTTTGCATGGAAGAAAAATGTTTGTTGCCTCAGAAAGAGGTATACTCGTGTACTCTTCTTTTCTGAAGCAGGGGCTTGCTGTGTAAATAGAAATGTGAGCAGTATCTTGAGGAATTATTTCATGCTTGTGATGTGTTACACAGACTAGCTTAGCTCTTTGTCTAGAGGCGCATGTCCAAAGAGATTTAGGTCTATCTAAGTCAGAGCCATCACAGCTTGGTCCTTCGCCTTGCTCCCTCTCTCGTTGCCAGTGCTGATATTTGTCTGATCTTGTCACAAGCCAGTTCAGGGAGCTAAGCTGATTGAAGGCTGCTGCTTTTTCCTGCAGAGTTACTTTTTACCTGGTTTAACTCCCTGAACCAGCCCGTGGCAGGGTCACAGCCTAGTACTGGCATGCAAGAGCTAGCTGGAATTTGTGGCTGAGGTGAGAATGAAATGGGAGGACTTGGATTAGTCGAGTTCTTGAGGAACCTCAACCTACAGAAGTTTACCCTTCCTCTTTCTCTACTGCATCTGCCTGTATACCTTCAGTCCCTTTATGTATTTTACATCCAAGTTTATCTGCGTATGGACTCTTCAACTAAACTATTTCATAGTGCACCTGTGTACTGCTGGACCTGCTTTCTCCTTCACAGTCAGACTGTACTCAGAAAGGCTGGAATTTGCACTCAGCAGCATTATGTCTCCACCTGGGTTTGTGACATGCTGTGGGTCCCATCTTGGCATGATTAAATCCCACTGTTCCGATAGCTTCCACTCGGGTCAAGGCAACAAAGGCATATAGAGGGGTACAAAGATATGCTGCGCTGCAGCTGGGGTGATGCTAACTTAATTTGGGTATATCTTGGGAGAGCAAATGGTTTGGTGTCAAAGTCCTGGCCTCATACTATGCTGGCTGGTCCAGAGAAGAGAAGGTCTCACTGTCTGCCAACCCATGGGCCTTCTATGCCCTCCCCTCAGCTGTTTTGTAGCCTGACGTATGCTATGCATTCAGTGTTGGTGAAAGCAAGGCTGATAGAGGCATGGAGAGTTTGACTGCATGTACTAAAAGTGCTTATGGTGAATCTTAAAACCATCACTCATTCTCTGGGCATAGGTAGGCTATGCAGTCCCTTCTCTTTTGTGCTAGAAAGATGGCTATGTGAAAAAAGCAACAGGGATCAGCGTTGTAATGATTTGGTGCTGTTTTGTCCTTTAAGGGGTCTAGGAGTATTGATAATAATGTGCACTTTGGGATTACTAGTAGGAAGCAGTACTTCAGGGCATCGTCTCAAGTGGTGTCCTTGGGGAACTTGCCTTACCAAATGATGCCAACTCCTTCAGTTCAAAGAAAGTCAAAGTATTTTCAAAATTTGGCATGTAAGTAATAGTTGTAGTTGCTGTAGAGATATTGAGCAATTGTAGCTGGGCATGGGAAGTGGCCTGTGAAATCATGAATGGTGGGGACAAGTCCCAACAAACGATTTCTCTCCTAAGAGTGGGTCCTACATTTTATGAAGGCCTCAGAGCCTGCCTGTAATTTTGCATTTTCTGACAGTTTGTCTTGCATTTCCACTTGCTGACAATTAACATTATTTTAAGCCACCATCTCTCATTTGTTTGCCTTAGCAGTTTCTGTTAACTCTAGCCCAGCCTACAAGTTTTAGCTACTAATGGTTTCAGATGGAGGGACTTGACCTTCCTCCCTTAATGTTTTCTCAGGGTTCTTTTGTTGCTGGGTATGAGATGCAGGAAATATATATTTTTTTTTTCTCAGAATGAGGCTGTAGTTACCTGAGGGTTGAAAAAATGAACATTGTGATTCAAGGCAATAGCACATAACAGTGAAGAATGTAAATGGTGTTTTTCACTTAACCTGGTTTCTTGCAATCCCTTTTTCACCAGGAGCAGACAAATGACTATTCCGATAATTAGAAGGAATACACCTGGAGAATTAGCCGTATCATGAATACCCCGGAAGTTGAAATTTGAGCTCTCTGTGCATTCGGTCCCCACAGGCCTAAAATGTGGAAGCCAAATTCCAGTTTAGAGCTGCTGCTTTCAGGTGGCAGCATGAACTCTGGTACCAGCACCATTTAAAGAACATATATTTCTTATATTAATTATCCTTTTCCAGTACGTACCTTGAAATGACATGTAATGGGAGCAAGAATAGGGCAGAAATAAATGCTGAAATGTGATAGCACGCATTTTATGTGGATTATCCATGGTCAGAAGAGGAAGTAATGATCTGATAAGGGTCTCAAGTTCTAATACATCTGATAAAGGGTGAAAATAATTCCCACAATGGAGTTGTCTATGGTTGTTCTTGGTCATATGGGAAATACGTAGCTTCTGTGCCCATGGGTGATGGTGATGGACAAAATCTAGAGTAGCTGTACTGCTTTATGTATGAGTATACTGGCTGTATTTCTCTCTTATTCAGAAGATATTAACTTTTTAATCTTAGAATGTAACCAGTGCTAAATATCAGAGAAAAGGGTTGAAAACCAGTAAGTTTCTTTTTCATGTTATACAGCTTTGGACACCTTTTTAAGAATAAAATGACACATCAAAGTGTGAAGTAACAAAGGAATTGTAAGCAGTGGCCAGCATGTGGAAAGTCAAAACTATCCACAGCTGAATAATGTTCTTATTTGAAATGAAGGGCAAACAGGAGTGTATTTTATTATGGCCCCTCTACGTGGCTTCAGAGATCACATAATCCAAAGTAAAAAATGGCATGCATGTGTTCCCTGAGATAGTCTTCAGAATGGAGGGGCTATATATCAAAACCTTATTTCCTGGTAATGAATTTTAAATAAGTGCCCAGGGCATCAGGTCACTGATGTTTCCACTTTACAAACTGGGTGGGCTATGAAAGCCCCTAGAGCCCTTCAAAGGCGCCTTAAAAAAGATCCCCAGCTTTAACTGACCAAACTTTTCAAGAAAAATACCTGAAACAATTAGGAGAATGAAAACCAGGAGGTCAGATTACTTGGCCCATGGCTGAGGATTTACATAAATAGGCCTAACCTTTGACTTGAAAATAAAAGGTAAGTACAGAGCCCTGACAGAACAGCAGGTCATTGGTATTTACTCTGTAAAGTACTGCCTCTGATGCTATGACAAAAATGCCAGGAATTCCACTGATCACTGTGTGCTGATAGGGCTCAAAGGTATGCAGCCAGCTAACAGAAACCCAGCCTACCTGACTGATCGAAACTGCATTACTCCCACGCATTTATAACCTGCAATCTGCAAGCGTGGGAAAGTGAGCAAGGCCTTAGACAAATTCCTGAGAAAAAAAAAATAAAATTGAGAAAGCTGCTGTCTTTAACAGATTTTTGATTTCTTTGTGGTTTGGGCAGCATATAATAAAATTAACAAAAAGTCTGAGTGAGCATCTTATGATGCTTTCTTCACTGCTGTTCAAGAGACTCCAGAATTGGTGTTGCACACGCAGGCTGAGTTTGGTACCACATTCAGCATCGTGGGACTTTGTCAAAGATAATCTGTGCTTACAAGCAATCTTCAAGTGTTGAAACGGTAACAAGCTGTAGGGAGCCAATCCCTGGCTCAGTTTTTAGCTGATGAAACTCTAGACAATAAACCTACAGGAGGAATGGTATGCTGTATCTTTGTGCTACATTTTGTCAAGCAATGGCTCTGTGCTCGCAGGTCAGAGAGGGAAAGGTGAACCAAAACTTTTTTTTTGCCTTTTCACATCTAGCATGATAACAAAGATGTTTTAGATATTTTTTTCTTTTCTACATTGACAGCAGAGAAAAGAGTACTCCTGTGAAAGTGGAAACAATAAGCGCGAACTTTTTATGTTCATGTTTTATAGAGGGAGATTTGGTTTCCTGTTGCAGTTTGAGGCACAAGCACACACCAAGTATCCTGCAGGCTGTTTCAAACTTGTTTCTCTAATTAATCAAAAGTGATCCATTACAGAAAACCTGCAGGAATGTCAGAGATGGATGCTTCTGCTGTACTGTTTTTGACTTGCATGTTGCAACAGAGGGGGAAGCTGTTAGTGCCTGTCTAGTAAATTATTGAAGGATGGTGTAAGAGTGCCTGCCGCCTTCCTCTTGAAGGGCCAGGAAGCCTGGGGCTAGCCAGCCCCATGCTGTTTTCCCTGTCTGCTAGACTGCTGTGGGATTTTGGAGGGAGGTGGGGGAACACCCCACAGCTGGGGAGTGATCGGGGGAGAAGAAGACTGGTCCCATGCCCTGGGTGCTGCCTGACTGAGTCCCGTAGTTAGAAAGCTGGACAGGCGGTGATGAAACAGGAGGAGCTGGAGGATGGTCAAGCAGGGTATCCTGGTGAGGAGATAGTTGTCAGTCCCCCTGTGCCTTTGAGCACTGTGCGAGGAGAAGCCCAGCCCAGCACCCCTCTCTGACCAGCATGGCCTTCACAGGGTATTGCTGGGCATATCTCCCTCCCCGCTCTGGACAACAGGCATGAAGAGAAATTAAAAGCACTTGAAAGACAGCCAGTCTCTGGAGGGTGTTTGTGGTGACCTAGAGTCTCTTTGGGTGCATCCCCTTGCTAGGCTAAGTTGCCTCCTCCCAGGAACCCTGACTGTCCTTGGTCTTCCTGGGCAGAGCAGTGACCAAGTACCGCCTCCTCTGAGCCAATTTTGTGATCCCCTCATGTGAAGTGTAGGCCAGTCTGCTTTTGCCTCCATGTCTAGTGGTGCTGTGGTGCTGGCACTGTTTTGCTGATACACTGGACTCGGAGGTGATGGGGCAGAGTCATTACCTCTCAAGTCTCGTACTGAACTATGAACTGCTTGATGTCTTGCATGCTGGGCTGCGGCTGTCCGCCCTGCTCTGTCAGACTGGCTGCATCGGGCAGAAATGGATTGTGATGTACAACTACAAGGTTAGTGGTAGTGGGGCTATCTCAGGGAATTGAGGGCAAGACTTCATAGACAAACCATTTAAAAGAGGTGTGCAGTCCAGGGCAGGGAGCTGCCACTGGTGATAGCACTACCTTGTGAAATGATGAGAGTGAACCCCTGATTCAGGATAAATAAGGAGTACTTCTATCTTGCTTGGGGGTGGGGAAAGGAGAGTTGGAGACCTAGACAATTTTTCATGGCCTCTCTTGCTCATCTCGATCAGCATTTTGGTATGTGCTGTGAACCTTAAGAGTGCCTTCAGTGCTGATCTTCACACAAGACTGCAATGAAACACCCCTGGACCTTCTTGTTTTTTTCAGTCCCAAACCACTGTAACTGTTACTTAACCAATTTTTCCCCTCATCACCACCCTATGTCTGTGAACACAGCTCTGTCTAGTAGTGAATTCTCTCCCTTACCTGTGTAGCAGTGCTAGGAGCGTGCCATCACAGACTCTGTACTAGGAGCCTGGAAGTCTTTGCACATGGTCTTGTCCTCAGCTGGCTCTGTGATAAATCTTTTCCATGTTCATTCTGAGGCTGAACAACATTTTTCTTTATTCCCTTTTAAATTGGAATGTATATAGTTTGGGTTGCAAATATTGCTTGGCTTTTGAAAACGCAGTTTCCAAGCATAGTTTGGTTAAAGACTTCCTCCATAGCCAAAGAATGGTGCACATCCCATCATCATGGTGATGCAGGTCCAGGTTCATTCACATGCAAATGAGCAACAGTGCCTGCAGTCCCTTTGCCTCCAGAGAAATCGTATCCGGGCAGATATTCTTGCTCTTACTGTATGATTTTGAAATGGTTTCAAAATTGTGCATTTGGGAACTCTGTGTTTTAAAGAAAGTGACCAGGCTTTTCCTGAGTTTATATTCTGTTTCTGGTTCCTACATTGTAGCTATAGGAGAATACAATTTAAGAGGAAGATGATTTGCTGGGGCCATTTTGGCAACAGCAACAAGTTACATATAGGCAGTTGATAGGCTGGAGCCAGTGCCCCCTCTTCTCCTTGATCATGCTGTTTCCTGTATTTTTTAGTGTGCATGATGTAGACGATGTAACCTCCTAATCTAAGCTGTAAAATTGTGGGAGGATAGGATCAGTCCTTGGGGGATGTCTGTGGACAAATTAATTTTGTCCATATTGCCATCTCACTCCCAATCCTCAGGTTCTCATCAACTACTTCTGTTTCTCAGGCAGACTGTTAAGAGCTGCATCCTTTGTGGACTGGTTATCCCTGCACAGTTTGCTCACAGACTGCTCTTGAATACTCTCAGACTAAAACTTTGGGCCATGAGATAGATTTTGTGGAATGATGAACTTTGTACTTTGACGTGTAGGGCAGCAGCCTTTGGCTGTAGTCTTCTTCTGTTTTTATTAAAATGTCCTGTATGTAAATCCTCTGACCCATTATACCATTAAAAGCGTGTTCTGGCTTCCCGTGAAATGCCTAAGGGCAGTACTAAATTCATTCTTACCTGATCTCTGATGGCAGGGGGCTTCTTATTAATGGCACTTGTGCCACTCTATTCTTGCAAAAACATAGGAAAATATCTAGTATGAGAGGACTTTCGATACATTACTCTGCCATTTGCTTCCTTCACCTAATTATTTACTTCTATTTGGACCACTTATAAATGTGGCATTCACCCTGTTGTCCGGTGGTGGTTGGCAAGTTCATGCACACAGTAAATTTTTCTGCTGGCTCCATATCTAACAGAGCAATACAACTCTCCAGCCCCTCTTTTGGATTCTAGCTTGGAGAGAGTGCTAAACTTTTACTCCCTGCAAAAGCTGAACTGAATTTCTTTGGGGAGACTGTGTTGGGGTTGGACCTTTTTACCTCTGTTCCCTGCCTGCTGGCGCTTCTCTCTCCTGGAAAGTCATCTTCAGTCCCTTCATTCTTCTAAAACGTTGTTTTGACCCCAACCAATAAGTTCTGTGCCTCTTTTCCAGGTAAACCCCAGAATTTGATGTGATTTTAACCCCAAGGAGATTATTTTCTTTCCCAACCCTCGCTTGTTTCAACATGTTATTTATTCCTCCATCCACTTCCTGTAATGCCTAATTTGGGTAGGACTGTCCCTGTAAATCCCAGGTCAGCCCAGTTTACCTGCTTTTGCCTATAGATTTTCCCTCGAGCCTAGCAAGGCCACAACCGAGACCCCAGGTTTGGGTACTTACATCCAGCTGGAAGTTAAGCCACCCCTTTTGCTCTGGCTGGTTGCCTGTTCCTCTCCAGGCACAGTGCTGTCCCCAGCTCCAGCAGAGGACTCCCTTGAGTGGTACCATCCACCTGGGTTGCTCTTGCACATGCTCTCCAAGCATTTGTAAAACTTTCCCCCCAGTAGCCTCGTGGAGCTCAGGCTTGTTAAGATGCTTCCTGCTGCACAGAAGAGCTATTTCATGTATTCACTGATAGCTGGGAAACGTAAACATTCAGAAGCAAAACATTACTCAAAGTCATAAGGAAGGAAGGCTGCATGTGTAAAACCTTGTGTGGAGGAGCCCATTTTCTCTCGTGAAGAGCTCTCAGGCACCATATCAAGCTTGTGTTTTGCTAGAGAAGGCATCAGCTGAAACAGCAGCAGCCGAAAGGCTTTGATTCGTTTCATTTATTTTTAACTTTCCTGTTGAAATGCCTAAGAAAAAAAAAAGAAAGAAATTGCTTCCTTGGAGAGCCCTTCAGCTCTGAGAAAGATACCTGCTGCAATCTAGAAACAGGCTTGTTCTGGGAACCGCTTAGCCAAGCACTGCCCGGAGGGCTGTAGTTTGTTCATTCTTTATTTATTAATTTTGACCCTGAACACAGCCACCTCTTTCAAAGGCTGCTGTCGTGGGTTGGTCTTTTGGGGTTGGCTTTTTTTTTTTTTCTTTTTTGGTGAAGAGCTGAGGAGGCTCCAGCTTACAGGAGTGGAGCGCAGCAAGAGCTGGGAGAGCCTCAGCGACGGCAGCCTGGGCTGCGTCAGTTGGCCGGTCACAAGGATGCCTGTCATGTGCTGCTGCTCAGACAAAGATCCCTTTCTTTCCATGCCTGGTGGGTTCTCCATCAATGAGAGAACCTTGTCCTACAAACAGAAATCAAACCTCCGTAATTGCGGTGCCACTGATAAAACGTGACTTCTTTACTGATTTGTACAAACACTTTGACCTCTTGCCTTGGTGCAACAGACTTCGAAGATTTTTTTATCTCTAGCTCTTTTTATGGTTTTGATGGAAATACTGTAGGAAAGTTCATTTGGGGAGTATTTTTGATCTATCTCAGGCAAGAAGCTAAGCTTCTGCACTTACAGTCACAACTGCTATGAATTGTCTGGAGTGATTTTTAGCTATAAATAAAAATTATTTCAGGTTACAGTTTACTTTTTGTTTAAATTTAGAACTGTTTTTGCATGAATAATTACTTATATGTTTTCAAGAAAGATAAGAACAAAATTTCTGCTCCACACAGCTTCCATTCCATAAGAAAGTGAAAAATTTAAGTAAGAAGGCTGGAAAAAAAAAAAAAAAAAGTAGTGCTGAATAGCATGGCTAAGCAGCTGTGTTATTTTTTTCTTCCCCCAATTGAATTATTGCTATAACTGTTCTTGCTAAGTTAAGATCTCACTGGGGGAAGGAAGAAAGTTTCTAGGTTTCACAGCAGGAAGGTCTTTAACGAGAAGTTAATGTAGGATAATGAGGGGGTCAGGAAAACCATAAACACAAAGGGATTGCCCAGAAGACTGTGTAGAGATAAGAGTGTGAATAAATATACTAAATAAGAGAAGAAACACGCTGCAACCTTTTGAATTTTAACCTAGCTGTTCAGTGACAAGTATGTACCATATCCACTATGGCATATTATCCCTGAGCACAGTAATCAGCAACAGTCAGGGTCACCGTCCCAAGTTATCAGAGAGAATGAAAATTTCTTGTTTGTACACGTTCTTCTTTAAAGGGAAATATCATACATGTGACAGGATTTAAAGACTACAAGATACATGGGAAGACAATACTGTTTAAAAACAAAGCTGAACTGAAAATGGAGAGAAGCAGGTATTTGTGGGTTTCTGGGATCGTACTTGATGTTTCCTAGTATTTAACTTCTACAAAAGGGAAGCATATCAGAAGTTAACTGCGCTAGAAGACCAGTTGGCTTTGCTGTCGCTTTTCAGTCAATGGGCCACCACTTCCCTGGGTTAGGGGTTGTGCTGTGCCAAACAGCAGGATTTTTTAGCCGGTCCTATATCCATGAGAAAATAATCCTCTGTTTCTTTGGTGTCATAGGTCATCAATAAAATAAGAAATAATTATATTCTTCAGTACTTCAAAATTGCTGCCTTTACTATTCTTAGAATATTAGATTATTTCTGAAATAAACTAGATCTTTTTCAAATAAATTAAAACCCCACCTCAGCAACGTATTTTTTGCAAGGGATTTTATAGAAGTTAGCTTCTGAATTATATATGAAATACTGCGTACTGACTGTGCTGATAGTTAATTCCGATTTGGTAACTAGAGTACGATTTTGCCAGTTAGTTCTTTTTAGGGTCAGTCTGGGACATTCTGAAGTATTATGACCATGGCGACTATTTCATCATACAGATGTAAGTTCCTCTCTGATTTATGTAGCTGTGTTTGCCTTGATATCTCTAACAGTGAAATAACTTGTCAACTTTAAACACTGCATGTGATGGTCAAAAATCAGCATTAGTAGCATTGGGTTCCATGAATAAATCTGTATTGCTGCCATGAATTAAATGAATGATTAGCAACAGAAAAATGCTGTTTTCTTGGCCAATTTCTGGAGATTTTATTATTCCCTCATAGGGTAAGAAGATACTGTGTTCCTTATTTCAGAGAGAAAAAAAATGTTTTTATGTATGAAGCGTCCTCACTTCTCAAGAAGTATATATCACAGGCTGAAATACCTAAACACTAAGGAAAATGACAGCTCTCCCCTTTCCTTTTGCCCTCAGCAGAAATGAAGTTTTGGCTAGCTACTCTTATTTTGTAGGAATTATGCCTGCTCAGTTATTTATTTTTATATTGCTGCAACTTTTTATCCTGATTCCTGCAGAAACGAGGCTTATGCAATCCTACTGCATACACTTGTATCTCCGTCACTTCCACACCCCCAAAATCTTTTGAACCTATTGACAAATTTCAACCAATTGATCTCTCAAAGAAAATCAAGTTCGTACAAGCTTTGCAAAAATAACCTGCCAGGTAGTGCTCTCACAGAGGGGTAGGCTGCGATGCAAACAGTCACTATTTCAGACAGCAGAGAACCTGCTTACAAGAAAGTGTTTATTTATAAATGCCTGTCTACGGAGAGCATTTCAGGGAAAGCTTGTTCCTTCTTTGATCTGAAGTCAATTGAGTCTCAGGCTCAGGTCTTTTGGGAGCCAGGCTT
Source organism: Limnodromus scolopaceus (assembly GCA_028565335.1). Lineage (NCBI taxonomy): Eukaryota > Metazoa > Chordata > Aves > Charadriiformes > Scolopacidae > Limnodromus > Limnodromus scolopaceus. The sequence continues at coordinate 118,455,971 of JAOXNO010000001.1, forward strand.
CATAGTACTGATCTACCACAGCACGTGAGGATACTGCTTTGCAGTAATGATTTACCACCTTAACTGCATTTAAAGCAAATGTGGTTTTTTTTTTTTTTTAATAGCTTAATTTTCCATTTATTTTCCTTCATTTTTTTTTTGTTTTGTAAAGGACCAACAACTGCCCAATAGCCTGTCTCCTAAGTCCAGGACTTTATGTCGTCCATCACCCTAGAAGTCAACTCTTGACCTTTATCACTGTCACTTTTCTCCATGGATTCTCTAAGTTTAAAGTTACAGAATTGCTGAAACAGACAACACAGTGCAGAAGGCTGAAAAGCAGCTAGGATGAACCTCCAGGGACAAAGTTTATCTGTTGGAGCATTTCCTGTGTGTACTTTGAAACCTCTCAATTTAACTTGATCAAAGCGTGAGCCGACACGTTTCAGCTCCCTACTGAACAAACAAATTTACAGCTTATCATTGTTGCCACCTCAGTCTTTAATTTACTTTACTTAGTAAGCCAGTACATGTTAAATGAACAACCTGCTTATTACAAATGCTAGGTTCTGGTCTCAAAAATAGGCTACGGTTTGCCTGACATTAAATTACACAACACATCACAGACCCTCTCCTTCCCCACAATCCTAATGTAAAAGGAAGCTTAAGCCATATATAGCCAGTATAGACAATAGTGGCCTCTTTGGGACCGCTATAGCCATCAGCATCTGTTGGATTGGTTTTTGCTGTCTTGGGGTTCCGTGTTCTTTGTCCTACGGGAGTCAATGAAAAATGGTGTGTTTTTCAAAATACATTAGTTAACTCACATTAACACATTTCAAAGCACAGTTGAGCACAGATGGATTAACAGACCATTTTAAACATCGCGGTTTTTGTCAACAGTAGTAACCAATACTTTTGTTTTTAATGTTCTGATAGCTGGGAATTATTTTTTTTCCATTGAAAAAAAGTCTTTACTTAATAACAACAATAGTAAAGACGGTTGTGAGGTGTTGCTTGGCCAGACAACCTGGGTTGTAGAAGATAGTAAGGTGCAGTGGCCATCTTTCTGTTTTTAAACCAAAACAATTTGGCGAATGTTTTTAAACTGTGTCTGAAATATTTTAATCATTTTCCACTTACTTAAAACTACTGGCCCATATTTTCCATCTTATTCAGCCTTCCTTATTTTTGGGGAAATTGGACCCAAATGTTTTGATTTCCTTGGTAACTGTTGTTCATCAATAGCATGTCTCCCTGGAAGGAGAGGTGGTGTGGTACTTGAGATGATGTTGCTTCTCTTTCAGGAGGCACCTGCAAGGGTAGGGACTAGTGCCATGCATTTGATGTCATTTGTCCTCAGTTCTTGAGTGCTTTTCCTGGGTGACTTCAGAACCCCTGAGCTAGAAAATATATTCCCGGGTCCATAATGCAAACATTGAAACATCCTGGATTAGAGAAAATAATCGGTCAATAAACCAGCCTCCTAAAACAGCTTTCCATCCAGAGCAACACTAAAAAGGGTGTTTACTTCATATAAGTAGGTAGAGATATAAGCTATTCTTCAGCACTCCAAACCATGGTTGCCTTTCTTGACTGTCACTTTCTTCTCTTCTTTCATACAAAAATAACTTCTTCAAACATTCTGCAAGCTCAGATATTAACTAATCAGTTTTTATTCTACTTCTGTGTCATCACTTATTGAAAATGCAAAATGCTTAGACAATGTATGTTATGATGGAAATTTTCAAAAAAAAGTGCAGCGACACATCTCCTCTTAGAATTAATGGGACATGTATGACGCTCTCCTGCACAGCTTGGTAAATGTCACTCAGAGACTTCAGAGCATCTATGTAAGAAATGACAGGAAAGCCAGCCACATATGGCACTGTCTGCTGACACAGATCAACCTCCACACGCAATTCAACTAATAAATGTATCATGTCTTTTCCCATAATAACCACAGACTAGGGATAGTCGAGTTTAGGGTTTTGTGAAGCTTGCAGATGATATTTTTGTTTTGCTGGCTTGTAAAACTATTTCCAATCTGCAAAATTTCTTGTGTTGTTTATTTTCTTCCTCAGATGTTATTAACTTAGACAAGTTAGATGACTTATTTTTCCACCTAAATGAAGCCTGTGCCAGACATAGAAAACTCCTTGCCTGAAAGATGAGTTAACACAAATGAATGTCCTGTGTTTTTGGATTTGCTGTCATGAATTAGCTGTAATTATTGGCATAATCCAAGGTTTATCATTTTGCCACCCTGCTTTTAAATTTGTCAAAGGAAACCTTAGTGTAACTGGTTCTGCCATTTTCAAGAACAGAGCTGGGTGGTAAATGTTCCTCTGCTGTTCTGGGATGAAGCAGATCTCTAGAAGTATTCTCCAAATAGGGAAAAGAGCGACTTTGTTCTGGACTAAGTGGTAGCCTAGTGCCTGTGCTTCACTCTGCAGGGACTATTGGAGAAACAGGTTTAAACCCTTCTTTGGCTTGAGCTGGATTTCTCATGTGCCAGGAGAAATTCCCCTGACACCAATCCATCAGCTCCTCTGTGACGGGTCTCCTTAAATATCTCTGACCATATAAGTTGCTTGTGCTTCTCTAAGAGATGTTGTCTATGTGGGTATGGGTTTGAGCGCTCCTCTGGGATGAGGGAGAATCGGATGCATGCTCCTGCTTGAAGTGTTTTTTATTTATAAAAGATGGAAACTACTCCAGAGGGTGGGCTTGGAGGAGATGCTTTCTCCTTTCCATTAAACAACACTGGTCAGGAGCACACCTAGTCCTGAAACCGAAAGCCCTAGTCCAATTTCAGCAAAAGAGATAAGTTGGCTCCTGGAGCAACAGAAGCCGTTATTTTTACTGAAAATTTCACTTTAACAGGTATATTTCCATACAAACCTCTCTTTTTATCAAGTCAGTGTTTAGTAACAAGATTTATCTGTAGAAATTTCCATAGCAGCTCTAGAGAATAGGAGGTAAAAGGACCGGTTCCATGGACTGCTCTGTGGACTTGGACCTTCTCACTCGGTCTTCAATAAAGCTTCATCTCTGTGGCTCCTCTTAGCCCAGCTGTTCTTGGCACAAATAATCACAGAAAACCACAGGTGATGCTGTCTGGAGCGTGCTGTTAATTGCTGCAAATGTGCTTGCAGGTATTCCTGATTAGCCTGAAGCAGCCAAATGATTTAGGACCCTTAAATGAGAAGGGCAGCACAGAGGGCAACAGTCCAGAGGTGATGTATTTTATGTGGGGAGCCCTTACACTGTTTGTAGGGATTTTTTAAAGCAGAATGGAAACAAAATGTTTTAAATCTCCCATAAAGGAGTGGCTGTCAGCTGCTCATCTGTACTGGAAGTCCCATCTTGATGGCAGTCTGGTTAGATGGCTGGGACGCAGAGAAACCTTGCAGACCCCTGGTTGCTAAAGGAGTTGGAGCCAGCATATTTGGGGCCTTTCATACTCCTCAGTCCTCCTCTGATGGATAAATATTACTTACATTTTTCCAGACAGACTTATGGGTGGATAGAGACAAAAGAGAATATAGACAAGAGAAAAAAAATCTAGCTATTTCAGTGATAAGACCACCTTCTTGGGATGGTAGTCTCATTGTGTGTGCTCTTCTTCTCCTCTACAGACAGCAAATGTTTCAGCCAATGTCTGCAATTTTCCAACAATGAGTTATATTAAATTTGGACACCACTTGTAGTTTTCAAAAATTAATTTGTGCAAAGTATCTATGTTAGGAAAATTGCTGTCCATTAGTAGGAAATTATTCAGAAAAAGGAAGATGATTTGCTTATTTATGTAAGAAACTGCTCTACAATTAAGTACAGATATAGGTCAGTAAAATAAGTTCTTTGATCTATTGCTACAAGGAATCAGAGTAAATACGTTTCCTGATAAGAGTTGCTACTGCGTAATTGTATTTTACAAACTGCGTAGTGTGCTCTTACTCAGGAAATGTGTTTACTGATATGCATGTCTCCACTCCGCCTCATGGCTGAAAGGTTTGCTTTTTCTGATATTTATAGTTCTTGCACATTTTTAAATAAGGCGATTAAACTCGTGAAGGGATGGAAGAGAGTACAAATAGGGAAAATTGATTCTAGACCATACAAAACCACTATTGAAATAGAGACCAGTTGATTGTTTTTAAACAAACATAGGTTAGTGGCATTTGAGATTAAACTGCAAGACAAATATTAAGAGGGATTAATTTATACTGTCAACTCTGACTGTTCTGGGCTTCATCCTTTTGTTAGAATAAATTGGACTATGACTCCATCACAGCCGTAAAAAGCCTTGCGCTTCATGGAGTTTTGTCCTGGTTTAGGGAGAATAATACTCACTGTAGAAATTGAGCCCCTCCAGAGCTTGCACAAGAGCTGCTAATTGAATGCCAGAGGTATTGAATGCTCACTGGTTGCTCACCTAAGGATAGGCTTATCCTGGGCATTAGTGGGATTGGTGATATAGGAAGATGGGAATCAACATAATGTTGTTATAATTCCAACCATGATTCCGTATTTACTGGGGATGCTGCTGTAATAATGAAGTGTATCCAGGTAATTCTTTTCAAATTTGGGTTTTAATCACTGTGAACCTACCTAAGCAATGCCTGTTGGCTAGAAGTTGTTCAGTTAGGCAGGACTGAGCTTATTAAAGCATGAAAATACGTATACTATTGTACCAAGCCATCTCATCATAGTTTAATCTGGGGGATATGAAAAGACCATTGTCTAGTTAAAAATGAGAGTGACGGAAAAGTAGCTGCATTTGTATTTCTTTGTTTTGAAGATCACATTGATGAACTATCAGAAGCAGAGCACTACTGCAGGATGGGAAAGGAGCCCTTGCAGAGCAGGAGTGTATCTCTGCACTCTGATTGCAGAGCCTGTGATTCGACTAGTTGTGGACTGCTAAAAAATCCCACTTTGCCGAAGCATAATATTCATAACAGGGTAAACAATCCCTTTCAGGCTGGAGTGGGATGGCCACCATTCTCGTGGTCTGTAGTATGCAACAGAGGAAAAAACAGTGGGTCATTCCTGAGAGAGAGGATGTGGTTCTGGGTTCATGGCCAGGGTGGGAGGCAATTCCCGCATCCTGCCATATCTTCGGGTTCTGGAGCCAAGCATGTTGCTCTGTACATCATGTTTTTGTTCATAGAAAAACAACTTGTACAGCTCTCTTTTCTGCAATGATTTCAGGATGATTCCCAGGATGATTTCCTGGGAGACCCTAGGGAAAGCTCTTGCTTTTTCTTATGGTAGGTACAATATGCAGTCACGTGCAGGACAGCCTGAAATCAAAATGAAACTGAAACCTGATTTGTCTTTGCCTAGTTGTTTTGGAGGAGCAATGAGAGCCATTGTCATGTTTTGTGCTCACTGGACAGGGAAAGAGGTGCTGCAGTGTGGTTGAAGCCCTGCCTCAGATGTCCATCAGAGGCTTCAGTGCTGCCTGAGGGAGCAGTCATCGTCTAAAGGTCCCCGGGGGCCTGGGCTGAGTCAGAGCTATGGTGCTCAGGGTACAAGTGGCACCGTTCCTTTTCAGTAAAGTTTGGTGCAAAAGTCAGCTGTGGTTTACATGTAAGTCAACTACAGAGCAGAAAAAAAATATATTTGGAATGAGAAAGGTCTCCATCTTATTCTTCTTGCTTTTATTGCAGTGGAGTGGGGTGCTTTAACAGGGTGGTAGGGTGTCCTCTGATGACAGAAAACTCCATAGGAGGCAGCATACTCCAGGGAACGGTCATGCTCTGGTTTGGGATTTAGGTGAGGCTTGTACTTTTCCATGACTTTACTGCTCCTGACCTCTCTCCTCAAGACATCTCCTTTCACTTCTCTGGAAACCAGTCCCCTTGTGTGAGTGTGAAATGGGAACAGTAATACTTGCCTTTCTTCCTAACTCACTTTGGGATCTACCGGTGGAAGGCATTTGGAGGGACAGTCTCCATCCTAATGGCAGTTCAAGTTGTGATGGGGTTCTGCAGAGCTAAAAAGGGTTGTTGCTGATATTGTCTTTGGCATGGCTATGGCTCCCAGAGTGTGCAGAATCTGAGGACGTTTATAGAGGTATGTAGGATTCGCACTGCCATAGTTGTTAGGAGAACGGTTTTCTTTTTTTCTCTCTGCATCTTTTTTTACTTTTAAAATACCTTAGAATATTGAATAGGAGAGGGGGAAAGAAGCCTATAAAAGACTGCACTAAGAATACGTTTTAAGCAGATGCCAGGAAACGACAATGTTCAGGTTGTACAGAGTCTGAATTTGGCTCCCTTGTGACAGCACAGTCTCTAATTACATGAACAAATATCTTTTTCGAAGTCATATGATATAAAAATATGGACTATTTAAAACCCTAGACAAACATGAAAGTCCCACCAATTATGTTACACTTACGCTGCTTTATTGTCTTGTGGGTATGATACTCGGTTTCAACAAGAGTTCATTGACAGTACAGGGGGTCTGCCAGTGAGTGCAACTCTTCCTGACTGCGGTGCTTTCCTGAACAGGGATAGATGTATTAAAATGTTGAAATGCTTTCCTGACTCAGGCCCATGAAGATTGCTAGCAGGGGACATAGCTGAAGAGCAAAAAACCTTGGCTGGGAGAAGGATGTCCCCTTACCTGTCAGACTAGCAGGGCTTATCTTTTTCAGATTTCTGAAGAGAAATCAGAGGAGAAGTCAGAAGGAATTTCTGAAAAGAAATCTGTAAAAAGGGAGTAGTCTTGCCCAGACACAAAACTGGTTTTTCAGTCTGTTTGAGGCATCTTACCTGAACCATCTTACGTAGGGAAGAGAAAGTGGAAAAAAGGCTCTGGATACTACAAGGTAAGGCTATTGATAAGGTACCCAAAAAGCACAAAAAAGAATTAGATATCTAATTAAGACAGCTGCATCAGGCTTCTCCTCACTCTCCTCCCCAGCAATATTACATGGAAGAATTCTTCCTTCTGTACAAGCAGTTTTTCTAGTGATTAAAGACATTAATGAAGACTGAGACCTTTAAGTCCTGTTTCTTGCGTGCCTCCTAATAGTCTGTATGAACTCAATCACATAGTTTTAGTTCCCTGAATTTCACGTTATCTGCAAGACAGCTTTCTATGCTATATACCTCACACAGCTTTGTGAGGACAGGCTTTATGTAAAGCTGGGAAAAAATGTGGTGTAATCATGACATATTGTAGTTATTATCAGTTACCATTAAAAGAATTGTACTTTTGTGTGTGAGAAAGGGAAGAAGGAAAGATGCTCATTAGCAGCTTCCTTCCTCAGGCTACGAGCTTCCATGGGCTCGTCTCCGATAAGCATGTACACAGCTGCAGTCCCACGGCAGCCTAAGCTGATGTAACAGCTGCTGCTGCAGCATGGTGCCACTGTCTGCCCCTCTTCCACAGTCCCACTCCAGCCCCTACCTTGGTCCACGTGTTCTTTGTGCCTTTGCAGAGCCATTTTGAGGTGTTACCATGGAAAAAAAACAATCTGTTGTGGCTTTTTTTTTGTGTGTGTGTGTGTGGTGATAGTTTCTACTCAGAAGTGCTCTGAAGGACAGCAGGACATTGTCAGAGGGGCCCTGCAGGTGCTGCGGGAGAGGGGCAGGGCCGTGGGGCAGAGAGCAGGGCAGCAGAGGTGGCTGCAGTGGCCAGTAGCCACGCTGACTAAGGCTGCCAAGGAGCCAGAGCCTTCCCCACCAAGCAACAGTTTTGTGGTGTGGTGATAGCTGCTGCTGAGACCGTCTGGCTTACCATACAGGCCCACGAATGCTGGTGTTTCCCCACCTGGTGGGGAACTACAAGGGTGAACAAGAGTCATGGGGAAAGGAGACGAGTGAGGGTGTTATAAGATGGGACTACAATCAAGAACAAGTTCAAGAGTGAGAAATAGCAGTCATTTTGGAGAAAATACTGGTTCATGGCTCTCAAAAAGTTCACCAGACTGGGTTTATTAGGGGAAGTTTAGCTAATAGTCTGGAAATACCACTTTCCCATAGAAGAAAGTGCCTGGTTTGCCCTCCTCTTAAACTCTGCAGAGGGTTCTGGACCCTCCTCCCTGCTTCAAAATGGATGAAGTAGAATTAATAAAAGTTCAGAGACAGCAGCAAAGATGAGCGAAGGCATGGAGCACCTCACCCTTTCCTATGGGGAGAAGCTAAATAGAATAATCCCCCTTGAGTCTGGAAAAGAGAGACATGGCAAGGGTAGAGAGGGGCTGTTGGTTTGTGGTGCTTCATAGAATCATTAATGATGTGGCCAATGGGTAAAAAGAAAGTGAAAAGATAGAAGAGTTTTCCTATTTCATGCTAAAAAAAAAAGTGGTGGACACCCTGAGAAGTTATAAAGACAGGATGATTTAAGTTGAAAGGGACCCCTGGAGATAATCTGGTCCAACCCTCTCTCTAAGCAGGGCTAGTTTAAATCAGGGTTTTGACTTGCTTGGTTTTGAATACTTCCAAGGATGTAGATCCTACATCCCTTCTGGGCAGCCTGTTCCAGTGTTGTCAGATAGAAGATTTGAAGTAAATTAAGAAAGTGTTTTATGCATTGTATGATCATTGGATATGTTTAAGTCATTATTTAAGATGCTGTAGGGTGAAAAGTCTGAATTCCTAGGACAAAAGAACGTAAACCCTTCCAGAGCTATTAAAACTGTGAGCACATGTGGATTGAGAATTCTGTAAGCAGCAGATAGAGGCAAGGCAGGAACATATTGTGGGGGAATCACCACAGTTCCCTTGTCCTCGTCTCCTCCAACGCACCCACTATTGACCACTGTCAGAGGTGAAGTGCTGGCTTTGGTGGTCATTTGGTCCACCCAGCCTGATTATCTTCGGTCTGATCAGTGGATACCTAAGCCTGGCAACACATCACGTAGGGTGAAAATGCATTGGAGACCTTCATGCTGCCTTCAGTTTCACAGAAGGACAGCTGCCCAGGCAGGTTCGGACCTATTTCCATCAAGCATTAAAAGCTGGTTTCATAACATATATTTTTCTGTCAAACTTTGTGAATAAAACAGTGCAGAAAGATGTCGTGACTAACGTGAAGCTTTTTATTCAGGCAGCAGATGAAGTGGGTTAGTTTTAGAAAGGAGTAGGAGTCAGAAGAACATTCAGCTTAAGCAGACAGACCAACCCTGGTTAAACTGAAGGGAAAAGCAGTGATACTGGGTCTTGCATATCTGATGTGAAAGACCAGGAATACAATACTGGATTTATTGTTCGGGTTATATATTATCCCAGAATACCATGGTTTTATAGTGGTGACATCTGACCACTTGCTATCAAGAGATAACTTGAAAGTGCCGCATGATAGGAAAGCTGTTCTTTTCCTGTTGCGGTTATTTTATTGACGAGCTTTCAGACACCGTGAAAGAGTCCACTGGTACACAGCAGCAAAATACCATACAGAAACAGTCAGAGGAAGATTGAAGGTGTGAACAATAAAGCAAATGAATACCCTGCTGCCTCTCTGCACACATAGCTGCTTATTCAGCCTTCAAAAATAAATAAATAAAATGAACAGATGCTTGGATTCAGAGATAAGATGTTCCCATGGTGCAAGGACCTCTCCCATCTTTTGGATTCAGTGTGTCACATCTTGTGGGAGAGGTGGATGTGGGGAACGCTTCTTTCTGCAGTATGTCATCTACAGCATAACCCCCTCATGCTCACATCGGTCCCCTCCTTTCCCACTCATGAGTTGATAACCTCTTTGTTGCAGAAACATTAATTGATTGCTTGGGGAAAAACATATTACATTGAGAAGGAATGCAATGCTTTATTTATAGGCTAGTTGTTGATTTTCTTCCTGTAAAGGGCTTTCACTTCTGGTGGTTGATTATTAAGGAAAGCAATGTTGGACTTTGGGCAAAGTCTTTCTGGTCTCTTTGTCTTCTCGCTTTAGTTTGTGCAGTCCCCCATGCAGAGCTCAGCTGCAAAGGGAAGCTCTGCACCAGCCAGCGTGGAGGCCTAGGATCAGGATGTCACAGAGCTGGGTCTCTGCATGGCAGAAGGTCTCAGTGGGCAGGTCCTGGGCAGGGGTTGAGCCCAGGGACCTGTGATGGGTGCAGGGCCTGGATCTTGGCTTAGTGTGCCCTGGCATGCTGTGGCTGGGACCTAGTGAATGGCCAGGTGGATGGAGCTCAGCCAGGTGCCATCACTGCTACAACAGGTCACACAGTGTCTAAGCCTTTTTATAAGCAAAAAGATACCTTCATTTCCACTTACAGGAAGAAAGGAAGCATACTGTGCATCCAGTGGGGCTCTGTCTCAGACGAGTGGCGCTGGAGCCATTGCCTAGCCTGGTGATGGCAAAGGATGAGCAAGCCCGCTACCCAAGCTGGCGCATGGCAGGGATCAGGAGACAGTGAACGTGCACATTATTTTGTTTTTGCAGCATGTATCTTACCCAAGCCTTTTTTTTAGTGATCTCAGTAAGAACAAGAGAAATGGCAAAGCTTTTAGTAAGATCAGTTTCTCTAATGACTCACCAAGTGCTACAAAGTCAAAACAGGTTGCTTGTGCTTGAAAGGTATAAAACAAGCATGTCATTTTTATGGTTACTGTACAAAACACTGCATATATACATGCAAGGGAACATTTTAAAACCTCATATAGCTTTTTTTTTTTCAGCTAGAGGCTCCTTTATCCTGGTTTTTATTCATGTGTCATGCTTTGTATTAAGTGTTATTGCTTTAGCAATTAAGCTAATTTCCTCACTGCACTCTGCCAGTCAGAGCGTTGCTCTTTTGTATTCCAAAAAGAAAGGAAGAATTAAGTTGAGATACTGATGGCCCAAACCAATTCCCTCTGCAGTCCACTGAGACTCTTCCACTGGAGTTAGCTGGGGCAGCTAGTTCTGTGAGCACTTGGAAATAAGTAATAACTACATCTCACGTCCAAAAAAGACCCACAAGTCCCTCAACTTTCTGTTACATAAAATTATTTTCAACAACAACAATACACCTACATTTCTGTAATGTCTTTCATTCCAAATGAAATTTTACCACCATAATGTTTCAAGAAAATGTGCTTTTTTTTTTTGTTACACAAGATTTGACAAGAAAAATATCCCTTTCAGTGAAATCTGACAGAAAAATGAAATTCCAAGGAAATAAAATATCTTGTAAGGCAATTAGAGATTCTTACAAAAAAACTTTTTAGAGAGATAAATACTCTCGTTTCTTCAGAACAAGACAGCCATCTTAGGATTTTACAGTAGTGTCTTAATTTCTCCTCCTTTTTTTTTTCTTTATTTTTGAAGGAACAGGAAGCATCCAGAAGTATTCAATCCCCTAGAGGATATAAAAGAATATAAATAGTAGCATGTGATATTTCCTTGGGTGGAGAACAATTCTTATACATCACATTCCTTTTGCAAGTTAGGGTATGCCTCTGCTACAGCGCCTGGGTAAGTCCCGGGGTGGTTAATCCAGGCCAAGCTCCCACTTCCACAGCAGTGCCTCTACCCAGGCCCCCACAGCTGGTGTGGAGCTCGCCCAGGCATGCCAGGGTGAGCTGTAGACAGGATGCTCTAGGCATTCCCAGATTGGTTCTGGAGCTGTCTGAAATGGACTCTGAAGGGACCTTATCTCACAAATTAAAACAGCAATGCATACAAGAGACAGCTCACAACCTTGTACAGAGGTATGTTACAAAGTTCCTGTTAGGACTCAGTAAGGGATAGCATGCACTCTGTAGGCGAAATGGTCTTTTTCGTCCTCTTCCTCCATGCTGGGGAACTGTGCCAACCGTTTACCTGGGGCACTTGTTCTTCTTACTGTGCTGGTTACAGTATGAGGATTGCTGTCTTGAGAATGAGGTTGAAGTCCAAGTTTTAACCACTCTTCCCTTGCACCACTGGCTTCACAAGGGCATCTCCCTTCCCTGCTCGGTGACATGGGGAGGTGGTATAAGGACAGGTGGAGTTGCACCTCTCCCGCATGGATCTGTGGAGAAAGCCAGCTTCTCTGGCTTTTTTTCTACAATGTTGCTCTGTGAAACTACATGAGCTGTCAGGCAAATGAAGGGAAAGAGTTAAATGCGATGGTTTATGGGAGTGCCTTCCTAGCTTTATGCAGGTATTTCCTGCCTGAGAGCTCAAAAATGGCAATTCATAGAACAGGATGAACATTTCTTTCTGCTTTCTGCTCATTAAAAAGCCAGTGATGATAGACATGGTCTCCAGGGCAGCTGCTCTGTGCCTTGCCGTGGGTCTAGCCTGCCTCCAAGCAAGAGGGCTTGGTGCTGGTGAGTACCAGGGAACATCTCTGGGGCCCAGCCACAAACATTGCAGAGGAGAGAAGAGGAGATCTGGATGGCTTTTTGACACTTTGGTCCCTACTCCCATTCAAATCCTCATGTGGTCACAGAAGCAACTAAAGCAGGCGAAATGTGCTGTTCTACATCTCGTGCAATGCCACGGGATGGGGGACGTCCCCAGCAGGGAGGAGTTGTACAGGCAGGATGATGGAAAGGTGAGCTCTGCCCACAGATGACTGACACACACCTCAAACTGTCTCAGGACTGTCCCAGTAACTGCTCTAGGCTCTTGCAAAGATGGCTTGCATGTTCTCCTCCAGGACTACTGAGATGTTCTACTTCTTTGAGCTCTTTAAATTTGGGTTTCCCCACAGCCAGACCTTTCTCAAGCTGCTTAGCTTTTTTTCCTAGTACACCCACATAATTACTCCAGCACAAAGAGTGGGCTTGTGAAGCAGCAGCATTTTTAAAAACCACAAACTCTGATCTCAAGGCAATCTTTCCCTCCCACTTCCTCCCCCTTCAAGCAGGGGTGTCAGCCGTGCTGTTTCTTTCAAACTTTCTCTGAGTCATCTCATCAGGCAGCTTGTAAATACTTGAATGCATCCATCAATGTCAAGTCAAAGTAAGTAAGTAGCAGCATATGCTGTGCAATGGAGTTTCCCTCACTCACATTTGCCTCTTTTTTGGAGGTGCAGAGAATGTAAAAGTGGCCCTATCTACCATATCATCAACATGCATACATACATAGATGTTGTGTCATCATGAGAACAAGACACAAGATTTAAGATGAGCTTCTTGCAGTAGAGAAAACTTAACAGTCTTCTGAAACTTCCACTACTGAATGATCCAGAGTGGAATGCCTTCATGCAAGATGCTCCATTCTTTTCAGGCCTAAAAACTGGTAATTAGAGACTCTGAGAAGCTGCAGTACCAGCAGCCCTTTGAGAATGTACCATTGCTAACCAGTTTGGATGAGCTGGTCACAGCTTTATGAACTGTTGCTATAAAAATATTATCCTTTTGTATTACAAGGGTGTAATTTGCTGTGTCATCATTGCATACCAAGTTTTAAAAAGTAGAATGTGATTCAGAGGGTTTATGGAACACAAACCGCCTTCTAAGAAGGCAAAAATCTCTGCTGAAGAGCAGTAATGCTCCCAAGTATGACTGATAAACATGTTTTGTCTTGAACTAAATGGCAGAATATGGACTGTGCACCAAAGCTTTGCTCAGCATGGGGCAAAATTCATGGGTTTGTCTGCTAGCAGGCTGATTTATGGTAATGAAATCATTACAGTGGGAAGAAAGGAAAAGTCTTGCAAAATTTCTGAGTTATTCTCTCCAGCAGGCAGGTCTGGTGTCATCGTGATATTTGCCTAATAAATATGAAACGGTCAATTCAGGTGGATGTGTGTACTCTCAAATAGACACATCTGCAAATATGCTTCCTCTCAACCCTCTACCCCAAATAGGTAGGTTATGTGTGAAAATTACATTGGGAGCCAGGAAGTCAAGCTTAGTGCTACCTTATGGAGTAATCTGGGAGAAACCAGCTGAGTGAGAAGATGCTCTTCTGCAAAATGGGAGAGAAGATTCCCTGAAAACTCTTCTTCCCCTCTGCTACAGCCCACAGTGAGAGCTTGGCAGAAGCGTGCTGTAAGGGGCACCTCATATGTACCCGTTATGCTTTTAAACCATAAGGCATTGGGATCTGTCTCTGGATTCAGTGGCCTGCCAGGCTAAGATACTGATCAAGGGGAGTACAGATGGTAGTATTGATTTGTAAGAGGTTTTTCCCTACCATGATCAAGGGACATTTCAAGCATTGCTCTTCCGTCTTGTTTCTCAGGCAGTGCAAATTGAGAACCAGGATAATCGCACAGCAAAAATGCTTTCCATCTCACTCCTTTATTTACTTTTTTTTTGTGATTTCCTTCCACTCCCAGGTGAAGGAATGTAGGCTGTTTGAAGAGTTGATCTGCTGGGGTGGGGCACTAACTTAATTTGAAGCATTGCTGAATATTTAGTCATGTTCCGTAGGAGTATTAGAATCACAAAATTCTTGGATTCCTAACAAACTGTGCACGTGTACGCAATCTCCAGAAAGAGAACAAGTGTTTAAAAACAAGGCTCTATATACAATTCTAAAGTCATTTAAATATAAGATATATATATATATAATTCGAGTTAAAAACATCTTGCAGTACTACATTACTGACAGCTTAAAGTCAGACACCAACTGTGATGGCATAGATCTGTAAGCTGCTTCAGGGAAAAATTGCTAACTGGTATAAATCTGATTTTAAAATAAAGATAGCACAGAGGGAAGTTTGAGTTAATTTAAATAGGAACATGTCATTTATAAACGGAAGTCTCTTCCCAGTGGTGAAACTGGTCAACCAACGGTGGGTTAGGAAGGTAGCTCTCTCATTTTTAAATTCATTAACTTGTGCTATGGCACGTGGGACCTTGCTTTTGTGACTAACGTCTTCAAAGCGGGATGCTTCCCTAAGTCTGCTAATGGCTATAGCTGGGTGAAAACCAAGTTTCTCTTCTCTCAAAGATTTTGTGATTTTAAAAAAAAATTTCTTGTTTGGGACAAGGGTGAACGTGAGAGCTTAACTGGCAATGTCATCCAATGCTTACAGAAATCACTTAGTCTCCCATGTTTAGATACCATGAAAGTATAATGTCTTCCCACTGTTCAGATGTGGCGTGCATGCCACTGCAGTGCTGGTGAAGCACCAATGGACAAACTCTTTGAGCTTTGTGAAGGCTGGTGTCAGCTTTCTGTGCCATCCAGTCCACACACTCCCAGAAGGAGATCACCAAGGGAAAATTCACTTTATTTTTCTCAGAGAAATAGATGTACATGGTTTTTTTTTTAGAAAATCATGGCTATGTGAGTAGGTGATGGATTTATAAATGGGCCCATTTCTGATCCTGCAGACTCAGACTAGAAATCAAAGTCATATGATGTATATTGGAGTGATGTGCAACCAGAATTGGACCCATTGTTTTCAAAGCAGGTCTGCTAATGGTTCACAAATACTAACTTCTAGTTCTTTCAGTACCAGACTTCAGAGCAAGGCAGAATTTGTTTGTAAGACACAAATATTTCTATGGTGAATAAACCTTCACTGTGTGAAAAATGAGCTCAAAACTGATGCTGGATAACAAATCTGGAATTGACTGATTTATCCAACTTCCATGTATAGTTTTCTGGCTGCAGCTCCAGAGCCATACTCAATGACATTTAGTCATCTAACTACTTCCTTGATAGGCATGATGAAGTAATTAGCTGTCTAAGCACTATCAGATATACTCGCCTCTATGTGCTCACAAAACTGCTCCTTTTAAAGTCTAAATACAAACCTGGAGGTGACTTCAGGCCTTACTGCTGCGTTCACAATCAAAGTGAAGCAAAGACAGCTGCTGTGTCAAAACTTCTCCTGACTTCCATTGTCAAAAGCAAATTGGCTTGCAGGTCTTAATGATCATTGCCCAATTCGTAGTCACTCACAGTGGTTGAGACGCAGCTCTCCCACAAAGCCACACAACTATCATTCACTCTTACATGCCATGCTGGCTTCAACACCAAGGTACATCTCATGCCCTGACTTATCTTCGTACACGTTGTCTATGAATAATTCAGGACGTCTCCAGACAAGTTTACTGTTTCATTCCAAGTGAATAAGCACCAGTAACAAATCTGATGTGAAAGTGTAGCAACAGACTGCATAGCTAGTGTAAAGCAAGGAAGGTTTCCATGGACACCCTTTTGCTCTGATAGGCAGTTTTAAGAGAGAAATACAGTATTAGTGTACACTATCAGTGTAGCAGGTTAAGGACATAAGAGAAGACAGACTGTTCCAGAAAGTAGCATGTGTCAATCGTGTTCGATTGGTCAGTTGGGCAGGAGTGTTTAATGAGTGTCAGAGGCAGTTGGTAGTGTAAAAGATGTGCAGCATGCCAATCCCTGCAGTCCTGGGCTGGTCTGAGCTTTGCCAGCGTGCTGTGCCAATTAGTCGCTATCGGAGTGATGACTCGTAAAACTCCTCCTGTGACAAGCAGTGCACTCTTGACATTGCAGGTGTGCCAGCTGCTCAGAGCTCAGGTGCCAAGTCACGCTGTGCAGGACATGGGCGCACACAGATAGACCTATACACACATAAAGCCTGTGGGAGCGTAGATGCTTCGTTATAATTTTACATTGTTGCTGGGTATTGATAGTTTGCTGATTTTATTTTTTTTTTTTTCTGCCAGAAATTGTACCAATCCGTTCAGATGCTTTTGTTAGAAACAAGCAGAATTTTTGTGACAATGTGTTTGGCAAGGATAACACTCAGCAGATTTCAAGGACATTTTGACAGGAAACTTTAAGATATTTTGTCAGTGCTATAAGGAGAAAGAATATCTTCCTATTAACATGTATCTAGATTTTCTTCTTGAATGTTTAGTTAATGATCCCAGCCTTGCTAGCTGCTATCAAGGAAGATCCAGCAGCTTGAGATTCAAGATGAAGATGATGAAGAATCATGGATTTCTAAATTAGAAAAGTTCAAAGGTAGAAATAGGTAATAAGGAAATGTAAAGAAAAATCTTTGTGATCATCATCCAAACTCTAGGGGGAAGTAAAGAAATCTGCTGTGGATAGGAGGTACTCTCCATTGAGTTCTTCAGGTCAAAGGGTTTTCTGAAGTTTCCTTCTTTCAAGAGAGAAAATAACATGAGGAAAGTCGGGGGAAGCCCTATATACGGAATGGAAATGGGAAGATTTGGAAAGATTGTGGTATTTGGGTCCTCATTGGCCTTAATCAGCAGGGAGGAGAATGCAGTCCTCTGGGCAGCATGACTTTACCCTGTCAAAACTGGTCATACCTAAATTACTTGACTATTCCTCCTATGCTTGTCCCTTGTACTATCTGAGTAGCTGAAAGCTGGGCCAGCTTATAGGTGGATTTGTGAATTTGTTGGGATTCGGGGTTTGAACTTTTAAGATCCTTTATTCTCGTGTTTTTCAGCACAGCTTGTTTCGTATTTCCACAGTTTTCTGTAAGTTCTCTGAGTAAGGATCGTCTCCTTCTATATTAATATATCCTCCCTACTATGACGGGTCCTGCTCTGGGGCAGGGGTGCCTCTGTTGCACAGAGCATATCTAACTTTTTTTTACAACCAGCTTCTAAAGGTCTTTCACGGATTCACGGAATCACGGAATTGTCAGAGTTGGAAGGGACCTCTAGAAATCATCTAGTCCAACTCCCCTGCCAAAGCAGGATTGCCCAGACCACATTACTCAGGACTGCAACCAGGTGGGTCTTGAAAATCTCCAGAATACACCTCAGTGCTCCCTCATCTAGCCCACACTTCCTTAATTTTCTAATGAGGATGTTGTGGGAGACAGTGTCAAAAGCCTTGCTGAAGTC
>JAOXNO010000001.1:118479003-118511929 GCA_028565335.1 Limnodromus scolopaceus
GGAGGGAGGGGGGAAAATGATTGAACACAGTGTTTTTTTCATAGAGTAAATACAACATGGTGTCTGTTACAGTTTCCCCCACAAAATGCTCCATGAAGAGACAGTGGGTGTTTAAAAATACATAGTTGTAGGTTTTAGATATTTTCTTTATGAGTCTCACCAAGCAAGGCCAGAGGGCTGAAATGTAACTTACTGTTTCTTTTCCCATTTCTGCCATCAGTGGGAGAAGCCAAAAGTTATCTACAAGTGATTGGTTTCTGACTTCCAAAGCCAAGTGAGAAGTCCAGAGGTGCCGATTCTTCTCTTGTCTGTGAAAAGTCACTTTGTGTTTATGTGTGTTGCTCTCCTGAGGGAGGATTTTCTTAATTAATTGGATTCTGGGAGTGGATAAGATAAGGGTGAGGTAAGTCCATTTTTCAGCTGATGAAATGCTTGGGACAGTGGTTGTGTTTACTCCTATATTAAATAAGGAGAAAAATTTATCATCTCTTTGACTCTGCTGATGTCAGGTGGAATGTAGGTGCTAATCTAATGTAAATAATAACAAAGGAAGCAATTTCTTAAAGCACAAAACTTGAATATGGAAAATCTCCACTTTCATCCCTAAAAAAATCTCTCTGGCTTTATCACTTTTTTACTGAAGATTTCCCAAGCTATGACTCTTTCCTCTAGTGCTATCTTTTTCAGCTTTTTGTCTATGAACGTTTCATGGTTCAGAAAGTACTTCTAGGGTTCAGAAAAAGGTGAATAAGTAAAGAAAGTTCATATATGCTCTAGAGTGACCTACACACTTGAATAGTTGTAGACAATTGGAAAACCTTGGACATCCATAAAGCAAAAAATTGCACCTGCAGTCACTAAGAGGTAGAGGAATGTTGGACACGGGTATCTGGGAATGATATGTCCA
Source organism: Limnodromus scolopaceus (assembly GCA_028565335.1). Lineage (NCBI taxonomy): Eukaryota > Metazoa > Chordata > Aves > Charadriiformes > Scolopacidae > Limnodromus > Limnodromus scolopaceus. Next base: position 118,479,911 of record JAOXNO010000001.1, read on the forward strand.
GTCTAAGACACTTTCCCATAAGCTACTTTACATATAAGAAGATATAGGATTGGTTCATGATACTTTTTGAGACATACAATTAAACTTATAAACTGGTAATCACTTCAAACAGAGTATCTAGGAAAGCCAGACAAGTTTGGGATTTTATACATGCAGGTATACATGTATATAGTATATATATATGTAGGTCCTGCTTCCCTGAGATGAGAAGTTTTTACGTACATGGCTTTTGAGTAAGCATGGACAGAAAGATTTTTTTCCCTTAGGAAAACTCATGGTTAAAGAAAACCCATGAAACAAATCACTTGTTAATATTCTTTCAAAAGAATAATGTTGGAAGCATTCCATTCCCATCATCAGATTGTAGCTTCAATCCGAGCTACAATAATAACATGTTTCTCCTGGTATGGCATCTGACATCAGACTTAGCCACATGCTCTGGATGCCGGGAAAATCTGGTGGCTTTGGGTCATCTTCTGACATTCTTCCTTATCCTGTTGCTGGAACCAGGACTCGTCTCTTCCCTGGTAATGCACCTTACAGAAACAGGCACCAGCTGACCTGCATGCTTCTGCACGTAAACGGCCCTTTATTTGGAAAGCTTTGTCCCATTGTTGAGAGAGACCTTTTGGCAATTATTGTTGTTAATTTTTTAGAAGCAGAAAAACTCTCCACACCTATTCTGCAAGGCTGTAGTTAATTGTGTCCAATAAAATACTCACTTTTTATATCATCTGAGGGCCTGAATCAAAACAACTTTTTACTTATGGCTATGTAGTTTATACCCACATGTGTGCATGCACGCACTCACACACAGATACGTGATCATATTTACATTCAAGGTGAATCATGATACATATAGGTAGAAATTACTCCCTTTCCCAGTGGTTTTAACCAAGGGAGACAAGGAAATAAAATCATTGTCTCTTTGACTACATCACATCAGTGGTAAATATAGATGTATAGTAATAAATGCTTTGTGTTAGGCTACTGCCTCTCCAATGATACAGTGCATCCGACCCAAGGGAATAATTTAGAGAATGCCTGCTTTTCTGCTTTGGAAAAGCTAGCAGTCAGTTGTTGTTACTGAACTCTGAGTTCACTCATAGCAGGAGGCAGCTCAGCAGTGATGAGGTGGGAGGTAATTCCCCATCACTAATTTCTAGTAAACAAAGAGGTAGAGCAAGGGGGCATATTAACATCCGCAGTGCAGAATGCTGCCTTTCCAGGTCAGTGTAGCAGTATATTGGGGTGTAGCTTTCATGCAAAGTCCCAGCTTTAACTTAAAATTAACTTAACTTTTTGGGTCAAGATTTTTAAATTTTTCGATTGGCACCTAAACAAGTAGCAGATGGCTAGCAACGCTAAGAGACAGAGATGTTAGAAGTCAGTGAGAGTTACATGCATTGAACATCTTTGGGAATCAAATTACTTGTGCCTCTCTATCCTACAAAAGCATGCACATGTGCTTGACACATGAGCAGTCTTGATGTCAGTGGGGCATCCTCCATACAATTTCATACAATGAAATATATAAACCTTTGCAGGATTGAGACAGTTATTTTATGGTTTGCATGTCTTGATCTTAACTTGAAACCAGTGATGCTTGAGAATATTGTCTTTACTTCTTGTAACAGATGAGGTGAAAAAAATTTCTTGAAGTTACTGTTTATACTAGAGAAAAGTCTGAGTAATCTCGGGAGAAGGTGAACTAGTTAGAGCACATATTATCTTAAAGCAACCAGATATCATAGCCAAATGCTGAATCGTCAAGTTCAGCATTTTAGCACTTACGAGAGGCTGCAACTTCATCAGACAACCAGATGAAGCTGGAGATGTTGGCACCCTGGAGAATCCTTCTGCGTCAAGGAGGTGATATTTTCTAGACTGCAGCATCATTTCACTTGCTTTTTATTTGTACATGCCCATAGTGGAGGCAGTCTGAGTCAGTGAGACGCAGGAGTTGTCATAGGAAAGTTTGAATTTTTAAAGGAGCTGAGCAGTGATTGCAAATCATTGTGATTGTGGAGGTATCTCTGAACTTCTCACAACTTCATGAGTGCAAAATGGAACAGAAGATGACAGGAAGGTCTGAAATGGAAACTAGTTACAATGTCACTTGACACATGCATTTAGAGAAAATGATACTATGTCATCAGTTCAAAGTCAACTCAGGTTACCATGGTTCCCTGATAACATCAGTCTGTCCATCCCAGACGAAGAAGGTATACTTTCCAAACTTGGAATTGCAATTCCACAGAAAATTCAGAAATGGCAATTTTTTCACTCCACACATTTTCCCACAAAACAGTGGTTTTGAAAAATGGTCCTTGGTTCCAATTTTTAAATTTCAATTCTTATTTTTAAAATTTCATTTTGTCTTCAAAACATTCATAAACAGAAAATTATTAAAAATATAGCAAAAAGGAAAATGACATAACAAAAACCCCAGCTTTTTTCTGAAGGATTACATTCTGAAAATATACTTTATGGTTATGGTCAAGAAATAATATATCCTATTAAAATTTATCTTTTTGGTTGTCCTCCCAAAGTGAAATCATATTTAAAGGTCCTATTTTTATATTTTTTTTATAGGAAAATATGTCTGTTGAAGGTCCCCAGTAAAACAGGTCAAAAATCCAATGCAGAAGCCAGTATAAAATTTATTAGTATTTTCCTTCAAACCAATTGCTCCCTCACAAACACCTTCTAGAACAGGAGGTTTGAACAGCCTCATTGGAGCATCTGCCTCACTGGGTGCAGTAAACTCGTGTCACTGCTTAGATGATGTGGCAAGGCCAGGACTGAGGCAGTCTTATGGGAGAAGTTATTTTGTTCCTTTATTATGTTCCTTCCTTTCTCATTCTGATTTTTAGCTACACACAATCACAAAATCCAGCAATCTCTGTATCTTATAGACATATATATAAATACATATATACTGCAGTTTGTTGTGGTAGCTGTAGTGCCATGTGCTTGAGAATCTGAGGTGTGAGCATCAGGAGTTTCCTGTATGGCAGACTTGAGCAAAGAGAGTTTAATGAACTTTTTGTGTGAATAAACTGTTCCTTAAAGCCATGTTATGAAGACAGAGAGCATGAGGGAAGAATACACTCTATGTTAAAATCGTTTGTCCTCACAAAGTGGGAGTTTGGCTTTGATGGCCAAAAGAATGGTTTGTTCAAAGGCAACCGAGTGAAAGATAGAATGATATTCTGAGTTCCCTGGGGCCCGGACTCTTTGGTCTCAAGGACATACTTAGGTGGTAATTACAAAAAAGAGCTTGCAGTGATTGTTTCAATACCTGTGCAACAGAAAGTATATATCACAACATGTTTTATGAAATACTCCCTGGGTAATATTTGGAAGTTAACTTTGCAATATGAAGGTAAAAGTTCCCCACCTGTTTGGAGGATTTCATGAAAAAAAATGGATCTCCCACTGACAATTTCAAAGACCAATTTAAACAATATCACACTTTTGTTTGTTTATAGTAAGGCTCTTGTCTAAACTTGAAGATTCAGGGTTGTTTTGCCCTGGAGTAGTTTTCTTGGCGCTGTTCATAATCTTTTAAATTCCAAGCTAGATTTTGGAGGAGAGTCAATGTATTACTTCACATGAAAGCTATTATTCCATATGAATAATTAGCACTCCATCCTGCAGGACAGTGAATGTGAGGCTTAGGGCTGAGCTGCAGCTAGGGATGCTGAGTGTGGTTTTCCTAATTTGCAGTCTAAAGTGGAATAAACTATGGGCTTTGGCTGGCTGAAACGTTGTACCCAGGTATATGGGCTGCTCGGTGAATGGGTGCTCTTTGGAAGAAAGCCAATGGAAGCCTTTTTGTGTGTATGGATGTCTGTCCTCTCCAGCACCAGGTACATCTGAGGAAGAGCAGCTTGCAAAAGTGAAAATGGCTGCTGTGTAATTCCTTACCAGCTGGAGGATTACAGCCTCTAATGCAACTAGATTGCAGGCACTCACCCATAGCCCTCTTTTTTGGTAGCAGTGTCACTGCAATTTTTATCCATTCCCAAAGAGGTCAGATCCTAAAAAGGCAAAAGGCTGATGGAGAAGAGCAGGACAAGGCAGATTTTGTTTATATGCCATACTTTCCAGGTTGCCAACCCCAGATTGCCAACTCACATGTGAGACAATTTCTGGTCACGCTTACAGCAGCTCGTTGTTACCCTGGCTAACGCTTTGTTACACCTGTTTTCTGAATTAATCTGTCAAAATGATGTAGGAGTATCAGTTGCTTGCTGTAATCTATATACTACATCCTAGATATTTTTATAGATGATTAATTCCAACATAAATCATTTACCTCAACGCGCATGTAACTCATATGTGAGATAACGTTGGACTCTTCTAGAGCATGGGAGGCTATTGTATAAAGCATCCAGTACACAAACCTAAAGTATTGAAAAGGGTAGTGTCTTGTTGGTTCTGGAGGTGCAAGCAGTCATAGCAACCTGGAGAAAAATTAAACCATATTCTGCACAGCATCTCTGACATTAAGAAAATGTGGCTATTTCTAATGGCAAGCTATGAAAATAGTTTTAATTCCAGGACTTTTCAGAGTGCTCCCAGAAGTATGAGATATCTCAGGAATGACATTTCTAGACAAATTGTGGAACTCGTTTCTGAGAGTCTGAGGTTCATACCACAGGTATTTGCACATGACCTCAAAAGTCAGCAAGTTTACTTGTGAGAGGACAGGTAAAATGAACACTTTACTGTTGGCCTGAGCTATTTTTAACCAACATCAGAGGTTTTCACAAATCTTGTATAATTAATCTATTTTTTTTTTCTCTGACTGGAATATTCTGGCAAAAGTGTGGAGCCTTAAACACATCTAACTGTTCTGAAGAAATAGAAGAATGTGAATTTGCACCTAGCGAACACTAAACCTTTGTATGAACACCATGGCCATATCACGTTTCTTCCTGAACAGGCATGTTTTGAGAAAGAGAGTAAAAGAGAGACAATTCATTGAAGAATTTCCAAATTAAATACTCCTCCCTTTATCCCACTGGAATTGAATGCTCAGCATATAGTTTTAATGCCAGAAAGGACTGGTTTTGATCATCTCACCTGACAAAAGCCATAGATTTTTATCAACTGGTTTCTTCGCTGAGCCTCTAACTTCTGTTAGTAGGGTACACAGGTTCAATTTCAAGGCTTCACCTGAGAAAGAATCCAGCATACCCTTGAGCAAGGAATTTGGTTGGAGATCCTGACTGTCAGGAATGCATGCCTTTGCTCCCGAATTTAGTGAGCACAGTTGCCAGATGTTGGATCTTGCTCTACTCTTTTCCATTAGTTTAAAAACCCCTCTGCTATCAGAGGTATTTACAGACCATGTTCAGATCACTTTTTACCTTTGTGGGGATGAACTAAACAGGCTGAAGTCCAAGAGTCATAAAATGCCCCCTCACAAAAAGCTTTAACTGTAGACTGTTGCTCCCTCTGAAAGGTGACTGTAAAAACAGTATCAGGGAGTTTCATGTTTATGACTTTAATGGTTTCTATATAAAGGGCTTCGGTTTGCCAGTTAAAATGCAGTGTGACTGGCTGCCAGACCTTTCAGTTTTATCGTAATCTCCAAGGGAAGTTGAGATTTTTGCATCCTGTCCGTCATCACAAGCATTAAACGCAGATTAAATCAGAGCAGGGCTTGAAGACTGGTGTCGAGGTCCGTGGCCTACCTCCCTCTCCCCACAGAGGAAAAGGATCACATGCCTGGTGAGATCACACTCTCTTGTGTCATGCGATGTGACTCGGAGCTTGCTCATTCCCCCTCTCCCCTGGTTCCCTCCTCGTCCCCTGCCAGCAGGAGCCATGCCCACTCCAGCATCTTCTCTGGGTGGTGCTACTCCCTCAGCTACCCCATGTGATGGCAGCACCAGCAATAGCCTTCATTGGGTCAGTGGCAAACGTCACCCTGTGAAGCCGGGTGGGTGGCCCTGTTAATGAGTCACAAGATGAAGCAGAGATCTGAGCTCACTTCTTCAGCCGTGCTAGCTCTCCCCTGCAAATACCAAGCAAAGCAGTACACTGGTCTCAAAAAAATATTAAAATGTCCCTTCACGCAAAAAGCGGCAGTTCTGTTCAGTGAGAGGATTTCACTTTTGTACTGTCGTTTTTTCACAGCAACGCTGCCCTTTGAGGCAAAAGAAGCCTTTTTTTCCCCTCTTGTTGCAGTTGGTGGGTGTAAGTAGAAAGAAAATTCCATACTTTAAAGATAAGTTACTGAAATAGTGGCTTAGATTGGTGACTATAGGGAGAAAAACCCAAATACGGAAGGAGGGAAAAGAAAAAAGGAAGAAGAAATGAAGGAAAGCAACAAATTTTTGAGGAAAGAATACAGAATGTTTCTTTTTCACTCTATTATTCTTTCTTCCTACCACTCCTTTCCAATTTAAATCTTTCCTTCAGTTGTAGGCACGAATCCAGCAACTATATGAAGCTAGTAATTAATGCTATGTATGGAAATAGTGTTATTAACTTAAATGACCACAGTCAAGATCAGATTTCTGTTCCTTTTTTCTATAATGTACAAGTAAAATTATATTTCCCATTATGGAATATTTCTTTTTGCAATTTATTAATTGCCTTTTTTATTATGAAGAGAATTTGTACTTTGAGAGCTACAAAAGGGCATAGGGCTCCAACAGCACTTAGAAACACAGTCATATCTGCAGCAGAAAATAAAAAGATGAATTAAATGACCCTCAAATGCTTTCTGAGTCCGGAACACAAGCTATGTCTTTTAACAAGTTAACTTCTCCCTTAACACATCCACACTGTCAAATAGGTAAACCTCAGACTGCACCCAGAGCTGAGGAAATCCAGGCTCTTGCGTGTTAGAGATGCATGTGCATCTTTTAACAAGTGGGAAGCTGGATGCTAAGTCTGGGGAAACTCTTCATAATTCCTGGATTTGCCTCAGTTGCAGGGTAACAGGTGCAACACCACTCCTGCTGGTCTCTAAAAAACTAACTAAAGATGGTAATGTTATTAACCTTCTTTCTAAACCACTGGAAATTCAGGCTGCAATGTTCTAGGCTGGGTGTCATCACCATCTTTCCTCTGATGTTTTTACCATACGGAAAAGAGATTTCCAAACATATTTCACAAGCTGTGTCCTTTCCATTGCCATTAATGGTATTTAATTCTTGAAGATATATGTCTGCTTAAATATTTATTATAAATAAGCCTACATTATAGGGTTATAGTCCATTTTAAAATGCAGATCATCTCTAAAAAAGAGATTTAATACAGATCTTATGCAATATTAATCAATTAAAACTAGTTTCAGGGATTCATAGTTGCATAATGATTTATAAATAAAAAATAATACTGGAGGATATGTTTCATTTTAACTATTTTATTTTTTTTAATTCAGTTATATCTAATATTTTGGTAGTTAAATTGAAATCCTGCTACATAATTTACATCTGAAAACATAAGCTAACATCTAATTTAATTTCGTCTTCTTTAAGATAGATACAAACTATATTCTGCAGATTGATAGGAACATTGTATTTGTGGGATTTGTGATAATTAACCTGACAGGGCATAAGAAAAGCAGGTATGGTAGTCATTAGCAATCTTCCACCATGGCTAAAGTCTTTTTGGAAAGAGACCAAGAATGATATGGATTCCTTAAGAAGACCAAAGAGACAGGTTTCTAGTAATGCATCTCACAGTGGCCTCTCCCTGCTCCAGCTGGTGCTCTCCCACCACTGATATTTATGTACAGTATTTTCTGAAGCAATGGATGTTTGTACAAGTATTGTCCAGACCTGGCCCTACCTAGACTGTCAGATCTAACACAGTTCAGGTGTCGGGCTGCATTGATTCAAAAGAAAACAGCAGTTCCTTTCCTTCTGCTGATGTTTGAAATGTTTGGTCGATAAAGCCAACCTAAACCAAAAGAGAGCCTTCACAGGATTTTCTGGAGTTACGTTCCTGTATGTATTAATTGGAAAGTTACTATTTAATAGCTTTGCATTGTCTCAGTTAACTCTTTTTTTTTTCCCCCCGAAAGAATACATTAGGAAGTTTATATTGATATATTGCATTCATAGAATATTTGAAACTTGCTGAGCCTTCAGAGGATCATAGGGTCAAATACATTTACAGATTCAGAATTATGCCTTGGTATTGTTGTGTAGTTCAGTTTGCTCTGTTTTCCTGCATCCCTCTGCTGTTTCTTATCTCAGTCTTACACTGAAAAAGCCTTCAGGCACAGATCAACTTTTGCTTCTGACATTGTGCCCAAGGTAGGGTAGCCTTGCCCTATGAAGCCTTGGTAATACAAATAATCATAGCAAAAGGCCATTGTGATAATCTCTTTAGGTTTCCTGCAGTAACACAAGACTTCTTTGAATTGATTCTTGTTTGAATTACAATGAGTCTTTTGGGAAAAAAAGTACCCAATTGTGATTTAAGCATTTCCAGTGATGGAGAATCCATCACAATCCTCTGTGGCTGATAAATGTTAATTATCAGCAATTTTATCAACTGTTATCAGTTACTTTATAACAACCACAACAAAAGCTACCTGTATGTTTACTCAGAATTGCAGGTGAAAAAGATCTGTTCAGTTTAGTTATCTGTAAGGATGAATGTATCTTCATGCTATGCTTCCTCCATCCCAAAGGATATAATATTTCTCCTTATTTAACCCCAAGCGCATTGGAAGGTCCTTGGGGAGATGGCTTTACTTCTCTAAAGAGCTAGCAAACAATGGGACTGAACAAGCAACTCACAGTGAAATATGTAACACTGTGGATTTCACTTTTTCCTGCTGCAAAATGTCCATGAGCAGCTCATACATTATTTAGCATGGCTCTTCAGAATTCCTCCATGGAACTCTGCATTTGTGTGTGTGAGAGAGAGAAAGAGAGAGATTAGTATTCCTTCCCAATGAATTGCTTGGAAAGTTCCCTGTAAACATTTGGGCCTTGAGAAATATTATCTATGATGGATCAAATCAGTATCTCAGTATTATTTCTGGACTTGACAGGTTCTGTCAGCAGGTGGAATGTATTTGGACTTTGGCTCTGCCATGCAGGCATATAGTTAGAAAATTCAATAAACTGAAACAAAACTATTGAAATCTCCCCTTTCTGGGCCAGTCAGGCCTTATGTGAGACATCAAAATTACAAATCTTCTGTTTACTAGTGAAACCTGTGGACAAACCATGAAATGGATGCACCTTACTGGAGCCAGGTCAGCCCTGAGGAGCTGTAGCATGTCTCTGTGCGTCCCACCAGAGGTCTGAGACCACCCTTCCAACAACTGCCTTGGTGAGGAGAAGTGAGAACAGGCTCATGTTTCACCTGTCCTCTTATCCTCCACGTATACATGCATACTCCGTGGTTTCACAGCCTTCAGCAACTGGTAAAACCTCAGGTAGGCAGCATAGGACAGCAACCCCTGGAGCTACCCTGGTCCACCTATTGCCTCCAGCTACTTGCGAAGGGAGTGCTCCTCAGCAGCAAGAATGTGGAATGGGTACCTGCCAGGCACAGCAGCACCTAAGATTTAAGGACATTAAACAAAGATTGCTTTTTACAAACAATCCTCTGTGAAATTAGAACCTACTTTTTCTGATTGATTGTTTGTTTGTTTTTAAGTACCTGAGACTGAAATGCAGCTAACAGCCATTCTTGATACGGCTTTTATTATGAAACAAGAAATTATTTTAATTGCTCTAGCAATTCCCTTCCCATTGCTGTAAACAAAATTATTTCCTTCAGCAGCAGCCTGACTCACATCATGCTCGACAAAAGAGCTGCTCGCTCCGATCGGGGCTGGTGTGACGGCTGCGTGGGGGCTGCAGCTTCTCCCCTCTCACGGACCCTCAGAGCACAGGCTGGGTCTGCAGATGGCCAAGGGATGCTGCTGGGGCAGGAACTGACCTCTCAGCCCTTTGCTTCACCCTCTCCTCTCCTAGCTCAGTTTATACAGACTCTGCTTCCCTCCCTCGCAACGGCATTTATTTACAAGCCATTTCAGTGTTTCGTGTTCGGAAACAGTTTTAGCATAGGGAAAGGCAAGAGCACTGTTCTGGAAAAGCTCTGAGAGCCCTGCTTTGATTGAATGATCACTAGATTGAAGTATCTTTGTGAGGCTTGGAGGTTTTTTCCTTGAGCGTGTTCATCCCCTGTAAAGGAATTAAAGTCAGGACAGAAAAGCAGATTGAATCCAAAGGAGTAGGAAAGGGATATAATTTCATGGGAAAATCCTGTGTATTTTCTCTTCAGATGTGCTAACCTACAGATTGATGCACTCGACTATTAGGAAAATGCAGCTCTGGCACTGCACAGCCTGCAGAACTTCCTCCGCTGGTGTCAGCTTTGAGCTCACAACGTCAAAATTATTGATTTAAACATTTTACTATCGATTGCACAATTAAACATGAGTGGGGGAAGGAACATGCAGCCAGTTATGGTATTCAGCTTCACTTCATATGACTCAGAGACACATTATTTATTTGTGTGTTGCTGTTGGATGAGATTGAAGTGTGTCTTTCAACATGATTTTGGCCCTTGGCAAGTAAAACGCGTTGGATGAATATCCAGTCTTAAGCCGGCAGCACTATTATATGAAGACCGCACTCATGCTTTCCTCTTCCGAGTGCTTATTCATAATGCCATAGTTAACTAAATGCCTGTAACTTTCTCTATAAGCCTAAGAGGTCTGTATTATTAATAAACATGTCTTTCATTGAGCCTTTGAAAATTCCTCAATGTATTCAATGCTCAGGTAAAAAGGGGACACATGATGAGAGGTTTTACTAGACATTTCAGGGTGCAGAAATGGTATTGCAACTTTTTTTCTTAAATTCATCATTTTCTGTAGACTACACTCTGACCAATATACAGTTTAAATAGTGTTAAACAAACCCAGATATTATTTAAGAGGCCTAGTTAGGTTTCTATATACCTGGAGAAGTATCTACTTTTCCTTGATGTGTCTCTTGAGGAGTTAGTGGAACTGTGGAAGTGTAGAAAGGCCCCAGTTAGAATTTGCTCATAGACCTAAGGAATCCTTTGATAGTGATATATACACATTTTAATTAAGTAAAGAAATGCCTGGGAACTGATTTGTGTAGTAAATGATGCAGCAAAACTAAGCAAACTTCTCAAAAGTGTATCCCAAGTATCTGTGAATCTGATGGCAGCAAAAGTAAAATCTTGCTGATGTACAGGAAAGTGACATAGGGAGCACTTGGGAAAGAATGGAATGCAAATTCAATGACAATTATTTTGTATTAAAATGAGATATGAGAATGAATCATAACATTTTATTTGTGTTAAATCTTATTGTTAATGCCAAATAAGCTGGAGCTGCATGAACTAAGAATTCTTTAAAAGGTACCCGAGGTAACTCACAATGTTTACCTAGGCATAACCTTAGCAGCATTTTCAGTTGGGATATAATACTGGTTTACTGTGGTGGCTGCACTTATTCAGCCTGAGAAAAAGCAGAAGAGATGTTATTTATAATAACTCCTTCCATTAAACTCTTAGCTTGTACTCAATACCACAGATGAGCATCCAGGAGTCTACATAGTTCAGATTGCTAACCTTTCAGACACCAGTCTGGGCTTCCTCCCATAATCAATAATCATCCATCCTTCATTTTTATTGCTACCTAAGCATAACTACTAAATAGATATGGTGAGAGATGTATACCACTATCGCCACTAAAACGTCTTTGTTCAACATCCTGCCCGTGACACAGCAACACTCTTTTTTCTCCTTTGAAAATGCTTTTCAAAAGATTTGCTATATTGATGAAGTGGATTTACCCTTAAAAGCCTGCAAACAGGGTTGGGAAACATCATGCAGCTAGTTTACAGAACATTTTTTTCGCTTTCTAATTGCATATAAATCACAGCTGAAAACTTGATCTGTAGGTCTGAACACATACAGCCTCTGGAAGACGTGATCTGAACTTAAGATTGGATCAGATTGCAGATTTTGCAAGCATTTCTTGTTTTCATATCATAAAACTCTGAAGACAAACATGCTTACCTTGAGAACACTCCAAATCATGTGGTACAAATTCATCACTAATCAAAACAGAATTTACAATCTATTACAAAGAGAGCAGGAGAGTCTCTTGGTATCGTTGGTATCAGGGTTAATTATTCAATAATCAATTACATTTGGTTCAAGTTATTAGCTTTTGCTTTCTGCTCTTCATTTGTTTGCATACCTGTGCTTGGGTTATATAATTGGTCGTACAGATTGCACAGGATTAAGTTTCTTCATTTTGATTGTCTGATGCTTATAAACAGGAAAATTATGAGCAAAACACTTTTGGCTTTGAATTTTCTGATACACGATCCTTTGAACTAAAATTTGTAATAATCAAGGGGTTCTGTGAATACTTAAAAAACACTGCACTTTTGAATAGTTGAGTTAGCAAATAACACAATCCTGTCATTACCCTTAATCCAAATTAAACAGAAATGATCTTTCACGGAAAACCAAATGGCATTTTGATAGTGTTGCTAATTTCTAGTTAATCCCCAGTAACTGGAAACCCAAATTATTCAAGGTTGCTTTTTTATATATTGAGAATGATATTATAAGTACACTGCACTCCTGTTATGCAGGAATATTTTCTTGGCTTTAATGTGAGTAGTCTTTCACGCCCTGTATTCTGTTCAGATTTCTGAAGACCATTTGCTCCTCCAAGCTGAATCCATGCAGAAGCATGGACTCGATTGCACGTGAATAATGTTGAGGGCAAAATTTGACCCCAAATTTTAATTTTGTTCAAAACCAAAACCCAGATGAGAACACTAGATTTTCTAGCTCTCTGTCAAAAATGACAAGTATTGAGAAATCTAAGTTACTCAGGTGCAGTCAAGGAAGATAATGTAGTTTTCAGGTCTGTAGATTTAAACCCAGCCAATTTAAAGGAATGTTGATTAAACTGATCATGTTCTAAGGAAGTATGTTCAGTAGCTTCTCCAAAATTAAGATTCAGCTGGCTTACTAGATATCTGTTTACAGACCAAGAAGTGAAGTTCTTTTCTCAGCCTCAAATTTATGCAAACAGGCAGTAGGGAAGGGTTGAAAGGCATGTGCTTTGGTTGAACTGGAGACGGTCATCTTTGGGCTTTTCACAACAGGTTACACACACAATGGATTACAGCAGTTCCCATGTTATTAAAAACTATAATCACAGCTGGCAGACATCCAAAGTATCAAGGAGTTTGTGTCACTAAAATCATGCCATAACTACTTCTCGGTAGAATTTGGCACTTTAAAATCTTAGACTTTAAATATAATAGATAAACTGAAATAATTAAAACATGCTAGGGAAATCAAAATTCAATAATTCAGTCCATTAGGGTTAACTCTGCCTGGCACTGTACAGATTGGGCAACATGAATTACTATTCCATGTTCATTTTCTGAATATGATGTAAATATGATCTGAATTTCCACAGTAAACTCCTGAGTTAGGGACAATATTCTCTGTCTTCAATCAACTTAAAATCACACCCATACACCTCATATTTTGATGGGGTGTATTATGCATTCAGTTTACAGATAATTATGTACATCAGAGCACTTATAGATCATCTCAGATATGATGGCAAAAACATCAGCTCTTGGGTAACCAAAACCTATCCCAGTCAGGTATCTCTTCCTTCCAGGCCCACTGTATCATGTTTCTAGGTAAAGAACAACATCCTTCCTGGAATGCTCCCCCTTAGGGGGAACAGCAAGGAAAAAAAACAGGGAACTTTCGTGTGAGACAATGGTATGTCTTTGATTCATTGATCCTAAGGACAGCGCTGAAACATCCTACAAGAATTCAATGGCTTTGGAATCTTAGTTCCAGCTTGCGGTGGTTTTGCTATCCCAAAACCATGGAAAGTTGAAGAAGTTTTTTTGTTTGGTTGGCTTTGGTTTTGTTTTGTTTTTTAAATTTATTTTCTGTCAGTGAAAATTCTGGTTTCATATTTTTCATTTGGTTGGGAAGAACAAGAATTAATCCTCTTCTCCATAGTCTTATGTTCACATACACTATGTCAGCATGAAGTCAGTATATGATGTTGGTATTAAAAAACTGAATCCTTTTCCTTTCCTGTATTTGGCTCATCTGTGGATTTTATCCCTGAAGCTGCACTAAGCCCCCAAAAGTCCATAAAGCTGCACTTAGTGTTTCCGCATACAGTCTGATTGCAGGGTCACATTAAACGTAAATATATTAAAAAGGTTTCAAGAGCATGGCCTGTCACCCTTCCCTGTAAGTCTAGAAGATAAACATATTATTCTTCTGTTATTCTAGCTGTACTGATATAACTTAAGATTTATTTTAATTTGAGTATAAAGTCTGTCCTAAAAACTTCATTTATTAATGTTTTAAAACAAGTAATATTTCAGTCTGGTATGTTCTTAAGCATGTTGAAACTGTAAAATCCTATTCAAGCTGTCTCTTCTTTACTTCAGTCCATTCAAAAAACTATGTCTAAGACTTCCAAATACTGACAGAAGTGCTTGTTAACTTCATAGAAAACATCCAAACAGTCCATGGAATTTTTGCCTTGGGGAAGCATTTGTTTTTCTTGTTTGGTCAATTAAACACTGCTTTTCCTAAAAGAGGGTATATTGTAACATCAGGGATGATAATAACCAGAAACACCAATGGCTTGTTGCAAAAAGTTTGGGTTGATGTCCGTGTTCCAGTTATGCGTTTGGAGAGCTCAGGCACTCAATCGAGTGGAAACACAAACTGAGGCATCTTCTGCCTAATTTTCCTTGAGATTAGAGCTCCAAGCAGATAAAAAGCAGCTTTCTTATGAAGATGATAATGCTCTAATGGCAAGGAGAAAAAAAAACAACTATGTGATTATTTTTTCAATGTAAGTAAAGGGAATTTTAAATAGAAGTGTTATAATGAAGTTATCATGGTGCCATCAAAAACATTGGGAAAGCTTTTCTGCTGAAAAGGGATAGAAGTAAAGAGCATATGAAGTTTTGGGCTGGATGAACACTTAGAAAGTGCTCATTCAACAAAAATAAATTTGTCAAAAACCAATATTTTCACCAGCATCTTCATGAAAAAAATTTGTTTTATTTCAACACAATTAAAATGCATGATGTTCACTTTATGTTTTATTTTTATGCCTACATTTTAGATTTATGTCATTTTTTAACATTAGAATAGAAATGTCAAAATGATTGGAAGCAGCAGTGAAGGATTTTTCTAAGTCTGAAGTGAACTGTTGATTTTAAATTATTTCAATCTCACACAAAATCAGGGATGAGGTGGGTCTCAGGTGGGAAGTCATCTCTGTGCTGGAAGGTTTTTGAACACACATGTAATTCCTTGTCGGTGAGAGGGAGAGTTTGAACATGTACTTTAATGTTGTGGTTATCTGAAGGTTCAAACAGGTGTGTAAAAGGAGTTGTGAAGGAAGCTCAGCTCCTGAGAAAAGTGGGACAGATCCATCTCAGGCTGCTGTGGGCACCTGCAGTGCAGCTGCCTGGGGTTCCTGCACACCTACTGGGCGAGGAGAGGAAGGTTCACCTGACAGAATGAGATGAATTGTGTCCAGGAGATTCCCAGTCATTTCCTAAATTTCACACAAAAAACTCCATCCAGGAGACAAATCTGGCAAGTAGTACATAATCAATTTAAAAAAATATGTCTTACAAAATCTTACAGACATATAATTTCAGATGGTATGTTTTCTTTCACTGGCACCATTTACAGATACCGCCTTCACAGTCACAAACAAGTAAAGTTGATCCAGCGCTAGCTCTTTGTATGAGGTGTCATTGTAGAAGCGCATTAACGAAGCTCTGTCCTGCTCTTCTGTCTTTATGTGAATGGCTTTTTAGTGTGTCACCAATTATTTAAAATAAAATATAAGGTGTATTCTTCAAAGTTTCAAGGTATCTACAGGTGAGCTTCCTCTTTTGATTTTGGACCTACCTTATGTCCTCAATCGATTGTGTTAAGGATGACACTGGAGTTGGAGATGGCTAGAAGAATAGCCACATATATGCTCCCATCCCCTCTCCATTGGGCTGGTGAGCACATATAGAAACTCTGGACTGCTGTCTCTAAGCAAGCTTGTGGCATGCCATAAGTAAGTATGACATGTTAACTGTGACTCTCTCATAAAGTCCTTATTAGGCTAAACCAGCAGGTTTTACTCTCCTTCTTTCTCCAGGTTGCTGTGGGAGTGTAACTGATGCGCCTCATTAGACTTTGAGATTGTGTGAGTAATCCTATTGTTTCTATCGTTCTGTGTAAAGTGTGTATAATCACCCTGCTTCCTCATAATGGTATGAGTAACCTCATTTTATGACAGCCTTTTTCCATATTCCCTATTTTTTGCTTTTTAACTTGTGATTCTACTTCTGTAACTTTGGATTGATTCGGGTGAGGGAGGAGGCTGGGAGGTGGGAAGAAGGAGGGATGCAAAAGCACTTTTTGTTCCCTCACCTGTAACCCTTAAGGTTTGGTTTGACTGTGGGCTACAGATCAGACGATAAGCTGGAGGAAATCACACAGACAAAATTCACGTGGTGCAGACCGTGTTGCTGCAGAGAGCAATGTCTCTGTTTTCAGTTTTCGCAGTTCAGGTTTGCCTTCTGCTTGGGGCCTGGGCTGCACGTGTCCCAGAGGAGCCCAGGCTAGAGGGTTTGCACCCTTTTTCATGAGCAAGTCTGACACGACTCTGCTTTGGAGACTTAGGGAGTGCAAGGAGCTTGTGCGTGGGCTTTGCAGACCATGCCCTGTGGCTGGGTGCCTGTGGGAGTGTAAGGGGAGGGATGGGAGAGTCCTGCACCCAGCAGTCACTCCTTCTCCCCCAAGGAAGTGAGAAACACCCTTGGCTCCAGCTGCTGTCCCCTAGGCAGGGGGTAGCATGGGAGGTGACCTGAAGCACCATCATGCAGCTCGATCCTGCCTTTACTGCTTCCTGTTAGAACCAGGGTGGGCGGCAGGGATGTTTCTCAGAGCACCTTCTGGATGCACCTGCAGCACGACCCAGCTCGCAGACTGTGAGTGCTGAGGGAGTTGCAGGGGGCTGCCTTGTCCTCTTCCTGGTGGGTGAAAGTGGTTGCTTGGTGAAGGTGTCACCATCCTAGGGGCCTTATCCCTTCTAGCTTTGCCAGCGCTGCTCCCGCTGGTGGAGCTAAGCCACTGAGGTGGGAAACCTTGAGCCAAGAAATCAAGTGTAGGCAATGTCTAGAGTTTGTTTACAAGTTTGCTACCTAGATGAATCACAGTGTAATAAGTTACCCTCTTAAAAAGGTATACAAATTCAGCTGCTGGCTGAATATTATTGCTGTGTCCTGCCTAATTCCAATTTCAGTGATGATAGTCCATCTGTCTGAGACCTTTCCTTGTCCTCAGCTTTTGGGCAAAGCTGCTCTACTCAGTCCAACATCTTCTGCCTTTCACCATACAGATGATGTTTTTCTTTTGAAGTTCTTTTGAGGTCTCAGTGAAGAAGGATCTGAAAAACATAAACTTGGACTGGCTTTAGGCACAACAATAGCGTTGCTCTTTACTGATGCCTAGCAGTTACCCGAAAGCTGTGAACATAGATTTAACTTAGCTTCATTATTTCAGATGATAGGTTTGTTTTCCTCTTGCTGCATGTGCCCCGTTCTTGCAGCTAGTCAGTATTCAGCAATGCTGGCACGTCCAGCACACCGCAGTGCTTTTTTCAGTGTGTTCCCGTGTTCAGCTCCCCCAGTCAGAGAAACAGTCGTATCGGGTCCTACAGTTGCATGGATTTTGCAAGATCCCTCTGCCAGTCGTTTCCACCAGCACTGCGTCTGTCCCTGCTGCAATGTTTTGCTGCAGGAGATGGGTAGTGTTGCTCAGAGCATTTCCCAAATGCTCAATAAGGCTTTCTGTCTCTGCAATTTAAGATTTGTTGTATTTCCTGGGAATGAGACAGTTCACGGTTTCTCGGAAGTGCAGGAGAAGCAGACATATGCAAGTCTAAGGGAGAAAGGAGGTTAAACATCAGCCACTAGATTGATGGATTGGTTTGCTTTACTTCCTTCATAGTATTTGGACATAAACCAAAATCTTACGTCTCACACTTTGACATGTTTTGGCAAACATCAAATACAGACCCACACAAAAACAACAGGAGCACATATCAGAGATCAGTCCCACAAAACCAACTTTTTTTTACCTTGCTGCCACAGAACCCTAATCCCCATATTATTAAAATATTTGCCTCTCTTTTTTCCTCCATACAAGCTCAGCCCACTTGATAGACAGTCCACTTCTTTTTAGTGTCTACTATCTTTGTAGTAATATTTTTATTTGCAGGATGAGAGGGGAGGAAGCCCACTCAAGACTTTCCTGTTGATATTAATTTTACGCAAAGTTTCTTCAGGTGCATAGCAATCTGGGTATCTTTTCTTCTGTAGTATCCAACATGGAAGGGTCTTGATCCTTGTTGCCCATACAGTAGACGCTCATCATTAGCAACATATCAGTGCTAGGTCAATCTTAAATGATTGCTGTTGCCACTGGCTGGATAACAGAGTAAATGGCAGGGAAAGTGTACCCTAGGCAAGTATTGATTGCTGTTTCAAGATATCGCCAGAAAGGAGATCCGCAGTAACTACACTAAAACATTACAGTACAAGTTGGTAAGACACCATGTTCCGAACTGTTTTCAACTTTGTCAAGAACATTATTGATCATCTGTATCCAAGGGGACTTGGTTTCCTAAGCATTCTCGTTACAGTTTCTGGCTCGCCCACAAGCGCACTAAACTGAGTATACTTTGTCTGGGGAAGTAAGTGGTCTCTGGTCTGCCTTGCCCTTGAATTGAAACCGCCTTCAAAGAGACTTCCTCATCCCTGACGTTGTCAGCAGAGAACAGAGCTGTGTTGGAACATGAGGGGAATATTAGATCATGGAAATTAACTAAGTGCAAGGACTTAATCTAATTCCTTCATTCCTAGGTTGTTTTTTTTTTTAAATCATAACAAATTAGGAGGACTATGTAGTGTAGGAAAAAAATCACCTTACCCAAAACAAAACCCTAGGAAAAAACCTGTACTTCCAGGCTCATATCTTTGCTTTGTGTTCCAATGTGTCCCTACTGATGTGATTTTAATATACACTGTGTATTTTTCGGACTATGCTCTCCACTGTCTTGCGTAGAGCTATGGGTTATTGATGACACAGGAATGTGGTAGAAAACAGTTTTAAAATTCCTGGTGAAAAGGGTTGTGCTGAGTAAGGTCATAGGCTGATGAGATGATCCAGAAGTGGTGCTGATGATCTGTGATTTCGCTATTTTGGGAACATATATCCTAGGAGCAGGCTGATTGAAACAGCTGTAAAAAATAGAGCTTTTATTTTAATTGTTAATGAGAGATGGTATAAGGCATTCATTGCAAACTGAGGCTTGTGAACACGTTGGTCATGTAACACTTCTCATATACTGGCACTGGCTGCAGCGTTAGAGCATCCCCGAGTCTGAGGACTGACTGGGGCAGTTTCCCAGCTGCCCTTGGACAGATGGAGGAATGGATGGATGCCAGACCTCTCTCTGTTTTCTCTACAGGTTTTATGTGACCCAGCAGAGCATTACTGAAACAGCAGGTCCTGTACCACTCATGTAGTAAAGGCTAATGTGTTTGTTGCTGAAATTTTTAGGTTTTCTGTGCGCAGTTGTAAGCATCCCATTTATCTAACAGCTGTGCTATTGTTCTTTATGACCACTGACTTGAATGAGTTACCAGGAGCTGTTTTCAGAAGGGGCTCTTTGCCGCCTGGGGCTGTTTTTATCTATGCTCTTGTGTCCCTCAAAAAGAGCTGGGCTTTAAAAAGGTGTGACTCAGCACAGTTGTGTCATGTCATTTATTATTATTTGTCGTTGAGAGCCTTGGGCATTACCTCAACAGAAGTATGAAACAGGGCCCTATTGTGGCTAGCCCTGAACACAAGTAAGCTGAAGGGTAGTCCTGTTACAAATTGAACATTACAATGAGAAATACCAGCTAGAGACAACAAAATGAGTGCAGAAAAACAAGGTAATATTGTAGCCATCAGTGGTTGGATTAGTCTGCAACTGCCACAGCTGAAAACACAGGATTTCTAGTTTGCAAAAAGCTCCTTAAAAAAACAAACATAATCTTTACACCATATTTATGAGTCAAACAGGAACAAACTTTTGAAGTTGTGAACCAGTTGAAAAAAGTGATTGGAGAATGATTGAAATAGGGTACTGACAAACCTGGACTTACATCTCATGATCCTTGCTGTTTAAGAACAGGATTTCTGTGGCTGGTGGTTGTGCTATTAGTCCTGTCCTTTCCTTCCTGCACACTTCTGCAGACTACTTCATGGTGGGACTGAGAATGTGCTGAGCCTCAGACCAGCTGGCTCCGCCAACATGTCCACTGCTTTGGAGAGGACTCCCAGAATCCAACCCTGTTCCCATGGGAGCGCACATGGGCATCCAAAGCGACTCCATTAAAATAAAGGTTTCAGAAATTTCCAGGCTCTCTGCTGCAGAGCTTGAGATCAGTCAGATTAAGAGCTTCAAGACCTTTGGTTCAGCTCCATGGATGACTGTCTCCAAACAGCCCGTCTTGAAAGCACTAGAAATGTACCTTGGATCCTGTGAGTGCAGGAGTCCCTGGAGATGTGCCAAAGGTTCAGGCAGAATCCCTGTGAACCTTATCTTCAGTCTCCCAGTGTTCACTGAGTACACACTAACTGGGGGTTCAGTTAATTTCTTGTTGTTGATGAAGTTTTCCTCTAGGAAAACTCTGATGATCTCTAATCATAACGTGTAAGGGTCTAACCCATGGCAGGGGGGTTGGAACATGACGATCTTTAGGTGCCTTCCAACCCTAGCCATTCTATAATTCTATGATTCTGTAACCCATTCCAGGTGTTTTATAGAACTTGTGGCTGCAAAATACATTTGATTTTTGGGGCAACAGTGATCCTGCTTTGTATATTTTCATGAGAGCTCCATTATGACTTAAGGGCCATCTTTGATCAGAGAGGCATGGTGGCTGAGGGCAAATTACATTGCTGGGGCAAGAAGATGGGTTGATATGAGCACCAGCAAGTGGGTGCCACAGAGATTGTGAGAACCCTTTTCAAGATCCTGCCATTCACCTAACTGTCTATGACCTGCTATATAAGATGTGGAATTTGTTCTTTTTGTCTTAGCTTAGAAGGAAATAATTAAGGGTTTGAGTATCAATGTCAGCTGACAGGTTTCCACTAACTGCCATGGTCTTTAAGTCCACTCATATTTGAAATGTTCAGTTATCTCTCTGCAAGAAGGTGATAGATGTCCGGAAGTGATTGTATTGTCCCTCTTGTCACTGGTTTCCTTTGCCAGACTCCAGCAAGGTAAAAGGTTTTAATGCCCAAGTCAGCACTGAGGAAAAAAACAATCATTAAAAAAAGATCCATTTCTGCCCTGCTGCAGAAAGCTGTACCTGACCTAAGAGTACTGACTTTCTCTAGTTTTATTTTTTGTAGCTATTAGCATTTACATTGTGAGATCACTGGAAACTGAGGAAATGTAGGATTTGGAAAGGAAAGCATAATGATTTTTGAATCTTCAGATTGAGATATATCGGAAACATACTTTGCAAATAAATATCACATAGTACAGAAAATATAGAGGTAGAAGATGATATTTCACTAGGACTGAGAAATTTTGTATCCTTTCTTTGATCCAAGGAAAAGAATAGGAATGGAGAAAGAGGAAAAAGCAAAGTAAAAGAGCAACTCCCCTCCTCTTCTAAATCTCCCCTCTCCCCAAATCCTTGTTGAAAAGGCTGGCTGTGAACAGAAAAAATGTGATTAGGCGCAGTAGGCATTGAAGTGGCATTTAGGCAAAACAGTTCATAATAAGAAATTAACAAAGCAAGGTAGAATTAGCAAATAAAAGGTGGTCTAAAAACCCACAGGGAATGTCAGGGCCACTGCAGTAATCTGCATATGGAAAACCTCTGAGTGAAAGAGATTGCTGGTAGCAGATGGGGTTGAGACATGGGAAGGAGCATAGCAGGGTCCATGAGGAGGCATGAAACCCTAAATTAACTCTTTTTACTAGTCCTTTTCCAGTTTAAGTTAGTCGAGGGGGGCATAGTCAACAGAGGGTTGCCAGCTGAGGGATGAAGGGTCAGGACATGGCAGCAGTGTGGCAGGTGAAAGCTCACAGCCACCCCAGGCACCTGGGTCCCTCTCTGGGCACCAGCGGCCACCATGATCAGCAGCCTCTTCTCCACCTACTTGCTTCTACTGGTTCACTTTCCTGACAGGTTGCTGATCTGAGCTACCTTTCTCATGGGACACACAAGGCTCAAGAGCCAAAGCTAGAAAAGCTGCAGCTATCACAGTTAGAATGGGGAAGTGGGAGTGCCTTTTTCAAGCTGTAAGGCTCATTTTATCATTAAATGGCTGCTGGGCAACAGCTTGGACTTTGGACACATTTCATCCAAACCATGCAATCTGAACAGTGAGAAAGAGAAGGTGATGTGAAATGGACATCACAAAACTAACTGGGATGGAGGGAATAGGAGAAACAAAGGAGCACGTGACAATGACCTGATTGGTTGCACAACATGTTTTGAACACCTAAGAACATCCATGAGGGCATGAAAGCCTCCTACATAACACCCTTTCACATTGATCTGAGGACACATAGAGCTTCCCAGTAAACAACTTTTTCCCTGGGATTATGGCTTTCTCATTTACAGTCCTCCTTCCACCTCCCTTCAGGTGTTCAAGGGACCAGACCCTGCTGCTGCTGCTGCTGCATAAAGCTGTTCACCCGGTCTGTGGGGCCATGCCAAGTGACCACAACTGAGTATCTGTCCCATGGATATTTTTTTTCTCTGATTAACAATCTAGCCGAATTCTTCTCCTCATAGTCCCTTATGTAGTTCCTGGGAAGCTAAGAAACCTGCCTGTGTGTGCAAGCCAGGCAAGCAGAAACTTGGCTAGGACTGTCCTACTCCCGTGTCTGGTAGATAGCTACCACAGTGGTAGGCTCCACTGGAAACAAATCATGCTGCTTTGTAATAATAATGCTTTTAAAAGGAGCATTAGAAAGTGACAAACCAACCTTGCAATTCCTTTAGAGAAGCATGAAGTTCTTTTTTTCACCTTTCCCACTCCCCTACAAGATGCCAAACACATTTCTTGCTCCTCTAGTGTTGGGATCTGCATAGCCTGAAAGCAAGACTAGAAGAATTACTTTAACTTGGTGTTCACAAGCACACATATTGTCTGTTTACTTTCAGGAGCTATGTTTTGGTTTGTCCCCTCTGTGTTCCAGCTGCAGTAGCTGTAGAAACAGAATATTCCTCCTCATCAGGATGAGTTCATGTTTGTTTGGCAATTGATTCAGTGATATGTAGGAGTTAGTCCCCCTAAGTCCCATATCAGGTCTATGTACTGGCACACCAGTTCCTCATGAGCAATTTGAAGCAACACAGAACCGCCCTATCATACATTCATTTGGGGATGTTGTAAAATGAAGATGTAATTTAGCAGCTCTTCCTGAAGTGTCACAGTTCTTTCTTGAAAATAGGAATTAAAGTTTTGCTATTGCTCGACAAAGTATGAGCTGGTGCCTGCCCTGCTGAGGGCAACTTCTGAGCCACAGCAGGTCGGTGGTTTCCAGGCCAAGTGAAGGTTGCAACAGAGGGGCAGGCCCCACCAGTCTGTGTAGGAGCTCCGAGTAGAACACTACTGTTTATTTTCCAAGTAGCAAGCTGAACCTAGCATGCAACAAATTTTGTATGGTCAGCTGCGCATTCTCAGAGTAAGTATTTAACCTGGGGAAAAAAGGACGTAAGAAGATGATGTGTATGTGTTGGGAGAGGAGGCAATTGTTTTTATGCCAAAAAATACAGTGTTTGTTCCACAGGGTTTTTTAGAGTTAGAGGAAGAATGTTCATTGTTTGGGTCAAGGAAAGTCTGTAATTTTGGGGTGCTATTCTGAAAATAAAAAATTACATGATTAGTACAGGGATTCTCTAACTGCCTACCCGCCAGACTTAAGCATAGTTTTTTTCCTACTTAGCCATACGTAGGTTTTCATGCTGAACGGCTGTTTTCAGGAGCCCGATGATGACAAGAGTCTAGGCTGGCTGTCCTTTTCTCTCCCGTTCATACACCTGGAGCAGTCCAGTTGAAGACTATACTGTGAAAACAATAACTGTTTAAAATTAGTCTCATCACTAAGAGCATATAATTTATGTTATGACAAAAACCAGTTTCAGATAATTTAGCAAGTGGCATCTGTATTGTTGCCAGCTGCAACTGGATCTTGTTCATCTCCCAGTTGGGGACTTTCCTTTCACTTTATACTGTCGCTGAAATAGCTGAGACTTAACTCCAGATACCTTAACTTTCTGTTTTCTGCTGATTTTACTGCTGGCTGATTCACCTGGATTCCCTACTCTTCTTATTAATTATAGAATGAAAAGATAACAAAATATTACAAAGCACTGCCATGTCTGTGGAATCCAGCATATTGGATTTTTTGCCTGGAGTGTCAAGCAAGATTAATTATTCTGATAATAGCAGGATTAATCCCTTCATCACATACAGTAAAAAGACACTGCTAACATTTGGACTGAAGTATTCTTGGTCTTGAGAGGTGCAAATGGCAGACCCAGCATTTAGAGGGCATTTGTGCCTTTAAAAAGCCCTGTTCCCCTGTTACCTTCTGCTCCTTTGGCCAAATTCTTGCTGCAGGGCTGGCTGTTACCATGGGGGCAGGAGGCAGCCCTGCAGAGGGTTGTGTAGGTATGAATGTTTGGCAGAGCCCTTGAATTTTAGGTAGACGGTATAATTATTCTGTCACTCAACACACAAAAAAAGAGAAAAGGAAAAAGAAAAAAAGTGATTTTGTTTTTCTCTGATTGCCTTAGTTCCTGCTTTCCTACGGTGAGATTGTCAAGAACTGTTGCGCACCTCTTGAAAGCTAATTTGAGGTCAGACAGTGAGTCAAAATTGATTCTTGATTTTTGTCAACTGTGAGCTGCAGCCGAAGGGTCTGATTTGGGAAGAGGGTGAGCCGCGCTGGTGTGCTGCCCTCGCTGGTGGATCCAGCTGTCAGCATCTTCTGGACTGGCCTCCATGTTTCTGCACTTCTTCTGAACTGATAAAACTCAGGGGCAGGATCCTTTCAGCTTACACCCCTCATGTTCCAAAATTTCTTCGATTTTGGTACAGGGAAAGGAAAAGAAAGTTAGAAGTCCGGTGTGCGTCCTCATTAAAAGGAGGCTGGTAACCAGCCAGCTGCACAACCCGAGTCCAGTTTGGCTCATGCATTTGTAACTGAAACACCTCAACTTTCCGGAAGTCTCTAAATGGATTGCTTTCAGTCGGAGCAGAACATAGACATTATAAAACCTGCAATTACTTTTACTGTAGGGCCATAAAATATAGATCTGTTAAAGTCTGGGTGCAGAAGACACGGGCGTCCTACAGTTCCGACCAGCGCAGATGAGAGTCTATTATGGATGATGAAAACAAGGTACTAGAAAATCCATTAGAGCTAGTCGTTGCCACTTACAATGATAGTCCCTGTAACCACATTAAATCAAAGTGTCTCTGGGACTTCATTACAAGTTTCTTATATCAATACCATATGCTGATATAAATAATAGTGTAACAAAATCAAGGAGAAGAAATTACATTGCATTGCATGATTTAGGGATTTGTGATCAATTATTTAGCATTTATATCAGAGAAGTACTTAATGTTTTCCATTGAGGTGGGACCCTGTAGTGCTAGGGACTGTGTACATATTGAGCGAACGAGCTGTCCCAGAGTGCTTTGACCATCTAAATTGGGTTAAGGACATATGAGCGTAAAATGAGAGAGTAAAAATGATTAAACTCCTCTCTAGATACCGCCGCTCTGGGATTGAAACTATACTCATCTCCAGTAAGAGAATAGAAAGAAGCGTCTGCTTTTGAACTCTAGGAAACAGCAGAAAAGAGACCGACAGAAACCTGCGGTCACTGTGTGTAGCACAGCTCTCTCCCCTGTTCTTCAAAGCCCCCTCCTTTTCTCATACGCTGTCTACACACAGAAACAAGACTGGCTGGTGGCTCTTCTGGAAATAACGAGGCTGGCCAAAAGTGGTACATGAAGAGAAGCAAGAACAGCATGTTTTTGTGGTAATAAATGGAATAGGATTGTCATCGTGCTTTAGACAAGAGTCTGGAGAGAAAACCAGCCTTGTTCTTCCTGATCAGTCAGGAGGTTTGTATTTGAGTTTGGAGGCTCTTCGAGCTCAAAACATGGAAGGGAGATATGAATCAAACATGCCAGTAAAGTTCAGTGAAAGTAATATGAACCCAAAACAATGATTTTTTTTTTCTCCCCACAGCTCTGTTTGCAGTATGTAATTATTATGAGCTGGTTGGCAGTCCTGCAATAATTAGGCACAACAGCATGAGTTAGGAATGTATCATCAGTCTTAGCTTACAATTTTTTTGCTTTTGTTGGTTTATGCTAACCTCATCGTATTTAAATAGTGGTATACATCCTTGAGAAAAATTTTTAAAATGAAAAAGCCCACCTCAAAGTAAACTGTAGTGGATTCCTCAATTTCTAACATAAATATGTAAATTGGATTTTAGAAATCTAAGATTGATACAATCCCAGATTATAAGAACTATGACTTGTTGATGCAGATGAGCAGATGTATCTGTGTTATAAGTCATTAGTTTCAAAATAGTTTTAAACAATAAATCTGAAACCCAGACTTGTAAAATGCTACATTTGCAGGGACTGCCTGTGTGGGAGCAGTTCAGACGCGGAGGGCAGAGACTCTCAGTACCTAAAGGATGTGAAAATCGAGTTTTTACTCAATGTGGCTTTGCAAATCTCAGCCTGTTTATTCAACATATTCACATCCATGCATTTGTCCCTGTGAAACAGATGTGTCAGGGAAACACGTTCCCATCCTGAAGGGTGATACTGCTGTAATGAAGACAGACTTTCAGTTTTCTTTTGGGATGCATGTGGGGCAGAATGGAGTGATGCTCTGCTCTTCTGTGGACGTGGAATGACAGAGCACTGTTTGTCTCCGTCTCCCCCCAGAGCAAAAGCCCTGGAGCCCTTCCCCAGGCTCTGGGCAGCTGGAATTGATGCCATCCCAGCACATCTGCCTGGGCAGGAGCAAAGTCTTAGCAAAAGCAGCAATGCTTGCTCCTAACCCATGTCCTTATTCTTCCTATCAGCCACAAGTGCTGATTGGCCCCAAGACAACCTGCATCAACTGATCCTCTGCCCTTCCTTAGGGCTTAAAGTCTGGATTTGTTGTATCATCTCCATTCTTTAAAAGGAGGAGCGGGGGTGAGTATCCTAACCAAACAGCCTGTGGGGCAGTTGCTAGTCCTGTTTTGATCCTTAATCAGGCCAGTCCAAGAGAGGGGCTAAATACAGTTTTTCCACATTGCCGGCATATATAAGGAAAGTGTCAATATTGCCCCTTTTTCTCTTCTGCTTCACTGTGGAGTGGTACCAGGAAGGTGGATTAATCAATTATTTACCAAAAGGCTACAGATTAAGTAAACACAAAGCCTCCTTGCTCCCACAAGCCTGTGGCTATGGGCTCTCTGAACTGCTTGTCTGCATGCCATATAACAAAGGCAAAAGGCAGGAAAGCTTCCTGTCCTCACACAGTTATCATGTCCAGATAACTGTCCACAGAACCAACGTCCATACCTCTAGTATCCCTGAGAAGAAAACTTTCAAGGTTTAGCTGAAACTCCTGGGGACATCCTTGAACATGGCTTCTGAACACATCAAAGTTACAGCTTTTATGTGTATACATGCATCTGTGTACATGTGTATGTATATATAAATATAAAAAAAAAAACCTAAAAATTAAAAGTCTCCTTCAACTTCCATTCCTGGAAAATGGAATATTTCCATCAAGTTTCATAGGAGAGTAGAATTAAGTCCCAGTTCAGGAAAGTGCATTAATCCGAGCTTTGAGGAGGTGACTTGTCCCAGAGACTTCAATTAGGCATGTCAGAAAAAGCTTTGCTGACTAAGGACTTCCACAGCTCAGCTGATGTGGAGGGCAGCATCCAAGCTGGATGCTATAGGATCTTGACCTCTCTCAAGAACCCCGTACAGCAGCCAACCATCTGCAAAACATGCAGAGTAATCATAATAATTCCCTTGGCAGCCTCTTTCGGAGAGGAAAGGGAAAAGAAAGAGTAGAAAAAAAGAAGGAAATTCATTTTAGTTAGCGTTGAAATACTCCAGTGATTATTGCCTTAACATTTTTTAGTTCGGGGCTATATATTAGAACATTTCTACTCTCAACACCAAATGTTGTAACAAGGTCCTTGGGGCTAATGAGTGGTAAGAGAGGGAAAAGAAAACCCGTCCTACTAGTTTTGTATTCTCCCATTAACAAAAGTAAATCTTGATCCTTAAGAGGAAACGTGTTTTAGGGGTAGTTAGCACTATTTATCAGTTGTCACAAATAGCTTTTATATCATATTGTAGGGATGGCCCATCTCCCTGACCCCATGAGCAGTATACCAAAATCTTCATGTGCCTGCAGCCTGTTGTCCCAGAATTGATATGAATCCCCTAATTGGGGAAGGTAAAAGTATAAGCGTCGTGCCTGCCTTCTTTCAAGTTGCCTTTAGTAAAGCTTTTTTTGGTTGGTTTCTATGGGGAAATAGGAAGGGGAAGAAGATTGTGAGGTGTTTTTTTCTTTCTGAAGCACTGGTGTATGCGATGCACTGATATTGCTGTATCTGATGCACTGAACTCGTTCAGTCCTTTGCAACCGCTGGTAATGGCAGTTGGTTTTTTGCTGAATGGCTGTCTCTGGTTAGTGACTAGTGGGTAACGAACAGCATGATCATGCCAAAGTTTTACACAGAAGGCCTGTTTACACAGGAGGGGTCACAGGGTGGTGGTGTCCCCATGCAGAGATGAACCTGTGAGAGCCCGTGAAGCTGCCTTTAAAGTAAAGGTACGTTTTAGCAGGTTTAATTCTGAAATGTGTTGCGTGTAGAAATGGAGGAACGGAAAGTAAAATGAGAATATTTTTCACATACCACATGTAATAACCCTTCAAATACTCTGCGAGCCCTCTAGTGGTGCTCTCCATGCCCTGGAACCCTCCAGAAGCCAGGAAGCCCTTTTTGCCCACCATGTTAGTACCAACACTACTCTTCAGGGTTCAGCGTGTGCATCTCCTTGTCTCAGCTTCAGAGAGATGAGAACCTTGTTTCTGCCTATTCATGATAAAACATCCTTCAGAAGGTAAGGAGGAACTGGCTGAAACCTCTTTCCCTCTTAAGTCCTCCCTGTACAAGCTCAGTTCGTCTGCAAGAGATGCTTGCTCCTCGGTGGGTGTCCTGCAGCTCCCTGGCTCCCACCTCACAGCCGCTGCCACGCTCCCCTGGCATCGTTCAAACCTGTAGGTACACACGCTGTAATTCTGCAGAGATGACATTATAACGAGCCTCTGTGCTGCTGCCTCTGTGGGGTGGAAGCCAAGTGAGCTGCTGTTGCCCAGCTCATGAGCCAGGGCCGTGTGAGGGCTCTGCTCTCAGAGGGGTGCATGGCTGCTATGTCCCAGTCAGCCACCGTGGACAATTAAGGCAACATCATGCCTCCTGTGGCAGCTACAGGTCTGGTTTTCAGCATGCCAAGCTAGCTGGGGTTTGCCAAAGCAGCGTGGTAAGGACACAGGACTGCAAGCCGGAATTCACCAGAGAATAATTTGACTGGAAAACCCTAAACTTATTTCTGAAACAGCTCAGCTATGGGATTTCTATGCAGTGAAAACCATCACTCTGCTTTTATTCTAAACGCAGTTCTGAGTGCTCCTTTATTTTTTAGAATTGACTCATAAAGACTACAGGAGGGCACCAATTAGGGAAATAAACCTCTAATCCTCAGTGCAGTGCCTGTTATAGGACTGCTGTTTAACAGCCTTCTTGCTAATCAATTCTCTTCAGTCAGCTAAATGCCATAGATGCTATGTAAATAAATGCAAGTTTAAGAGTGTTCTTCAGTGAGCGGTTAAAGCTATGTTCTTTCTACTCCACCATAAAATCAGCATGCATGTTAACAGATATCTACTCCACCTTGTACAAATGACTTTTCTTGTTCGTTTGATTGCTGCAGCTTGGGAAAAAAACAGAAGCAGGGAATAGCAATAAACTGCCTGTTCTTCTTGAGCAACATTTTAAAAATCTGATACCTCAATGGAAACCCAGACATAGAGCAAAGATGTTTGTTTTAGTCATAATAATGTCCACAATTTAGGTTATTTTACTTCCACTGTAAATTTCAAGCCTGACTACCAGCTTTCCTGATAAAAGTGCTCCTCCTCATAGCCTTTCTCGTGGGTAATATTCATCCAGAGGAGACTTTTTTTCCTTACAAGTTGATATTTTATTGAAACACATAATAAGTGTAGTTTGAAATGAGGCGGTGTGCAGAATCCTACCAAAGACAAATGTAACCCAACTCCATCAAGGCAAAAACCATATTGTCTTTAATAAAACTAGAATCTCACCCCTGGTATGATTGTGTGTGTATTTCACCTGGTTTTATGTGTCAGTGAGCAACACCTTTTAATTGACAAAACTGTTTTTCCTAAGTAGGGCCGCAGAAAGCTGGACAACAGTATGTATTTGTAATTTCTTTTCTGTGCTGTCCTGAGGCAAGAGCAATGATGCTCAGGAAGAGATAGTCAAACACTTAATAGTTTCAATACTACATCCCAGTATCCTTTAACACAGAGATCAGTGTATTATCACCAGGAGAAAATAAAGACATGAGGACATGAAATGACTTGCCCTGAATTATCCAGCAGAACTTGAAATAAAGCCCAGGTGTTGTGTGTTCGTGGCATTGAGCAAACATTTAAAACAAAGTAAATAAGATGATGCTGTGTCCTGCAAGTTTCACCGAGTTGCTCACATAACATTCTTTAGTCTTCATATTAATGTTGAATAATAAATCTGGAATAAATAAAGCATTTTGTTTGAGTGCGTAGCATTTAAGAATTTTCAAAAGCTCCAAAGTTCCCTTATCTTGCCTGTGTAGGGAAACATATTCCTTCCTCTTTTTCAGTTTGTGGTTTTTTTTTTTTCTATGTAGGTTTTGTTTATCATTTCTTGTGATGTTGGCTGATACAGATCATGGGCAACTTCAAACATTCATTCTTTTTACAGATAAATAATCTAAATTAAACAAATGTCTTCTGTATAATGGGAACTTATTAATCTAGCAATGTGTTATACAATAATAGTAACTAATTTCCACATATATTGTTTATCAATATGTTAGCACGTGGCACAGGTGATGAGCTTTTTACTGATTAAAATGGTGAGTCAACTGAGGTAAACTATACTGACAGACCATATGCATCTGAGATAGGACTGTTGAAATCTAAGAATTTCATAAAGCAGAAACGAACATACCACATTTCTTACTGTCCAAATGTTTCTAACTTAGGAGTCACCGCTCATTTCTTCCTAGGCACACATACACACAAAATTTTCAGCATTTTATTAAGTACAGAGGATTTAATGTGTTCACATAGTGCACATGCAAAGCAATCCTGAAATCTTTAGCTTAATTAATAGCCAGTTAAATGATTTCAGAATTTGTGTATAACAGGCAAGACTGCTTAAAGAGGAATCTTTCTGAATTTAGTAACAGAAAAAGGTGGTAGCAGATCCTGCAAATTCAGCACAGTGCAAATTAGAGGACAAAAGACTGGTCATGCAAAAACTAGAATTGAACAGAACTCATTGAGTCCTGGTGAAATTCCATGACAGCAAAATATAACAATTTCTTTGGAGAATGTTTGAGAAGGGTTTTTTGGTTTGGGTTGGTTTTTTCTTTAAAGTTTATTTATAGGGCCACGAGGATGATCAGAGGGATGGAGCACCTCTCCTATGAAGACAGGCTGAGAGAGCTGGGGTTGTTCAGCCT
>JAOXNO010000001.1:118526643-118541935 GCA_028565335.1 Limnodromus scolopaceus
CCACCCTTTAGATACTTATAAGCATTAATAAGGTCTCCCCTCAGCCTTCTCTTCTTCAGGCTAAAGAGTCCCAGCTCTCTCAGCCTTTCCTCATAAGGGAAGGAAAAGGGAAGGAAAATGCAGGATACACCGTGCTCTTCCAATACTGCATACAGTGATGGAAATTGCTGCACCCTCAGCATCATCGTGAAGCATCTTAGTTCATAGTTAGCGGAACACCACACTGGTATGGCACTAAAAGGAGCACTTACTTAAAAGTTACAATTTGTATCCAGTCTCTGAAAGGTGTCCAAGCCCATCATTCCTCACCCAGTAGTTTGCTCAGTGGAACATAGTTTAGGTCTTCCCAGTGGATCGTAAATAATGTTTTCTCTGGGAAGTACAGGAGGCTTCTCAACCTTAATGCTCTCCTCCATTTATATCAGGCTAATTTCTATGGAATGTCTTTGTGTTACCTAAAATAAATGATAGCAAGCAACATCATCTGGGTCTCCCAGCTATGATTTCTGGCTGATATTTTTTCCCAAGAATAAATTCAGGCAGTCAAATCCCATCACACCCCTCCAGCTCAGTTGTAATAATACAATTTTATACTCTCAATCTTGGATTGTAATTTCTTGGGATTTTACCTAGTTTTGAACCATGATCAGTACCTGGTAAATTGATATGGTCTGCAGATGCTGTTGGTCTAACATGTTATAATAGCTACAGCTAATTTTTTAAATTAATTGCAAACAATTTTATAGGATCTTTTTTTGTAAATTTTTTAAAATGATACATAATTATCTTGAACTGGTAAAAGTGTTCAAACTGGCAAGCAAACTAATTGAGACAAATGTCTCAAAACCATGATCTCCTTTCTAGTAGAGGAAATGCTCTAGTAAGACAAGCAGCAGATGAAACTTTATAAGAATTACAGAACTTATTTATACCGGAAGCCCATAATATCTTTAACACCTTTAGTGAATCCATTTCAAGCGAATATGACCTTTCCAGACTGAGGATGGATCCAAACAAAAAAAAAAAAATATCTGTGCTTCCTGAGTTTCAGGAATTATTCAGTTATTTGCTTTCAAAAT
The DNA here is from genome assembly GCA_028565335.1 of Limnodromus scolopaceus. Classification (NCBI taxonomy): domain Eukaryota; kingdom Metazoa; phylum Chordata; class Aves; order Charadriiformes; family Scolopacidae; genus Limnodromus; species Limnodromus scolopaceus. The sequence goes on from JAOXNO010000001.1 coordinate 118,527,723, forward strand.
TCTTTCTTTGCATTTCTCTATGCATTTTATGGACTTTGAGTAGAACTGGATGAAACATTCCAGCGAGAGCAGTTTCAGCACCAGTGATCCATACAGGAAGCTGTGTGCTAGAATTGATCAGGCTGTGTTGCAAGTATTGTGAAACTGGAATATTTGTTTTGAAAAGGCTTTGAAAGATCATCAAGCTGGAAAGTCTCAGCCACTTTTTGTGGTTAACAAATTATTTCTAGCACCAAAGCACTAACACTTCTTTTTCTGTACAAAATGTGGGCTTGACTTATTCATGGAAAATTATAATTAGCCTCAAATTCATATTTTCTTGTTTATATATTTGTAGGCCAGAGGTGTCATTTAATCAGGAAAGGAAGGAATCAGAGATTTTCATCCTCAACCTAGCAAGCCAAGGTGCTGCCCAGCTGCCCTGAAGAAATCTCTCATGTCTCCCATGCACCAAGCAGCAGCAAATGAGTCCATTAGGTAGTTCTTCCTGCTCAGATGACCAGCTGGGTAACAGTTAATCCTGACATTTTAAACAGAACTGACAATTCAACAATAACTTCTACAGCTGTGAGAGAGTTCATTATGTCAGGGGACTGCATCTACAATGCACAATGGAAGTGACTCTGGGGAGGATTTGAATAAAAAGGAGCTAAGCTGTGTGGAGGGACAACATGGAAGATCAAATGGAGTTGGGAACATGAAGGCTGCCTTTGTGTAAATACGAACATATGAAAAGAGATTGTGAATGGAACTGAATTTCACCAGGGAAGCAAACCCCCCATGCACAAGCCCTGTGGGCTAAGCTTCCCTATCAGACTTGGATTTTGCCAAAGTGCAGCACAGCGTGAGGAAGTTTCAGGCAGAGCTGTGGTACAGAGAAACAACTCAGGAGGCCAAATAAACTAAGACAGTATTAGAGACCTAGAAAGAGCGCTCGTTCTAATTTTTTTTTTTAAATTTAATTTAATGGATCCTAGAAGACAAACTCTCTGTTCAAGATAACCTGTCAAAATAGATTTCAACCATGCTGTGCTGGCATCCTCAGAAAGTCCTTGCCTAGACGTTGTTTGGTTGTTAATATTAAAAAAGGTGGGCACGCAGTAATGGACTGCAGGAGACAGGCTCAAAGCCATAATTCCAAACTATATAACAATGTATGTTAGGCTATTGAGTGAGCAGTACAGAACCCTGGTGTTGCATGACCTAGCCTAATGAGAGATGTCTGCAAACAAAACTTGCAGGTAGAGTCCTTAGAAGACAAAGAGCACATTAAACCACATCAAGGCCTCTGCAAGCTACTTCTAAAATGTTAACAAGCAGCTTGCTTAAAGAGCAGCAGCAATGATAAGAGAGAAAGAGATAGAGAACGCAATTGGCTAAAAATAATTTTACTGCCAGAATGCTCTTTTGAACTGCTTACCATAGCTTCACAGCAAGTTTTTTGCAATTTCAGGCTGTATTTAGCAAAGTTTCATTTGAAACAAAAAAAAATAAAAAAACCCCAAAAAAACCCCAAGAGCAGATATAATCCTGTACATCTTCTAAGTAAATAGTACTAGCTGACAAGAGGAAAATATGACTGGCCCAGCAGTGTCAACAGCTTTAGATCTTTTGGAAAAACTTAGAATGGATGAAATGAGAGAGAGGGTGCAAAAGGTGTCTGATGGCATGTTACTGAATGGGGGCTGAGTGGGTTGTGATAGTTGTTTTTAAATTGTATTAATAAAATGGCTGCAAACATGACTCACGTGGCAGCGATCTCCTTCCTGAGCTAAAAGGAAGAAGGAGAGCTGGTCCCACCTGCAGCCTGTCAGGTCCCATCATGACTGTCGGGGTTGCACTCCCAGGTGAGATGCTGAAGATGAGACTCTTGAAGGATTCACAGTAGCCTGACCTCACAGCAGGCGATAAAATGCAGCGTCTCACTGGGCCAGAGCTATGCTTACAACGGGCATCTCCTAAAGCATGTGGACTTCCTTGGGCTGAAACAGACCCCCAGGCGATGGCAGGGATGTGCTGCTGGTGTGCGGCCCTTCAGCGCACCGCTAGCCCTGCCATCGCTGCCAAAGTAGGAAGATCAGATGGCCATGGTGCCCTGTGGCTCCTGAGAAATAATCTCCCCATTTTGGATTGGCCAGGACTATACTTTAATTAGACAGAGATGTATTGTTTGAAAACCTCTGCAATGCACTCACCATGGTTGATGTTAAGAGAAACTAGAGAATTATTGGATGGGCTCTCACATATGACTTTTTTTTCATTGCTCCCTATGCAATCCAGTGCCTTCAGAGAGTAACTGTGCTGTTTGTTTATTATTGTTATTATTAGCTTTTATTAGATTCAATGCAACCTACCTCAGTGTGTCCCCTGTTTTTCAATTTCTGGTTTGACACCATTATTTGTACTGAGGAAAACTCCAATATATTGTAGATATTACTATGAAGTAAGTTATTATGGGATAAATTATTAAAATTTCTTATATAATATTTTAATAAATAATAACCAAATGTTGAAAAATATTAAATGTGAATACTTTTACAGCTGGCTGCAGGGATAGCAAGTAGCTATGAAATGTTTACATTCCTGATATCTGTAAGAAAATTGAGGAATTTTTTATACAAACTAAGCAATACCTTGATTTAGACACAGTTTTGAGGTGAAGATCTGCAGTAGTTCTAGCAATTGGTTGACATGGCATCTACCTACTGCAGTAGATAAAACTTCTTATAAATGTAAAAAAAGCTATAAAGATGAATGATATTTTTTTGTTGTCAAATTAAATAGCTAATGTAGACATTTCAATTATCATCATTAGCCTTCAGCCTGAACACCCTACTGAGATGAATGGGATCAGCTTACAACCACGCAGAGAGCTCTCGCTTCAGGCTGTCTGAAGAGTTGGGCATAATTCCCCGTGCCGGGCTCCTGTTCAGCTAATGTCTCAAAGGTTGCTTCCATCACCACAAAAGGCAGAGTCTGAAATAGGATGGAAATGATGGTTTAGTTCCCAGTACAGTCCCACTTGTTCCCACTGCAAAACAATTCCAAAAATTCCAGGTGCTGTGAGTTGAGATAACCAGTTGCATTCATGGCATTTCTTCAAATGAGACTGATGTCCCTGTCTTGTCAACTTCTTCCCGTCTCTCACTAGAAACTTTTCCTGTTCCGTACTCTCTATTCCCAAACCTTCATTGTTTCCGTGTCTTGTTGCACGCCTGCAACACCAAGGCCCTGTCCTGCTTTGGAGCCCCGTGCAAGGGCCAGCTGCTGGCTCTGATACAGGGCCTGATGCAACTGCTGCTGCAGCAGAAACGCACCCAGGAATGCCTGTCTCCTGCGGGATGCTTACTTGGGTCCTGCAGGACAGCCTGTGGCTCACAATGTGCCCCAGAGCCATCGCCTCTCCCCTGCTCTGTGCCATGATGTGATGCACGTCCATGATCATGTGCTCTATCCAAGCAAAGGCATGGTGATAAGGGTGGTACTGAAGGTGGGGGAAGAATAGCCAGCTGAGAAAGAGGAGGGTGGCACATCCAAAGCAGAGTTGGCAGCTTTGTAAAAAGGCACAATGACACCAGTAATGTAAATGTCCAGATGGATTACCCAATACATCTCAAAGGTTTTGTGAGGAAAAGACAAGAAACACTGGTGTCAGCAGTGGAGAATTTAGAGCAGTTTTGTCCTGTATAGTGAGATTATTCAGTCAGGAAAGCAAATGCAAAATTGCAGATTTTTATAAGATACCTCACCTTCATGCATCGTATCTGAAGCTACCACTTGGCTCACATGCAGTCCAAGCACTCTTCCCAGCGATGAAGGTGCTGTCCACACGAGAGCCAGGTGGTGGACCAATGCACTGAAATCTGCAAGAGCCTGTGGGCAGACCTGTGCAGGGGAACTCAGCGTGGGTGCAAACCATCTTCATTCAGGATGTTTGCCACCTTTCCTCCTCTTCTTCTTTTTCTGTGGCTTTTTTCCCTAGTTCCCCTCCTGCAGGGGTGGGATGAACATAGGCTGACTACACTTTTTGTACGTTTTAACAGTGTCAGACTGGGCCCTTTGGGAGATTTTACCACATTACCATTGCAGCCAGCTACCGATTATGTGAGGTGAATAATCCAGACCATCTGTAGCTGGGTGAAGAGGTGGCCAGCGGCTCTGCACGAACCACTTGGAATCTAGCAAACCTCCTTGGCTCCAACTCAAAGTCAACTATGGATGAACAGCGTGGGTGTCTCTGCACTGTGCTTCCAACACCCGCATGACCCCAGTGAGCAACTTGTCCCAGCCCCTGATCCTAGAGAACGGGGAATTGATTGTAGCACAGAATTACAGTCCCAGCGCTGCATTGGCAGGAGTGCCAGTGCAGAGTATCAAGTTCAAAGTGACAATAACCTTTCTTTTTTCTTTCTCTCTTTATCTTATGAGCATTTCTCTCATTTTACAGTCTGGCAAAACTGATGCAGACAAAGTTCAGGTGACATACAGGAAAATACCAGTCAAAATATAGACTAAGTTGTCTGAATCGCTTTATAAGCAGCTTTTGTCTCATATTTTGGCCTGACTTTTAGCATCATCTCACATCCCAAGGACTTCTGAGTGTACACTGTCTTGAACAATGCTTGAGAGTGGCTGCATGACATTTTCCAGACCCCTGAAAACTTAATGCGGAAATCTAGCAGTGATTCTGATGTGCTTTTATGTGCACATCAAACCAAACCTCACTTTAGTATACAATCACATTACAGTAACTCAGATTTATCCCAATCATAACTCTGTTGACTTTAATGAAGCAGCACCAGAAACTAGGTTTATCTATGAAATGTTAAAGTAAATTTCAGAAACACATTTTTTTCAGCCCATGTTTTTCCACAGTGGAAAGAGTACATTATTATTTGAATGAAATAGAAACACCAACAGTTTGGGTATTTTATTTGAATGAAAGTAAGGTTTTTTCTTCATCTGTTCTCTTCATGTGTGGAAGGAAAGTGAACTGGCTGCTTTTAAAACTGTGGCCAAGTACAGTTGAAGAGTAATTAAGTAACATGTAAAATTACTAAAAAAAGCCCCCAAACCTAGGACATTTTCAGCATTGCTGGAAACCATGCTTTTAGACCAGAATTCAGTCTGAATCCAAGGGGTTTTCTTTGGTGTTTTTGCTGGGGGGGGTTTGCTGGGTTTTTGTTGTTTTTTCTAAAATCCAACTCAAGTCTATCAGAATGTGGCAGAAAAAACCCAAAAGCCTGTCCACAGCATTTTCCTCTGTGAAGGAGGTCACAATGGCAGAAATTTCACAAGAACAACTGGCATCATCAGATTTCCACCTTTCAATTGGTTTGGGGCCAAAACAGACACTGATTTTTCACTTTCTGCTGGAGCTTGTAAATAATCATAGTGTCTTTTTTTCTGTGATAATACAACTGGTATGATACTAATTAGGTACAATAAAACTAGTTCTGATCAATTTTTAATTTCTTCATCTTATCATTAAATGTAGTGATGTCTATATTTTTCACTTTCAGTCATATTTGAATTCAGATAAGATATCTTTAGTGAAGTATTAAATAAATGACAAAGATGTATGGAGGATTTTTTGTGTACTATTATGAGTAGTAAAAACAAAGCAAATCAGTAATTGAATATTCAATTCTTCTATTATATACCTGTAGAAAATAAGGTAAATAAAAACATATTTGACAGCAAATATGTCCAGTGGGAACACTTCCTTGTGTTTTGCTTTATAGTGGCTAAACATTAAGTCAAGACTTTAACTTGAATTTAATGTATTAAAGCAATAACAATCAAGGCACAAGGCATTTCCTGGGAATTAATGACTGACTGTTGATGGGGCAATGTGAAGCTGAGGGCCATTAACCTCGGCTAGTCATTAATTTCCCTGAAAATTCCCTGTGCCAAAGTTGTTAGGGCTTTTTATAATTTTCTTCTATATTAAGCATATATGTAAACATTTTCCCTCCTGTCCAAGCAATTTTTAAAAAGATACCATAGGAAGGAGACATGTAGGCAATAATGCTGTTTCCCTTGGCTTTTCTGATAAATTAAAAAAAAATGGGAAAATTAAAAAAGAAACAAACACAAAGCATTTTGGAATCAAAATATGAATTCCCTAAATGAATACTGTAAGGAGTGTTTGAGAACTCTAATACAATCATGCACAGGGAGTGAGGCAGACCGTCAGCTTCTGCAGTCAACGGTGCCCGGATGGCTGTGATGGAGCTGCTGACAGCAATGTGCCTCCTTATTTTTTCGAAACGTTCCACAAAGTCAGGTCTCTGATGTCCCCTTCCCCGATACTGTTCACCCCAGTTGATTGTTGATGTCTCAATTTTGCACATTTCCCCAGGAATAGAAGATACCAAGAACCTGCCAAATTAATTTTAATACTTGGAACACAAAACATTGATGCAAAATCACCATTTGCCAGAAGCCAGCATTTGGAGCATTGTGATCTTTCCCATCTACTCAGCACTGGTGAGGCCACACCTGGGGTGCTGGGTCCAGCTCTGGGCTCCCCAGTACCAGAGAGACATGGAGCTACTGAAGAGAGTCTGTTGAAGGTCTACAAAGACGTTTGAGAGACTGGAGCATCTCTCCTATGAGCAAAGATTGAGAGAGCTAGGACTGCTCAACCTGGAGAAGAGAAGGCTCAAGGGGATTTAATAAACATATTTAAATAGCTGAAGGGAAAAGGACGGGGACAGGGTCTTTTTGGTGGTGCCCAGTGACAGGACCAGAGGAAATGGGCACAAACTGAAATACAAGAGGCTCCATATGAACACCAGGAAACATTTCTTCACTGTGAAGATGACTGACCCCTGGCACAGGTTGCCCAGCGAGGTTGTAGAGTCTTCATTCTCAGAGATACTGAAAAGCTGTCTGGAGATGGTGCTGGGCAGTGGGCTGCAGGTGGTCCTGCTTGAGCAGGGTGGTTGAACAAGATGACCTCCAGAGGTGCCTTCCAACCTCAAACATTCTGTGACTCTGGGAAAATTGTGAGGTTCAACCACAGAAAAGTTTATTTCTCTGGGCTTCTCAGGAAATCCTTATGAGTAAATGCCCGATTTCCAACATATTCTAGTCAGACAAAGGACCTGCATGGTGGCAGACTCATGGAATCATATCTTAAGCTATCCCATTGAGTTTAAAACCAAAAAGGAACAGTTGTGATCTTCTATTCTGACATACAATATTATGTTCCTATATATACACCTTGACAGGTCATCTTTGTGCGTTATTAGTTGATATTAATAAATTTCATTGCAATAATTTCTCAGGACCATTGGGGAATGGCATCCTATTGTGTTGAGGGAACAGAACAGACTGCTAGATATTCCTATGTCATTCACAATCTTACTTTTCATACACTGCTTGAAACAATAAATAGATGATCCATAGCAACTCTAAGGAACAGAAATGGTGATGGCATTCTTTGTCCGGCTTTCATTTTTTGCTTTTGATGGTATTGATTTAACCTTTATGAAAATTAATCTCAGGAGAGGAACAGAGCCTGAAGATTTTACTTTTAAGACTAGCAATTTCCAAGAGCAATTCCAAGCTGTTGCTCTTCCTGTTTTGGGGGTTTGTTGTTTTTTTTTTTATGGATTGATTTTCTTATTTGATAAAGCGGTTGCCAGCTAGTGTCTTGTAACTTGGCCAACCTGTTTTCAGGAGTCATTCATTCATCTTATTATTGGCAATAAAATGGTCCATCTCCTATTGTAGCTTGTTTAAAAATCAGTCATTGCTAACAACAAATGAAAGCTCAGCATGTGGAAGTGTTGGAAAAGGATGTTGAACCATGTGTAGGGAATTTTATTCATCTTGATATTCTTGTGCACCTGTGAAGTAATTGGGGCATATGAGTCCATGATTAAGTGTAGATGGCAAAATAATTTCAACCCTGTATTAGACCTAGTGATGAAATCACTCCACATAAGGAATACCCTCTATATTAATATATTTAAGACACAACCCTTCAGCATGGAGAAGTAAAGGAAAAAAATCCATGATTAGGAAGGGGCTGCTCTCTTAAATCTGAAGCCCCATGTCTGATTAGGTACCATTATACGTGTTTTTCCATAACTCTTCTAAATTTCATCACGGATGCAGCCCTCTCAAGGAAGCAAGGAAATGGAATGCAACACCAGCTTGACATGACCAGAAGCAAAATAGGAGATACTAATTCTCTCTTTGCCCCATTCTGATTGCAAATAGGAAAGAGGAAGTCTAAAGAGGATCCTAAACCAAAAGCACGATACAGACATTCAACAGACTCCAGGGAAGTTGTAACCGAAGTCACAGTCTGAACTTTGTGGCTGATGCTTCCCTCTCGAATGGGCTAAATTAAAATCTAAACCCCAGCAAATGAGGTTGAATTGACAGAGATAAAAAGACAATTCAGATAGATACTGTGTCACCTCAAACAGTGGCAAACTATCCAGTATGAAGCTATAAAAAGCTGTATCGTGCCTTTTCTTTTTGGCAAAACACCATATATTTGACAAAACTGTTTCCACTAACTGAAACAATTGCCAGTGAGGAGGCTGTATTTTCTCATTTGACATGCCACCCCAGCTGCAAGAGTTCTATTAGATTGTCCTGGCTCAGTGTTTGATATTTATTCTTATCATTTAGGACCATCAGATACCCATATCTTGGAAGATGTCTATTGAATGGTGATAAGTGTCTGGAATCCACATAAAAAAGCGGTATCACTGCACTGGCATTAATTCAGTTTCACAACCTGCAAGTTCAGAGCACTATCACAGAAAGAGCTGGGATTTATTTATATCAAACTGGCTATAATTAAGTTTGGCACTTGCTTATATAAAATTTGGGATTTCTCTAGTGCTTTCCCTCCAAAATGTTCTACAATTCTTCCTTAGGCAGTTAATCATGTGATTATCCTATTCATTGCTATTATAAAATACTCACTTTAGAAATGTATGTATTGCATGGAGAGTTAGAGGCAGAGTAATTTGAAATAAATTTTAAGAAAATATTCTAAAGCCTTGAAAAGAGATCCAAACCAGTGGAAGACAAGCAGTCCACAAATTGCAGTGTTATGAGCTGTAATGACTGCAGAGAGCAGAAAGAGGGGCCCTGTAGCTTCTCTTCCATCTGGCTATGGAGCTGCTAAAGGGGTATAAGCAGGCAGAAAGAGATGTTTACAGAGAATTGCAGTGACTCATTAGTATGGCAGCTATTTGGTTAACCAATTAAGACATTATATTGATTTGCACAGCAGTTTCTAGAAATACATGTCAGTTTTATTGCCACTGCTTTTAATAAGCAATGGTGTCTCTAACTAGGTCTCGTCCAGGGAAATGGTTGCATTAGAAAACAAATTAATAAATGCAGAGATAAATATGACTTCAGCTGTTGATGCAGACAAAAAAATGACTATATTTCCAAGCGAGTTATGTGGTCATGGCCATCTAATTTGTAAATACACAGTTAGCTATGATCATTTGCAAAGTAGATTAAAAAAATCTAATGGTTTCCCAGTTTGCTGGAACTGAGCTCTTCTTTTTTAGATGAAAAATGCAGGTTTTTGGAAAGCTGTATTGGAATCTACATGGGAACTGTATTGCTTTTTGGCTTCCTCTTAGAGATGGTTCTAGAAAAACCCATGTATTCTTCCGTGAAAAAAAAGTGACTTGAGATTTACTGAAATCCACTGGGAAAAAAGCATGGTAAGGGCTTGAGCAGACCTATGGTGAGGACCATTCTAAGCAAGAATATTGATTCTACTACACAAGTAGTATCGTGTTTAATTCACAAGCTGCACTGATTGTGAACCTGTTACACAGACTGCAAAGGAACCACTTCAAAGGACAGCGGATGAAACAGAAGATTTTCACTAAATAATTGTGTTTCCATGGAATTGGCACTCCAGCCTTACTTTGCTTGAGATGGATGGTTGCTATCACGATCATACGCATTGTGAAGAGGTGGGAAATAGTCAGTAATGAAGAAACTGATATGAAGGAAAATATCTCTCTTTTTCTTGAGCTGACAATTGGAGAGTTTGTATCTCCGAAACAATGAGTGTGGAAAGATTGTAACAACATCAAATTGAAACAGCCAGTTTCACTAAAGCCTAGCATTAAAATGTTGTCCAGGATTTTTTAACATTTTATGACTGAACATAACTCTCAGCTATTCTTTTCCAAAGAAGAAGAAAAAGGCTTTTGATGGTCCTATTAATAGAAGGATGATAATTTAACCTGTGAGGAAAGATGTAACGTGAGGATATTGGTTGTTGTTATAGGCAACTGTTATTCATAACCAGCGATTTCAGAGAAAGCAGATTCTTTGAGGAAGAACTCATTCTAAGGGAGCTCATCAGCTGCTGCCTTCTGGGTTTTCTAGCCCTGGCTGGACACACAGCCTTTGTGGTGTCATTTGCTTAGACATAGGATGAAAGATCATAACATCTTCTTACCCTTGCAGAGGTCCGGCCACACTTCTCCCACTACCACCATGAACCAATCCTCCCTACTGCTAGCCCATTTCCTTTTTGCTTTTCTGAATCCCCTGTCAGGGAACTTAATCTCTTCTCCACTTCTTCAGTGCTCTGGGGCGAATGTCAGTGCTTACTGACAAATTAAAGTCTCGAAGCAGATGTAAATACTAAATTAATAGTTTTAACTAGAATGGCATTTTTACTCTTGACTACCATAGTTCTGCCCATTTTTCCTTTGTCTCTGATGTGCTTTTGGGAATGTTGCAGAGCTTTCACAGAGGTTTGAGTTATTAAAGTACCCTCATTGCACTGTCTTGATTTTCATTGTTTATAGAAAATTGAAGCAAGGGGAGTGTCTGAAGTTAAGATAACTTTCCAGCTGCTTGTGGTACTTTTTGCAATGCATAGTTCATAAGGGCTATTTAACACAGATTTCTTATTAGCATAATATTCTTGCATGTTAAATGTTTTATGTGACATTTTTTTACAGCTACTACAGGCAATAAATAAAATGGCTTTCCTATAAGAAATTTTTTATTGGTAAATGTAATTTAATAATTAATAATTTCTTGCCAAATGTAAATTAAAATGTTTTAACTCCTTGCTACTACTCAGAACCATCATGTGCTACCCTAACTTTGTCTTTGATTGTGCGTGTTCATCTGCGAACATCAGAGAGCCCACACTGCTATTCTTCTTCAACCAGCTGTTAGCTTTATTATGCCAAATTCTGGTTTCCGTAGCATAGACTGAAGTCATTCTTTTGCTTATAAATGGATCAAAATTTGCTTCGTCACCTCACTGACTCTTTGAAGGGATTTTGCATGTGGAGAAAAAAGCATACTTTTCCCAGAAGTAGTTTCTAGAAACTACCTTGACACAAAATGAAAGCTCTGTGCCAAATGTTCAGACTTGTTCAGCCAATAAACAGAAGTATGGTCCAGGCTGGACAGTGGAGAAAGGGGCATTTAAGGTGATGACCTGCACAGCCCATATTCTCAGAGGTGTAAGCACACTTCGGTAGCAACTGAAATAAGGAGGTGGTCTAGAAAAATGCTGGCGTTGAAAAGCTTTTACCTGATCTGGACGAGGTAGAACATCGTGTGGCAGATTAGACCCACAGACACAAGATGGTGTTTAATAAGTTCTGGTGGAAGGAAAGTGAGAGATGATTTACCACCACATAAAGTAAATGGATGGTGCATTGAGGTACATCAGTAGGAGTACTGAGTCACAGCTCATCATCTGGAAAACTGGAAATTTTCAGTACTACAGCAACCCAGCAGTTGCTGTATATATTCTGGGAGCAAAGAGAAAGTGACAAGTAATGCTTTTTGGAGCATATTATAAAAGAAGTGGGTTTTATCTTCTGGGTGCTTCCATCCTATAAGTTTTCCTGTCAGATTTGGGAGAACAATATTTCACTTGGCTTTCAGTTTGTCTCTGAATCATTGTAACAATGGAATTTATTCTTCCAAACCTGAATTGCTGAAGAAAAAAAGGCAGAGCTGTTTAGGAGGTGGGTGGGAATGGGGGGGGGGGAAGAAAGAGATTCTGTGCATGCCTGGTGTAATTTTCTGCATCTCACAAACTCAAGGCAAATACGATGGCATTTGATTAATATTCGTTGCAAAGTGACCAAATTCTTGTTTTCTTGGTTTGAAAACCAGAATAAAGAGAGTGTTTTTCCTGCAATGGGCTAGGTCTAAGAACAACTTTGTATAAGACCTTAAAGGAGTGATGACTATTTTTTGTAAAGGGAACAGCCTGTGCAGTGGACATGCTTCAGTGAAAAAGACAAGAACTTTCTGCTAGAATTTAATATATTTGTAACAGTTATAGGAAAGACACCTGCAGACAAACCAGTACGTTTATGGAGGAGTTAGTGGAACAAGAGTGAACTCTTCTAGACTGGAGGCATGTTGGTGTAGTCTCTATTGCTGATGTACTGTTTGAAGAGACACACTTGGAAAAGCCAGTCCTTGAGGTCACTGGCAGACCTTAGTGTAGGTAACCATGAAATTTCAGAGTGATGTTTACTGGTCAGTAACTCTTGATAGCTGCTGGCTAGTTGAGGAGGCAAAACTGGAAAACCTATCCTATTTTTTAATATGTTTCATACTTTATAAGCTCAAAGAGAAAGAGGATAAACATTCAATCTAAAGTATTCTTTATTACTTATTATCTGTAAAAGCTTGTGCTATATGTTTAACAATAGCCTTTGTCACCAGAGTTATGCCACCTGAATTTTCAATATTCACATTGTTTTCTGAATTATTGCACCAGTGTGCCACTAGGTTGTTAGGTTTCAGAGTAAAAGACCAGAACCATTTTTTTGGTTGGAGTAGAGTCAAAGTGCTTTTTCTAAATGCTTGTATCAATTTTTATCCTCATCTCTGCAGGACTTTTTATACTTTTTTGGCGAAAGCCTTGTTTGATTTTGATCTTCTTACATTACGAATAGCTTGCAGATGTGCTTATATATAGTTAATATTTATTAATTTTAAAAATGAAAATGTTTCATTTTAGTGAAATGAAATGGTTTAAACTTCTTTCAGATAAGTACCCGTCTATGCTGTTATCAAAAATATGTGTGTTATACTTGCTACTTTTATTACATACAGACTCCTGGTTTACTACTCGTTAAATATTCAGATAGTCTGGTGTCTTGCTTATGAGACGTAAGAAGGGGAACTGAAAATAGCCTTAATTCTGCAGAAGACTAGACAAAGGCAAGTAAGTGATTTTATTTTTTTAGCTTACTACTTAATATCACTAGACTACAGCGTGATACCATAGTTTGTAACACAACTGCAAGGACTTCTGGCTTACCTTGAAAAGATTGGGTGCCAAAGATACAGAATTAGAACAAAATGTTTGGAAAAGCCAAAGAGTCTTAGCCAAAGAGGAGTCTATGGCTGTGAAAAGAATGAATGCAACAGATTTTTATTATACAGATTTGAAAACAGTTATCAGTCAGTATGACTGCATCAATGCACTCAACTCCTCCCAACCCTCTTTTAACTTGGTTGAACTATTGGAACGTTCTAGCATCTTCTTTTAATGTCAATATCACAATGAAACCCATTTGAACAAAAAAGATACAATAATTTAAATACATTGTTTGTGTTTCCGAAATGCAAATACATCAGGCAAAAGTCAGGGAATGAGAGAACTATCAGCAAGGGATGGGCTGTTCTTCCATTAGCAGGGGAGCTGGGACAGCATCTGCAACCTTCAGTTTCTCTGCAGTTTCAGTTACAATACAGCCATAACTTACTTTTGCACAACACTTACTTTCACGCATTTTCCCTGCTGCTTTTGCAAAATTTGTAAGCATTGCAAAATCTGTTTTTTAAGAGCTCACCACCTGCAGCTAGGTCACCTCTCACCATCAGCTGTCAGAGAGCCATCAGGAACCGGGTTTCCAGCATGTTCCTGAACCTCTGAATTATTTGTGAGGGGACAAGACGAGGCGTTTACTTCGGTGTCGGAGCAAGGCGGCACCCGGAGCTCCTGAAGCGCCTCACCGACGCCCCCCTGCTCGGGGGGGAGGTGGGCATCTCGGGCACTCGGGGGCTAGGAACACTGGTGGGAGAGGACCCCGCTCTCGCAGAGCAGCCCACGCCGCCGTTCTCGCCTCACCGCCTGATTTTTAGTTTTTGTTCTTTTCTCAAAATGCTGGGTGTCGATAGCCTTGATTGCCATTCTGACAGAATCTAGA
>JAOXNO010000001.1:118542111-118556743 GCA_028565335.1 Limnodromus scolopaceus
AGCGGCGCGGCTGGCAGAGCGGCGCTGCCCCCCGCACGGGAGCAGCGGCGGCGGCGGCGGGAGCCCCGGCCCCGCCATAAAAAGGGAAGGGAGGGTGGGAAGGAGGTTCACGCTGCGGGTCCGCCGTGCGGCGGCACCGGTAGAAACGTGCCCGGGAGGGAGCGGGAGAAGGAGCGGCGAGGCTGTGCCGAGGGACGAGCCGCCTCCCGCAGGAATCCCGGGGCGGGCGGCGCGGCGGCACCCGGGACGCGCGGCTCCCCCTGGCTGCACGGCGGCGGCGGGGGGCGGGGGGGGCGGAGGGATGGAGGGCGGGAGCCGCGCTGGTGAGGCGGAGCCGCCGCCGCCGCCTCATCCTGCGGCACCGGCCGGCGGCGTGAGGAGCCCGGCGAGCGCAGGTGGGTGGGCAGCGCCCGCTCCCCGCAGCGGCGGACCCTCGGCCCTCCGGGTTTAGCGGAGACACCTCCTCTCCCCCCTCCCGCTCCCTACCGTCTCCAGCGTTGTCCCGGCGGGAGGCAGCTTCCCCCGGCGGCTCCGCGTGTGTGGTTCGGACGTGTGTGTGGGGGTCGTGGTGAGGGGCTCGGTGGGGCTGAGGGGCGGCCGGGTGTGGGGCTGTGAAGTGTTCGGGGGGCGGGGGCTGCGTGTGTGTGAGAGACTGTGTGGGGTGCGGGCGTGTGGGATTGTGGCGGGTCTCCGTTGGGCATCGGGGCAGCCGCAGCCGGGCCGGGAGGATGGCGAGGTCCCCGGGGGGTTCCCGCCGCCGGGGGAGCCTTCCCGTAGGGGGATGGCCGGCGGTGGCAGGGCGAGAGGGTTACCTGGACTTCGTGTGCTTCGGAGGAGCAGGCAGCCTCATCCGCGCTTGGGATTTTATTTATTTATTATTAATTTTTATTTTTTTTTTTAAAGCCACTCGTTCTTGGGGAAAAATTCGGGTTTAATTTCGGTTTCTATTCCAGTTTGAGATTTCTGCTGGAGGCTGCGGTGACTGTTGACATAGGGTCACACAGCGCAGGGGTGCCCGGGGAAGCCGTAGCCATCCGTGCGCTCGCAGTGGCGCGGTGGAATGAGTTACTTTCTGTCCCTTAATGACTTGAGAGGGTTTTTTTGCAGATAGAGCCCTAGTGGGGGAGCGTTCGGGCGGCTGCTTCCAGGGATGGTGTGAGCAATTCTTAACTGGAAGAAGGGGGAGTTGCAGGCGCACGCGAAAGCCGGTGTTCCCCCAGAGCTTGTACTCCGAAACTTCGTTATTCGGTGAAAGCCCTGTTCTGAACACCAGAAAGCTTTGCTTTTTCCAGGAAGGCTTGAATTTTCTATTTTGTCGTATTTTCAGGAAAGGATTCATTTGAGGGCTCTGGGTACTGCGTGTCTAGGTCTTCTTTTGAAATAAATGGTTAATTCGACAGAATCTGTGGCATATTGCTCAAAGTGCAGTAAGCCTGAAATAAATCGAGTGGTTTTCATGGCATAAAGAAGTTAAAGATCACTTTTAGTTCTTCCAAATGCTAGCATTTTATTATTTTTTTAAGATGGATTTCTTTACAACCTATGTAAGGTAACTAAGCTGAGCATGCAGGTTATGTTTCTGTAAGACTATGTTCATTTTTCAGATGGAAGAACAAATCAAATTAGGTTTTGTATTTACCAAGTAATTAAGTGCAGATGTTTTTTGTATTCCCACTTCAGAAGCCACCTTGTTCCGTCAAGGTTATACGTGTCCACTAAGCAACAAGGACAACATAATGATCTGTAAAGCCTGTATCTCTCTTTGAGAGTTTTAAATGTTCTCTCAGGTTAAATTGAGTTGGAATTGTGGGTTTTCTTCCTTCCTGAAATCTATTAAAGAAAAAATTACAAATAATTCAATTTGAGTATCTTAACACACCTTTACAAAGGGGAATGCTTTAGAATGGTTGTATAGAAAAATAAGTGAGCTGAAACGTTGTGGTAATAGGATTTGCAGCATAAAGTATGGCTAATTTCTCTTGTATGACTACAGGTGGCAGTGTAGAAGCCAGGAACAAAAATTGGCAGAAATTATATTCTGTGTACAAGAAAATGAAGAGTGTACTCATGACTAAGCACAGGAACCTGGAAAACCACAGGTATGTGAAGTGATTCATACAACTGCCTATGGTGCTCCCAGTATTTACTGTATTCTGATGTTCCTGGCTCAATACGTATTTTTGGACCAATTATCACTTGATGTATTCACAGTAAGAGCCTAATGAAAATGTCATGGAAAAAATCTATATTTGATTACTAAACAGAGCAAAAATACTTTGAAGGCAGTACACAAGGAAAGGTGGGATTTTCCCACTTCTTTAATGGTTTATTTTAACTATCAAGAATCATGACACTAAGTTGGATTAAAATATTGTTTCCCTCTTTAAATAAATAGATCTTATATTGATAATTGTAGCAGCAGTTATAGGCCTGAATATACTTGAAATGGAGAAACTTTAGATATAATAGAAAGATTTGCTCGTCTGGGTATTTTGGATGTCTTATCAGTACTATTTTTATGAGCGCTGAAGAATTGAAAGCATGAGGAGAATTACAGAGATACAATTAAGATGATGTAATTTTAAATAACTATCCAGTCGGGATGCACGTGTTAAGGGTTAAACCTTGTAAGATTAAAAAAAAAAAGTTTTACAACACTGTTTCCTATTAAAAATAAAAAAGTAAAAATAAGCAGTACATAATAAGAGTTCATGATTATCTCTCATATTTCAAAGCAAAGGGAAGTACTAGATTACCTTAGTAATTATTTTTTCTCATTAATTAGCAATGTTAGAGGTAGGCAAAGCTTTTCTTGTATGTTTACATCAGTGTGCACAGCCTGTAGAAATTAGTTCATAGGTCTATATTCCAGGATTCCTGGGAAGCCATGGAGGATGGGACAAACTCAGAGCTGGAGCTTGTGGATTTTTTAGAACTCATGAGTGGGAAATTATCCTGGTAAGAAGTATTGAAGTGCAGTTATCACTGTGTTTGTTTATATATTTATACTCTTGCATTTGGCTGTTCTTATTCTAGTCTAAGCAGGCATTTTGTCTAAACCTTTAAATTGCTTTTGAGATAATGTAATTATACCACAAATACCCACAGATGACCAAGTTGCCTTGTGTTGGCTACCCTGCACTAACTGGCCTTGGGCACAGTTTTAGTTATCCCCCTGTTGCAAAGCAAGTTGCAGACAGAATGGTTTATTTCACTGTTAGAAAGGGCTAAGAGCATACATCCCATTAGGTATAATCAACCAGCTGTCACCCATGAACTATTAAATTATAGTAGCTTGGCATCTTGAGATTGTGGAATCCAAGTCAAAATAATTTTTTTCTACCCACTGTTTAAAAAAAACATCCAGGAAACTATACTTCAGGTATAGCACTGGGCACCCAAGCCCTGAAGCTGTAAGCTCTCCACGGAGAGACTGTACCTCTGTTGGTGAACAGTAAAACCCTGATCTCTGGGTGAGGTTTGTGGGTACCATCACCATGCTTCCACAATACAGTGTGCCTTGGATAGAGTACCCTGAAGAGCTATCACACTTCTTAACCTCAATTGAAAAGTTCAGGGCACAGCTCTTCTATCTTTCTTTGCCTGACCATCGTGCTATTGCTTGTCACCTGCTACTTCTGAGTCGGGACCTACTCAGGTGTAGCTGGGGAGAAAAAAGCATCAGCACTAATTTCTATACAGCCCTGGAGGATTTTTATTATAATCTCTTACTGAGGAAAACAGTTAAGCATACTTTAAAAACTTAAATTAATAGCTGTGATAAAGTCAATTGAACTGTTTATGTAGTACAGGTCAGCATATGCTTATGGATTTGTTGAACATTGAGTTCATTATTTTGTGCTAACACATTTATAACAGAAAATGAAAATGTCATTTGTCATTGGTACAAAATTTTAATGGGGTCTTTCATTATATCAAGTGTTCAAAATATTAAATAAAAGAAAACTGGTAACTAAGCAGTGTGATGCTCAAGAGTTCAATTTACAGACACTTCTCTGTGCTAATTATGAAGTATTGACATAAATGAATGAAACTACTTGTTAAAGCGCCTTTTGCAGCGTATAGCAGTTATGTGTTCACAAGATGATTCATAACATTCAGCAATTTGTGATGAGTTTCCCTGCCATTACTGGAGATTACTAAGTATCTAATGTATTTGCACTACACTGGGTTACTTTTAAATTAGATTTGATGGTGGAAAGGGAAAGAGAACCATTTTCTATCAACTGAAAAATCAGGCCTGTTTCATGAATCAGTTAGTCAGCACTGAATTTCTCTTTACTGTATAGGACAATTTATCTTTTACAATAAAATTAAAATGTTTAATCATCTTGTCTATAAATAAACAGTGACAGTGTGTGGGGGGGAAACCCTGAAGACTTCTTTTGTGTTGAAAGCTGTGTACATTATAACTAATAAAATATAGAAGACTTGCTATAACTGAAAGTAGAATTCATAGTAAGAAATCTAAATTTGGAATCTAAATGTGTAAGGTCCCATTTTGAATCAGCAAATCTTGGTTATCTAGAATGTTATTTGATTTGATGCAGGATGTATTTGTAAGTACAGCTCCCATTACCAGTGCGACAGATGTTGCATCTTAAAAAGCTGTCTTGTGCTTCTGCTTTGAACTGAAAGTTGTGGCTGGTTACGTGTTCTGTTGTCTGAAGAAAACTGTTTTAGGACTTGCACAATCAGTCATTTCACACCATCATGAAGATGGCTGTAATCTGTTAGATCATAAAGTGTGATTGCCTGGCAGTTATCAGAAATGTCTGTTAATGATACCAGCTTTTTACTCAAGAAAAACTAAACTTTCTCACTCCT
Organism: Limnodromus scolopaceus; assembly: GCA_028565335.1. Classification (NCBI taxonomy): domain Eukaryota; kingdom Metazoa; phylum Chordata; class Aves; order Charadriiformes; family Scolopacidae; genus Limnodromus; species Limnodromus scolopaceus. The sequence goes on from JAOXNO010000001.1 coordinate 118,546,960, forward strand.
TAGTACTTGTATAGGATTGTCTTGAAAATGGTTCATGGGAACCTGGGGAATGTACTAAGCCCATGGACTAATGATGCTGAATGGAAGACAGAGTAATTAATTATATTTATTTATTTTGTGCAATAACAGGTATCAACCAGTCCAGTATCAAAGTCAGATTTTTTTAGAAAACCAGTAGATTCTCTACAAGAAGGATGAGAATGGTCTGAATCAAAGTCTTCAGAGACGGAGGCACAAAGTGAAAGTTTGAGGTGAAATGCCCTGAGAGTAAGCCTAAAACACAAGGAATGTGTCTGAGGGCTTTTAGTTTAGGTGCTTTGGCTTCTCAGGCTAGAGCCTGATACCAGAAGAGAGTAGAATTTTAATCTCAACAGTATTAATACAGCTGTTAAACCAAAGGGAGAGTTGCGACATTGCAAGATGCCCATTTTAGATTACTGTAACTGAAGTGGGCTCTTGTGAAAGTAGCAACATGATAAGCATATGTGTAAGGAGAGGGTCTTTAATTAGCAAATGAGGAAAGTAAACTTCCAGGCATGTAGTCCCACTACTATCTTTGGGCAGGCTGCCACTAGGCTCCTATGAGAAGTAAGTCCTAATGTAGGAGGACATCACACCTTGTAAAGTGGAAATGATCCTGAAATTACATCCTGTAGATGAGACCTTGCTCTCAGGTGATGACCAAGTAAGTTGGCTCTAAAATTGCCATTGCATGGTGTTGGTTCTAGATCATAGGAAGACATCTTCTGTCACGGTGGAGTCATGCTCCACTTAACTAAATGAAGTGCAACTAACTGGATTTATAATGCTGGAAGGGAGCATATAATAACCTTCCAAGTACATGCCAAGGTGACTTACAACAAAAGGAGTCATGACTATCTTTAAGTGCTGGTAGCATAGAAAGGCTATCAAAATCATGCTGGAAGCAGCATCTGAGTTGCTAGATAAAAGATTAAGAAAAAAGACCTCTGCAGCATCAGTCTGCACTGTAATCCCAGTAGCCTACATGAGGACAAGCAGAAAGGGCACAGAGGTCAAGATGACACAGCCTCTGGGGTTGAAGTCCTTAACATTGTTGTACGTAGGACAGAAGTTGATGAAATTCATGTAGAAAACAGTGAAGAACTGCTTGAATAAATTAAGTCAAATTTAGACAGGAGCACAGAAGAATAGGCAGTCAGACCAAAATAGAAGTGTTTCTATGCAAATGCTGGAAGACTAGAAGATAAAATGGAAGAACTGAATGCCTAGATCTAAAGTTATTGAGAGTATAGGTCTACCATAGAGAAGATAGTTAGAAGGACGCTCATTAGGATTTCTATGGAAAGCCTGGTAAGAAGAACGGTCAAAAGAGTGCCGTGCTTGCAGCCAGTGTGGAGAGGCTCAGAATAAATGCATATTCCCTAACAACTACTTCTCTGGCCCTTTAAGAAGAATTAAAAAACAATTAGCATAGTTGAGTGAGCAGGCTGTAAGGAACAGAAAGATATCCTTCAAAAACTTATGTCAAAAAAAAAAAGTGAAAATCAGGCAAATTAAACATAAAATATACAGTCAAACAAGTTAACACCTGATATGTGATTTGTAAAAGGCAGAGAAGCTTGTCATAAGTACTCTTTCAAAAACATCAGGAACAGGAAGGCCTTTGGGCCAATAGATAACTAAGATCTGAAAGAGCTCAAAGAAGATTGCACTGAGCTAAAAGAGTATGAGATATTCATGTTCACTGTGCAGGAGCTCAGATTTCCAAACAAAATCTCTTCTCTGTGAGGAGAGAAGCACAAAGTCCTATTGAAGCACCTGTTCCAAATCAAGGTGCTGGGGATGATTTTTTTTTTCTTTTTTTAGAACAAAATGATAAAAACGACTTACAGCAAATTGCCACCTCTGAGTGCACTCAAGACCTCTAGAAGATTTATCCATATAAAGTTGCTGAGCTGGTAGCATTGGTGTTTAATAGCACAATACTGCTGTGGTAGCAGTGAAGTTGAGGGTGCCAAACATCAAACATGATGCCGGTTTTTACAAAAGGTTTCCAGAAAGCCTACAGAAAAGAACAAGACAAGTGTGACTGGCATTCATACCAGCTAATTTGCTAGTAAATATAGTGAAGAAGAAAAATAATGGATTAATGGATGAATTTGATAGACGAGGAAAGAGTCAGAACAGCCTCACGGGCATTTTAGAGTTCTTTGAAGACACTGTTGAGGTTGTGATTAAGTGTGATCTAGCTGATGCAGTACCTTGGGTTTCAGGAAGTCGTTGGAGAACTACTCACCAAGGGTGCTGAGCAAAATGAAACTGCTCTGACATAAGAGGAAAGTTCTCTCCTAGACTGATGATGGTTGGTGAAAAGATGGGGTAGGAATCAATGACCTGTTTTCACAGAGGGGATGGAGGTCACAGAGTTGTGCGTGGTTCTGTGCTAGGTTTACTACTAGTCAGCAATGCATTGGTGACCTGGAAGAGTGAATGCAGAGTGAGTCTAAGTTAATGAGAGTAGCAAAAATGAAAGCCATTTATGAAGAGCCAAAGAGGGATCTTGTTATGCTTAGTAACTGGGGAAGAAGCTTATCTCTGATACTATGAAGTAATGCATGCAGGGGAGAACAATCCTGCTATTAGTGAGACTGTAAACTATTAGCGATGTTGTAGAAAGCTTACCATGGTAAATCCAAGCATTGATTAAATACTCAGGACTGGCCCAAAAAAAAAAAAAATTAGGGAAGAATGGCCAACAGAATGGAAATCTGCTATCCTGGTCTATAAGCTGCCTGTGCTTTTGTCTTAACCTCTGGGTGCAGTTCTGATCCCTATATTTAAAGGAAGGCTGAGGAAAAAAAAAGGATAGATAATAGAACTAGAAATGGGTGGTAATGATGATAAAGAGCAATTAAGTAGATTAAGAGTCTTCAGCCTGGCAAAGAAATAGCTAAAGATGAAAATGATAAAAATCTATACAGGAGTATAATGGAAAAAATGAACAGGGAATGCTCATTAACTGTCTCTTGTAGTACAAGTAGATCAAATAAAATTATCAAGTGACAGATTCAGAACAAGTAAGAGGTATTTTTTTTATAGTGCATAGTTTAATTGTGAGTCACTGTACATACTAAGAGTTTATCTGGGTTTGGGCTTTCAGTGCAAAAGCATCACCTCTTGCTTGGAAGAACACAAGGCCCAGTCCCTGAAGGCTGGGGAGGGATCCTGAGGTGCTTCCCTGCAAGCTTTTCCTGTCATAGTGCTCTTCCCAGACCTCTGCTCTCAGCCTTTCTAAAGACACAACAGAGGGAATAGATGTATCTTTGGTCTGACTGATTATGGCTATTAGTATGTAAAATAAAGACACATTGCAGTCCCCTAAAGAAAATGCTGACCATATGCCACTCCAGGTGCATAACAGAGTTATTGGTAAAGAAAACGTGTGGAGAAGGACACACTTTTTTTTTTTCTTGGGCCTAATAACTTCCCAAAGCGGAAAAAAACCCAAATCGGTTTTCTTTGAAGACTGTACCAGTCCTTATTGTACCATATGGATACGTGCAGTGTAACACCTATCGAGAGGAGTTGAGATTCTTTGTTCTGAGGGGTCAGTCTTCAGCTTCCTTTATCCAAACATACAAGGACTAAAGCTGTGTTAGACTTGGACTGAATATAGACTTGGAGGAAATAGGTTATTGAGAATAAAGGATTATTCTCGAGAATAATGTAGAATTATGTAGCCACCCAAAGAAGAAGAATTGTGTAGTCCTCCAAACTAGGTAACAAATGAAATGAAAGAAGAGTCTCACAATGGTAAGGCTTATGAGCTTGTGGGAATACAACCAGCTGTGAGGTACAGAATCAATGCAAAGCACAGCACTATAAGCAGTTACAGGACTGGATGTTGGGGTATATACAAAGGTAAACTCTAACCCAGGAAAATTAGTTGTCTTGGGTTCCTGTGGTTTGTAGCTATAAATCAGCTTCTCTGATGGGTGATACAGAGCACCCCAAGCTGGTTTCTGCTCTGTATTACCCTCTTCTAGAGGAGGCTTTCTCTGTCCACACTGGCTGCAGACTGACAAGGGAGACAAAGATGACTAAGTCAAAGTTGGCTTTTGAATATACCTATTCTCTATGTTAGCATCAGATCTGATTTTTCTAGATGTTTCAGTAGGTCACTTTTTTTTCCCAGTGGTACTAGGATAAAAATACATAGCAAGACAATACTAGCCAAACGCATTTGTAAAGGTTTCATGAAATGCCTATTTCATACTTCTTAAAGTTCAGATTGTCCCACAAAGTTTTCTGTACTTGCCCTACAAAGAGCTATATTAAAAATGAGACTAAAATACATTTCTGTTTAAGAAAATAAAGAAGTAAAATAAAAGATTTTTCTGAAATAAGTCATACAAAAAGAAACCATGTGGAGTTTTTTAAATTACAAAAGTTAGACAATAGAGCCTGTTTTAAAGAAGGGGTTTATTATGTACACCACCAAATACCCCCAACACATTCTTCCTACTGAAGAACAGAAGAAGAATCAGTCTTATCATTAGCTCAGTTATTTTGATGATATTCTTGAATGCTCTTCAGAGTTTTCCTGTTTGTTCAACAAAAGTGAAACATAACTCAAAGAGTAACTTTTTTTCATTTTAATTTCCTGTAATGGAATATGATACCAAAGAAAAAAAAGTGAGGAAAAAATCTTGTTTTCCTCTTTATTTGGCGCTTTGCACGCTATACTGGCAGTGTGACATTAAAGGAGATTTTGGTCAGCACAGATGACAGTAAGTTTTTTTTTCTTTTTTTCCTAAAAGTAATTTGGTACCAGATACTATAGAACAGAATATCACTAGCAATGTACTCAGGGGGTTAGACTTCCACATCTGTTTAAAACCATACTTTGAATCATAATGCATGGTCTTAAGTAGGTAAGAAAATGCGCCAGCCAAGCACACTTCTCAACTAATATTTATTCCAGTGTTATCTCAGGAAGTAGACACTGCTGTATAATTTATTTTTTATTATTGTATGAAATCAGTTCCTTGGAAACTAGTTCAGTTATACTTTTCTGACAGAAAATCCTCTGAGAAGACAGGTTGTGTATTTTCAGTGTTATGAAACTTCTACAGATGTACCAGGTTTGGGGTTTTTTTTCTTTTTTTAATATCAACTAGACTTGGTGTATTTCTCTCTTTGTTTTGGGGAGGGTGGCTGGCTCTGTAGTTATTCTCTAATCCCTTACAAATAGTTGATTGTACCTGTTAATTTTTGTCTGGATGGTTCTTAGTGTTCCTGATAATTGAGGTAGTTGTGCACTCTATAATAGAAATAATAATAATTCTGAAGTCAAAATTAAAATCACATGCTGTCCTTGACTCAGATTTCAATTATATGAAGTCTGTGTTGCTTAAAAATAAAGTTGTAAGCTCTTGTGGAACCTTTGATAAAATGGAAGCTGGAGCCCAAAGCAAAACAAAAAAACCTGCTTATCAAGTCTGCTGAGGCCATTGGCCAGGGCAGGCGTACTTCTGACATCACCTCCTACAGCCTTGCATCCCGCTGGTTCCTGAGAATGCAAAGAAATTGCAAGTCTTCTAATTTAAGAGACTGAAACTGTTGCAGATTGCTTTTTCTACTTTTAGTTGTACCTTTTTTTCTGTTTTTTGTTGTTGGGTGGTTTTTTTTTCTTTTTCTTTGCTTCACTGCAGTTTTACCTTTAATCATCACCCAATTGCACAAATGTCATAGTTGTGTTTGGTTTTTTTTTATTTTGACCTATCTCAGTGTTTCCTGAAACTTATAAATATCATCTCCCTCTTTCTTTCACTCCATGCACAAATAATTTCTAATTGGAATGAATATTAAGCAGCTTATTAAAGATGCAGATATAACAATGGTATCTCCATTGACTCAAATATGGTGATTTTATGCAGTTTAAAGAAGTTTTCGTTTTGCTTGTTCAGTCAGAACGAGGTGGACTATCCTAAGGGGTGGTGTGCTTGTGAGGGTTATGCAGTTTAACATGTTTTATGTCACCAGAGAAATACGCATATGACAAATTACAGAGGCCAAGTCAGTCCTGGCAACTTCTTAAACAATGTTATCTCAAATGCTTGCCAACGTGAGCATCTGCATGTTGAGTTAGGAACCTGAAAAGGTGTAAGCTCCTACTGAGTATAGTGAAGATGCTTTTGAACTGGGGAGGGCCTGTTGAATGGTTTCTGATCTCTGAGACCATAGCACAAGTAGGTCAAACTCTGCTGCATGCTTGGGTTAACCTAAAATGTTCCCAGGAACATGGTTGTTGGAAAAAGCCAAAATTTCTCCATGTTAGTGTCAGTCATGGCTCCACTTGCTCTCACTTTCTGTGGTCTGGTTCTTTGGGCAGTTTTCTGGAGTGAGTGAAAAGCCAGGCTGCTCACCCCACAGAGCTGCTAACCTGAGGGTTAAGTTAGTGGCTTCACAGACGTGGGACGGGACTGTGATTGTGCTGTAGTCACAAGGCTGTCCTCTCAGGGAAGTACCTGAGCTGCTTGCCATCAGGCCATGTGGAAAGAGTCTCCTGCCCATCCGCTTAAAGAATGAGCACAGGTACTTGGCCTTGGAGATGATTCTGGATGGCAGGTGGCAGTAAGTCCCTCACCTACAGAACGAGGTCCAGGCTAAGGCAGGGCTTAGGATCAGTGTCTGCGCATGGTTAGGCCTGGATTGTTTCCAGCTTTGGCTGAGCACTCTGGATTGTCCTTCTGAGACCTAGCTCTTCCCACTGCCTAGATAAGGAGCCTGTCTGTCTGCGGCAGAGCTCTGGCTTCTGCTTTGGGGACCAACCTGCTATCAGCTAGGAGCACTAGTACATGGTTTGTATTGAGCCTTTTATTTTACCTAGTGTTTGGATCAGTGTCTGCAAAGTGGGATTTCAAGGAGCTGCAGCATCCAGAGACAGTAGCTGTTCTGAAGCAATACATTTCCTCATCCTTTTCATCAGCCTTGTTTCCTAACGTTTAAGTCCCAGACACTGCTAGTAATCCACATCTCCATGCTGTGTCCAGCTAAAATTTGAGATCTGCTGAACATTGTCCAAGTGATCTTATGTAAATCCTTGTCTGTTGCTGCCTCCACTGTGGCAGTCTGTCTTTTTTTTATTTTTTAAGCTCCACTATAGATCGCAACTTGTAGATGGTGACTGAGGGTGGAAACAGAAATGTAACTTCCCGTTCTGTTTGAACCTGGTCTATACGTGAATGTTTCAAAAGAAAAAAAAAAAAGACTGGTTAGGTGCAATTTTGTGAATTAAAAAAATATATTTTTTTTAAATACTGGGCAGTTGAAGGGAGACAATCTGGTAAAATCGGAGATGTGTTTCACAACTCTGCCAAATACCACTTTTTAGCTCTATGTGAAGAGTTCAACATGCAGAAGTTGGTCCATTCTAGCATAGAGCCATCGAGCGTTTGCATGAAGCTGGACATTATGACTAATGTGGATGGAGATAAGCATGTAAATAAGACTCTTCAGGGCTTGAAGTCTTGGTGATTGCTGTGAAGAGTTCTGTAGCATTTGCTCTGTGCATTCATTTTTTTCCCCAAGTGCTCTTAAAATTGTTAAAATAGTTTCTTTTGGATGAAATACATAGCTCTATTATTGAGAGAATCTTCTGTTTAAAATAGTTACTATTGCTCCAGCATTGTCCTACAGAGCCAAAAAATAATTGCAAGAGTTTCTCGCAAAAAGATTTTTTGAATCTTTTCTTTCACAAAGTCTTTCAGTCAAAATAAATAAATACTTTAAAAAAAATAATTTGAACCATCTCTTCTTTTTCTTTTCTTTTTTTTTTTTTTTGAGACAGACTTGGAAAAACCTAAAGACGGATTGATTTCCATTTGTGGGGCTGAGGCATGGGGGAGAGTGGTAGCAGTGCTTGTAATGAATTTTGAAACCTTCAGAAAGTAACAGTCATTCCAAAAAGTCTGTTTATAGGTCCTTTGATTCAGCAAACTTAGAAAGCTCATAAGGATTTGGAGCCAGATGGACAACTTTCTTGCTTAGTACTTCGAGCTGTTCATAAACTGTGACTAGTTTAATAATTACTTTGAGTTTGATTTCATTTTAATGATTTAAGTTAGAAGAAAATTTTGTCCCACAGAAATTTCATTTTGTTTTACTTCTCATTAATTAAGTAATGTCTTGGAACATAGTGAAAGGCTGATCAAACGTATGGATGAAATAAAGCTGGGAAATTCTTAGGGATTTAAAATTAAATCAAACTTAGCCATGAGGCTTTTGGGCAGTGGTATGGTGTAAAAATTGAAGTTTTAGAAAGAAAAACACGTAGCCTGTATCAAAAGCATGAGTATTAAGTAACTTTGATAAGTAACTGATGGGTGGTGGTACTTGGGCAAGAATTTTGAAGCTAGCAGTAGAGGTTAAGTAGTGTAGTTGGAAAGAGGAACATGTGCCTAGATTTCATGTCCATCAGGTTCTTTACATTTAATGAAATCAGAGGTTGTAACAAAAATTTATCAAAAGGCCCAGGAAATAAAAAACAAAGGGAAAAGGTAGCCCCGGGGAAAGACATAATGACTGAATACCTAAACAGGTAAAATTAAAAAGGTCCATTTAACAGTCATTTTGTCAAATTAGTCTTGTTACATGTGATTCTCTTTTTTTCATCTGAATTTTGATTGCTGCCTGCTCGCTGAGGTCTTTTTCCTATTATTCTTCAGTGGTCATGCTCTATCAAAATATGTCCATCTAGTTGTCCACATTTGAACTGGGGAACATTTTATTTAGAGAATGCTGTGGATCTTCAGTCCTCAGATTTGTTATTTTGTACAGAAGTGTATCAGAACTGATAAAAAGTTTTGTCTCTTAGTCCAAGTATTTCTTAAATAGCACAGGACTTTCCTTGAGGGGATGGTTGTGTGTTTTCTTGGTTATGTGGTGAAAGAAATGCTGCTGTCTTATTATTAAAGTTCACAGATGTTCTTGTTGCCTGCTCTAGTTGCCTCAAGTGTTCTTTTACTTTTCCATCACCAGCCTGTACTACTCCAGGACCCTTATGAGGAAGCTTGTCTTGTCTGACTTTAAGAAGCTGGTTACAAAGTTACAGTTTAGAGTCACTTAAGGTTTCCACCACATTTACTGATAAAGTACCATTTGACCTGTATGATGCCTTGAAAATGTAACACTTGCCTTCTCTTCAAAGGCAGTCACTTTACTGTTTTGGTTTGGTTTGGTTTTGACACTGAATGTTAATTTTTCTCTAGCTGGTTTTATTGAAATGTTCATTATTATCATCCTTTTGCTCCCTTCTCTGATAAATCCATTTTATGTGCCCCCTTTGGAAGGCTAGACTTTTTTCCCCTCTTTTAGACAGTGTTATTTTCTGCTGCAGTATTAGTTGAAGGGCATTAACTTTGATGACTTTGGTGGGGCATGCACAAAGGCTATCTTTAGTCTAGTGGGAATACTGACTGTTTCCTCCCTGGCCAGTGGAAAAAGATTGGGGTTTCTAGGGCAATTCTGAATTTCTGACTTAGGCTTTTTTTTTTTAACATTGCCCTCCAGAGAAAGCCATGACTTTTGCAGATGGTGCCAGCTGAATTATCCCTTCTGTTGTTTCTGCAGTCCTGTAAGCGAAGGGCAGAGGCTCCTTTCTGACTCCTGTATCTGCAGCAAGGCTGGGTTTGATGGCCACTGGTGAAGAGCTAGATCTCCCTGCCCGTGGTAGCTGGATGTATTGGAAGAAGAAATAAGATGAATGATTGAGAATTATGCCTTTTCGTTAGGCTACAAG